>CP092880.1:57406535-57564009 GCA_030710605.1 Cordylochernes scorpioides
TTTTCATTGCAATAAGGTCCAGAGAAAGTTGTATAATTTTAAATGGTAGTCAGTTTAAACTGGCGAAACTGTAGGGAGTGTTTCCACTCTGATGAGCAAGGCCGTCACATTAATTTTCATTGCAATAAGGTCAGTAGAAAGTTGTATAATTTTAAATGGTAGATTAAACTGGCGAAACTGTAGGGAGTGTTCACCACTGATGAGCAAGGCCTCACATTAATATTTCATTGCAATAAGGTCAGTAGAAAGTTGTATAATTTAAATGGTAGATTAAACTGGCGAAACTGTAGGGAGTGTTCACAACTGATGAGCAAGGCCGTCACATTAATTTTCATTGCAATAAGGTCAGTGAAAGTTGTATAATTTTAAATGGTAGATTAAACTGGCGAAACTGTAGGGAGTGTTCACCACTGATGAGCAAGGCCGTCACATTAATTTTTCATTGCAATAAGGTCAGTAGAAAGTTGTATAATTTTAAATGGTAGATTAAACTGGCGAAACTGTAGGGAGTGTTCACCACTGATGAGCAAGGCCGTCACATTAATTTTCATTGCAATAAGGTCAGTAGAAAGTTGTATAATTTTAAATGGTAGATTAAATGGCGAAACTGTAGGGAAGGTTCACCACTGATGAGCAAGGCCGTCACATTAATTTCTTCATTGCAATAAGGTCAGTAGAAAGTTGTATAATTTTAAATGGTAGATTAAACTGGCGAAACTGTAGGGAGTGTTCACCACTGATGAGCAAGGCCGTCACATTAATATTTCATTGCAATAAGGTCAGTAGAAAGTTGTATAATTTTAAATGGTAGATTAAACTGGCGAAACTGTAGGGAGTGTTCACCCACTGATGAGCAAGGCCGTCACATTAATTTTCATTGCAATAAGGTCAGTAGAAAGTTGTATAATTTAAATGGTAGATTAAACTGGCGAAACTGTGGAGTGTTCACCACTGATGAGCAAGGCCGTCACATTAATTTTCATTGCAATAAGGTCAGTAGAAAGTTGTATAATTTTAAATGGTAGATTAAACTGACGAAAACTGTAGGGAGTGTTCACCACTGATGAGCAAGGCCGTCTCATTAATTTTCATTGCAATAAGGTCAGTAGAAAGTTGTATAATTTTAAATGGTAGATTAAACTGGCGAAACTGTATGGAGTGTCACCACTGATGAGCAAGGCCGTCACATTAATTTCTTCATTGCAATAAGGTCAGTAGAAAGTTGTATAATTTTAAATGGTAGATTAAACTGGCGAAACTGTAGGGAGTGTTCACCACTGATGAGCAAGGCCGTCACATTAATTTTCATTGCAATAAGGTCAGTAGAAAGTTGTATAATTTTAAATGGTAGATTAAACTGGCGAAACTGTAGGGAGTGTTCACCACTGATGAGCAAGGCCGTCACATTAATATTTCATTGCAATAAGGTCAGTAGAAGTTGTATAATTTTAAATGGTAGATTAAACTGGCGAAACTGTAGGGAGTGTTCACCACTGATGAGCAAGGCCGTCACATTAATTTTCATTGCAATAAGGTCAGTAGAAGTTGTATAATTTTAAATGGTAGATTAAACTGGCGAAACTGTAGGGAGTGTTCACCACTGATGAGCAAGGCCGTCACATTAATATTTCATTGCAATAAGGTCAGTAGAAGTTGTATAATTTTAAATGGTAGATTAAACTGGCGATAACTGTAGGGAGTGTTCACCACTGATGAGCAAGGCCGTCTCATTAATTTTCATTGCAATAAGGTCAGTAGAAAGTTGTATAATTTTAAATGGTTGATTAAACTCGGCGAAACTGTAGGAGTGTTCACCACTGATGAGCAAGGCCGTCACATTAATTTTCAGTGCAATAAGGGTCAGTAGAAATTTGTATAATTTTAAATGGTAGATTAAACTGGCGAAAACTGTAGGGAGTGTTCACCACTGATGAGTAAGGCCGTCACATTAATTTTTCATTGCAATAAGGTCAGTAGAAAGTTGTATAATTTTAAATGGTAGAATTAAAATGGCGAAACTGTAGGAGCGTTTCACATGATGAGCAAGGCCGTACATTAATTTTCATTGCAATAAGGTCAGTAGAAAGTTGTATAATTTTAAATGGTAGATTAAAACTGGCGAAACTGTAGGGGAGTGTTCACCACTGATGAGCAGGCCGTCACATTAATTTTCATTGCCAATAAGGTCAGTAGAAGTTGTATAATTTTAAATGGTCTAGAATTAAACATGGCGAACTGTAGGGAGTGTTCACCACTGATGAGCAAGGCCGTCACATTAATTTTCATTGCAATAAGGTCAGTAGAAAGTTGTATAATTTTAAATGGTAGATTAAACTGGCGAAACTGTAGGGAGTGTTCACCACTGATGAGCAAGGCACGTCACATTAATTTTCATTGCAATAAGGTCAGTAGAAAGTTGTATAATTTTAAATGGTAGATTAAACTGGCGAAACTGTAGGAGTGTTCACCACTGATGAGCAAGGCCGTCACATTAATTTCTTCATTGCAATAAGGTCAGTAAGTTGTTATTTAAAATGGTAGATTAAACTGGCGAAACTGTAGGGGTGTTCACCACTGATGAGCAAGGCCGTCACATTAATTTTCATTGCAATAATTTCAGTAGAAGTTGTATAATTTTAAATGGTAGATTAAACTGGCGAAACTGTAGGGAGTGTTCACCACTGATGAGCAAGGTCGTCACATTAATTTTCATTGCAATAAGGTCAGTAGAAAGTTGTATAATTTTAAATGGTAGATTAAACTGGCGAAACTGTAGGGAGTGTTCACACCACTGATGAGCAAGGCCGTCACATTAATTTTCATTGCAATAAGGTCAGTAGAAAGTTGTATAATTTTAAATGGTAGATTAAACTGGCGAAACTGTAGGGAGTGTTCACCACTGATGAGCAAGGCCGTCACATTAATTTTCATTGCAATAAGGTCAGTAGAAAGTTGTATAATTTTAAATGGTAGATTAAACTGGCGAAACTGTAGGGAGTGTTCACCACTGATGAGCAAGGCCGTCACATTAATTTTCATTGCAATAAGGTCAGTAGAAGTTGTATAATTTTAAATGGTAGATTAAACTGGCGAAACTGTAGGGAGTGTTCACCACTGATGAGCAAGGCCGTCACATTAATTTTTCATTGCAATAAGGTCAGTAGAAAGTTGTATAATTTTAAATGGTAGATTAAACTGGCGAAACTGTAGGGAGTGTTCACCACTGATGAGCAAGGCCGTCACATTAATATTTCATTGCAATAAGGTCAGTAGAAAGTTGTATAATTTTAAATGGTAGATTAAACTGGCGAAACTGTAGGGAGTGTTCACCACTGATGAGCAAGGCCGTCACATTAATTTTCATTGCAATAAGGTCAGTAGAAGTTGTATAATTTTAAATGGTAGATTAAACTGGCGAAACTGTAGGGAGTGTTCACCACTGATGAGCAAGGCCGTCACATTAATTTTCATTGCAATAAGGTCAGTAGAAAGTTGTATAATTTTAAATGGTAGATTAAACTGACGAAACTGTAGGGAGTGTTCACCACTGATGAGCAAGGCCGTCACATTAATTTTCATTGCAATAAGGTCAGTAGAAAGTTGTATAATTTTAATGGTAGATTAAACTGGCGAAACTGTAGGAGTGTTCACCACTGATGAGCAAGGCCGTCACATTAATTACTCATTGCAATAAGGTCAGTAGAAAGTTGTATAATTTTAAATGGTAGATTAAACTGGCGAAACTGTAGGGAGTGTTCACCACTGATGAGCAAGGCCGTCCACATTAATTTTTCATTGCAATAAGGTCAGTAGAAAGTTGTATAATTTTAAATGGTTAGATTAAACTGGCGAAACTGTAGGGAGTGTTTCACCCACTGATGAGCAAGGGCCGTCACATTAATTTTCATTGCAATAAGGTCAGTAGAAGTTGTATAATTTAAATGGTAGAGTAACTGGCGAAACTGTAGGGAGTGTTCACCACTGATGAGCAAGGCCGTCACATTAATTTTCATTGCAATAAGGTCAGTAGAAAGTTGTATAATTTTAAATGGTAGATTAAACTGGCGAAACTGTAGGAGTGTTCACCACTGATGAGCAAGGCCGTCACATTAATATTTCATTGCAATAAGGTCAGTAGAAAGTTGTATAATTTTAAATGGTAGATTAAACTGGCGAAACTGTAGGGAGTGTTCACCACTGATGAGCAAGGCCGTCTCATTAATTTTCATTGCAATAAGGTCAGTAGAAAGTTGTATAATTTTAAATGGTAGATTAAACTGGCGAAACTGTAGGGAGTGTTCACCACTGATGAGCAAGGCCGTCACATTAATATTTCATTGCAATAAGGTCAGTAGAAGTTGTATAATTTTAAATGGTAGATTAAACTGGCGAAACTGTAGGGAGTGTTCACCACTGATGAGCAAGGCCGTCACATTAATTTTCATTGCAATAAGGTCAGTAGAAAGTTGTATAATTTTAAATGGTAGATTAACTGGCGAAACTGTAGGGAGTGTTCACCACTGATGAGCAAGGCCGTCACATTAATTTTCATTGCAATAAGGTCAGTAGAAAGTTGTATAATTTTAAATGGTAGATTAAACTGGCGAAACTGTAGGGAGTGTTCACCACTGATGAGCAAGGCCGTCACATTAATTTTCATTGCAATAAGGTCAGTAGAAGTTGTATAATTTTAAATGGTAGATTAAACTGGCGAAACTGTAGGGAGTGTTCACCACTGATGAGCAAGGCCGTCACATTAATTTTCATTGCAATAAGGTCAGTAGAAAGTTGTATAATTTTAAATGGTAGATTAAACTGGCGAAACTGTAGGGAGTGTTCACCACTGATGAGCAAGGCCGTCACATTAATTTTCATTGCAATAAGGTCAGTAGAAAGTTGTATAATTTTAAATGGTAGATTAAACTGGCGAAACTGTAGGGAGTGTTCACCACTGATGAGCAAGGCCGTCACATTAATTTCTTCATTGCAATAAGGTCAGTAGAAGTTGTATAATTTTAAATGGTAGATTAAACTGGCGAAACTGTAGGGAGTGTTCACCACTGATGAGCAAGGCCGTCACATTATTTTCATTGCAATAATTTCAGTAGAAGTTGTATAATTTTAAATGGTAGATTAAACTGGCGAAACTGTAGGGAGTGTTCACCACTGATGAGCAAGGTCGTCACATTAATTTTCATTGCAATAAGGTCAGTAGAAAGTTGTATAATTTTAAATGGTAGATTAAACTGGCGAAACTGTAGGGAGTGTTCACCACTGATGAGCAAGGCCGTCACATTAATTTTCATTGCAATAAGGTCAGTAGAAAGTTGTATAATTTTAAATGGTAGATTAAACTGGCGAAACTGTAGGGAGTGTTCACCACTGATGAGCAAGGCCGTCACATTAATTTTCATTGCAATAAGGTCAGTAGAAAGTTGTATAATTTTAAATGGTAGATTAAACTGGCGAAACTGTAGGGAGTGTTCACCACTGATGAGCAAGGCCGTCACATTAATATTTCATTGCAATAAGGTCAGTAGAAGTTGTATTAATTTTTAAATGGTAGATTAAACTGGCGAAACTGTAGGGAGTGTTCACCACTGATGAGCAAGGCCGTCACCATTAATTTCATTGCAATAAGGGTCAGTAGAAAGTTGTATAATTTTAAATGGTAGATTAAACTGGCGAAACTGTAGGGGAGTGTTCACCACTGATGAGCAAGGCCGTCACATTAATATTTCATTGCAATAAGGTCCAGTAGAAAGTTGTATAATTTTAAATGGTAGATTAAACTGGCGAAACTGTAGGGAGTGTTCACCACTGATGAGCAAGGCCGTCACATTAATTTTCATTGCAATAAGGTCAGTAGAAAGTTGTATAATTTAAATGGTAGATTAAACTGGCGAAACTGTAGGGAGTGTTCACCACTGATGAGCAAGGCCGTCACATTAATTTTCATTGCAATAAGGTCAGTAGAAAGTTGTATAATTTTAAATGGTAGATTAAACTGGCGAAACTGTAGGGAGTGTTCACCACTGATGAGCAAGGCCGTCACATTAATTTTCATTGCAATAAGGTCAGTAGAAAGTTTGTATAATTTTAAATGGTAGATTAAACTGGCGAAACTGTAGGGAGTGTTCACCACTGATGAGCAAGGCCGTCACATTAATATTTCATTGCAATAAGGTCAGTAGAAAGTTGTATAATTTTAAATGGTAGATTAAACTGGCGAAACAGTAGGGAGTGTTCACCACTGATGAGCAAGGCCGTCACATTAATTTTCATTGCAATAAGGTCAGTAGAAAGTTGTATAATTTTAAATGGTAGATTAAACTGGCGAAACTGTAGGGAGTGTTCACCACTGATGAGCAAGGCCGTCACATTAAATTTCATTGCAATAAGGTCAGTAGAAAGTTGTATAATTTTAAATGGTAGATTAAACTGGCGAAACTGTAGGAGTGTTCACCACTGATGAGCAAGGCCGTCACATTAATTTTCATTGCAATAAGGTCAGTAGAAAGTTGTATAATTTTAAATGGTAGATTAAACTGGCGAAACTGTAGGGAGTGTTCACCACTGATGAGCAAGGCCGTCACATTAATTTTCATTGCAATAAGGTCAGTAGAAAGTTGTATAATTTTAAATGGTAGATTAAACTGGCGAAACTGTAGGGAGTGTTCACCACTGATGAGCAAGGCCGTCACATTAATTTTCATTGCAATAAGGTCAGTAGAAAGTTGTATAATTTTAAATGGTAGATTAAACTGGCGAAACTGTAGGGAGTGTTCACCACTGATGAGCAAGGCCGTCACATTAATTTTCATTGCAATAAGGTCAGTAGAAAGTTGTATAATTTTAAATGGTAGATTAAACTGGCGAAACTGTAGGGAGTGTTCACCACTGATGAGCAAGGCCGTCACATTAATATTTCATTGCAATAAGGTCAGTAGAAAGTTGTATAATTTTAAATGGTAGATTAAACTGGCGAAACTGTAGGGAGTGTTCACCACTGATGAGCAAGGCCGTCACATTAATATTTCATTGCAATAAGGTCAGTAGAAAGTTGTATAATTTTAAATGGTAGATTAAACTGGCGAAACTGTAGGGAGTGTTCACCACTGATGAGCAAGGCCGTCACATTAATTTTCATTGCAATAAGGTCAGTAGAAAGTTGTATAATTTTAAATGGTAGATTAAACTGGCGAAACTGTAGGGAGTGTTCACCACTGATGAGCAAGGCCGTCACATTAATTTTCATTGCAATAAGGTCAGTAGAAAGTTGTATAATTTTAAATGGTAGATTAAACTGGCGAAACTGTAGGGAGTGTTCACCACTGATGAGCAAGGCCGTCACATTAATTTTCATTGCAATAAGGTCAGTAGAAAGTTGTATAATTTTAAATGGTAGATTAAACTGGCGAAACTGTAGGGAGTGTTCACCACTGATGAGCAAGGCCGTCACATTAATTTTCATTGCAATAAGGTCAGTAGAAAGTTGTATAATTTTAAATGGTAGATTAAACTGGCGAAACTGTAGGGAGTGTTCACCACTGATGAGCAAGGCCGTCACATTAATTTTCATTGCAATAAGGTCAGTAGAAAGTTGTATAATTTTAAATGGTAGATTAAACTGGCGAAACTGTAGGGAGTGTTCACCACTGATGAGCAAGGCCGTCACATTAATTTTCATTGCAATAAGGTCAGTAGAAAGTTGTATAATTTTAAATGGTAGATTAAACTGGCGAAACTGTAGGGAGTGTTCACCACTGATGAGCAAGGCCGTCACATTAATATTTCATTGCAATAAGGTCAGTAGAAAGTTGTATAATTTTAAATGGTAGATTAAACTGGCGAAACTGTAGGGAGTGTTCACCACTGATGAGCAAGGCCGTCACATTAATATTTCATTGCAATAAGGTCAGTAGAAAGTTGTATAATTTTAAATGGTAGATTAAACTGGCGAAACTGTAGGGAGTGTTCACCACTGATGAGCAAGGCCGTCACATTAATTTTCATTGCAATAAGGTCAGTAGAAAGTTGTATAATTTTAAATGGTAGATTAAACTGACGAAACTGTAGGGAGTGTTCACCACTGATGAGCAAGGCCGTCACATTAATTTTCATTGCAATAAGGTCAGTAGAAAGTTGTATAATTTTAAATGGTAGATTAAACTGGCGAAACTGTAGGGAGTGTTCACCACTGATGAGCAAGGCCGTCACATTAATTTTCATTGCAATAAGGTCAGTAGAAAGTTGTATAATTTTAAATGGTAGATTAAACTGGCGAAACTGTAGGGAGTGTTCACCACTGATGAGCAAGGCCGTCACATTAATTTTCATTGCAATAAGGTCAGTAGAAAGTTGTATAATTTTAAATGGTAGATTAAACTGGCGAAACTGTAGGGAGTGTTCACCACTGATGAGCAAGGCCGTCACATTAATATTTCATTGCAATAAGGTCAGTAGAAAGTTGTATAATTTTAAATGGTAGATTAAACTGGCGAAACTGTAGGGAGTGTTCACCACTGATGAGCAAGGCCGTCACATTAATTTTCATTGCAATAAGGTCAGTAGAAAGTTGTATAATTTCAAATGGTAGATTAAACTGGCGAAACTGTAGGGAGTGTTCACCACTGATGAGCAAGGCCGTCACATTAATTTTCATTGCAATAAGGTCAGTAGAAAGTTGTATAATTTTAAATGGTAGATTAAACTGGCGAAACTGTAGGGAGTGTTCACCACTGATGAGCAAGGCCGTCACATTAATTTTCATTGCAATAAGGTCAGTAGAAAGTTGTATAATTTTAAATGGTAGATTAAACTGGCGAAACTGTAGGGAGTGTTCACCACTGATGAGCAAGGCCCTCCCATTAATTTTTTTCTTTTTGTTGCAGTAAAGGCAGTATATAGAAAATTGTTTAATTTTTTTTTAAAAGAATCATACGTGTCTATAATAATTTCGAATTTTCATAACTGGACAGATTGTTCATTTAAGGATATTGCATCGAAGTAATTTTTAATATCAATAACAGATTATCAATTTTGCTATATTTACTCTGTAAACTTCCCTCATTCCTTTATCTTTTGTTTATCATTCATAGTTTTTTTTACTTATCCTTTTATTAGTCTAAATTAGACAAGATCTTGGAGGTCGTGCTCATAAAGAAGTTCAAGAACTCTTCTGTTATGCAGGACTCCATATAGGTTATATGCCAGTTAAAGCGCTGGTTTTATCCAGCATTTCCTCGAGGTCACCTACAGAGAGGTGTAACTTGGACCTGGTATTAACATGAGGAACCTTGTGCAGCTGCTCCTAACATGGAGAACAGACACTGCTATAATCCTGTATCCCTGGATTAGGAGCCCTTACAGGGTGCTATCAGTCAGGCCAACTGAAACCTGGTTTTTTAACGATAATTCAGAGTTTTGTTCTTTCCATAAATAAATTGCTGTCTCATCCTGAAGTTGGTTTTCCCTAATTATACCCGGAGCATTATAATAGTCTATAATAGTCACGAATTGTCATAACAGATGTCGCGCTAATGTATCTGTCCAGTACTGAAGTAGACAGTGTGTGAAGACAGTGTCACCATGATTGTCGTGTTCTATCTCCTACTGCTGTCCTGTGTCACCTGTCCTGGAGTTGACACATCTGCGCCAGCAGGTAAGTGACAATCCATATCACAACAAGAGAGATACCATATAAAATGAAAGGATTTAAAAGCGCGAATGTTTCTTTTAAACATAATACGAACTTCTACTGTCCTTACTGCGATGAAAAATATATATTGGAAGGGCTTGGCTCATCAGTGGTGAACCCTCTCAGCGGTTTCGACAATTTAATCCACCAGACCGCCTCTCAGAGCTCTAATACTGTATTGGACAATTCTGCTTATATACGCAGCACTGAAGGATGGAATCTCAGAAATGGTTTTCAAGTAAACTATGGACATAAGTTTAAAGGACAGTAGAGGGAGATATCAAACCACTGAGGGTGTCCATATTTGGCCCTATTAGGATATAAAAATACCATATATTTTTTTTATCTTTTATCTTCATTTGCGGAGAATCCGTGTTAAATCCATGTATCAAAATTGAAACTATTATAGACGGGTATGATTCTTTTTTTTTTTAAATAAACAATATCTATTGTCCTTACTGCAATGGAAAAATTAACGGGGGGGCCTGGTTCATCAGTGGTGAAACCTCCCAGCGGTTTCGCCAGTTAGAGATGTATGGAGACATCTGAGACTCTTCATTGGACACAACAACAACAGAAAATTGACATGGACCCAGAACAACAGCTTTACACACCCAAGATAGAGAACATTGCTATGATAGAGATGTATGGAGACATCTGAGGCTCTTCATTGGACACGACAACAACAGAGAATTGACATGGACCCAGAACAACAGCTTTACACACCCAAGATAGAGAACATTTCTGTGATAGAGATGTACGGAGACATCTGAGGCTCTTCATTAGACACGACAACAACAACAACAGAGAATTGACATGGACCCAGAACAGCAGCTTTACACCCCCAAGATAGAGAACATTTCTGTGATAGAGATGTACGGAGACATCTGAGGCTCTTCATTGGACACGACAACAACAACAACAGAAAATTGACATGGACCCAGAACAGCAGATTTACACACCCAAGATAGAGAACATTGCTGTGATAGAGATGTACGGAGACATCTGAGGCTCTTCATTGGACACGACAACAACATTAGAAAATTGACATGGACCCAGAACAGCAGCTTTACACCCCCAAGATAGAGAACATTTCTTTGATAGAGATGTACGGATACATCTGAGGCTCTTCATTGGACACGACAACAACATTAGAAAATTGACATGGACCCAGAACAGCAGCTTTATACACCCTAGATAGAGAACATTGCTGTGATAGAGATGTACGGAGACATCTGAGGCTCTTCATTAGACACGACAACAACATTAGAAAATTGACATGGACCCAGAACAGCAGCTTTACACCCCCAAGATAGAGAACATTTCTGTGATAGAGATGTACGGAGACATCTGAGGCTCTTCATTGGACACGACAACAACATTAGAAAATTGACATGGACCCAGAACAGCAGCTTTATACACCCTAGATAGAGAACATTGCTGTGATAGAGATGTACGGAGACATCTGAGGCTCTTCATTAGACACGACAACAACAACAACAGAGAATTGACATGGACCCAGAACAGCAGCTTTACACCCCCAAGATAGAGAACATTTCTGTGATAGAGATGTACGGAGACATCTGAGGCTCTTCATTGGACACGACAACAACAACAACAGAAAATTGACATGGACCCAGAACAGCAGATTTACACACCCAAGATAGAGAACATTGCTGTGATAGAGATGTACGGAGACATCTGAGGCTCTTCATTGGACACGACAACAACAACAGAAAATTGACATGGACTCAGAACAGCAGCTTTACACACCCAAGATAGAGAACATTTCTGTGATAGAGATGTACGGAGACATCTGAGGCTCTTCATTAGACACGACAACAACAATAGAAAATTGACATGGACCCAGAACAGCAGCTTTTCACACCCAAGATAGAGAACATTGCTGTGATAGAGATGTACGGAGATATCTGAGGTTCTTCATTGGACACGACAACAACAGGAAATTGACATGGACCCAGAACAGCAGCTTTACACACCCAAGATAAAGAACATTGCTGTGATAGAGATGTACGGAGACATCTGAGGCTCTTCATTAGACACGACAACAACAACAGAAAATTGACATGGACCCAGAACAACAGCTTTATGCACCCTAGATAGAGAACATTGCTGTGATAGAGATGTACGGAGACATCTGAGGCTCTTCATTGGACACGACAACAACATTAGAAAATTGACATGGACCCAGAACAGCAGCTTTATACACCCTAGATAGAGAACATTGCTGTGATAGAGATGTACGGAGACATCTGAGGCTCTTCATTGGACACGACAACAACAATAGAAAATTGACATGGACCCAGAACAGCAGCTTTATACACCCTAGATAGAGAACATTGCTGTGATAGAGATGTACGGAGACATCTGAGGCTCTTCATTGGACACGACAACAACATTAGAAAATTGACATGGACCCAGAACAGCAGCTTTATACACCCTAGATAGAGAACATTGCTGTGATAGAGATGTACGGAGACATCTGAGGCTCTTCATTGGACACGACAACAACATTAGAAAATTGACATGGACCCAGAACAGCAGCTTTATACACCCTAGATAGAGAACATTGCTGTGATAGAGATGTACGGAGACATCTGAGGCTCTTCATTGGACACGACAACAACAATAGAAAATTGACATGGACCCAGAACAGCAGCTTTACACACCCTAGATAGAGAACATTGCTGTGATAGAGATGTACGGAGATATCTGAGGCTCTTCATTGGACACAACAACAACAACATAAAATTGACATGGACCCAGAACAGCAGCTTTACACACCCAAGATAGAAAACATTGCTGTGATAGAGATGTACGGAGACATCTGAGGCTCTTCATTGGACACGACAAGAACAGGAAATTGACATGGATCCAGAACTTTACACACCCAAGACAGAGAACATTGCTGTGATAGAGATGTACGAAAACATCTGAGGCTCTTCATTGGACACGACAACAACAGGAAATTGACACAAGCCTGTCATACTTCATATCAAGATTAAATAGCCATCATTTAGGAAATCTCTTACAGATAATCAAAGAGTTATCTGTTAACTCCCAAGACTCAAGAAAAACTTGTAGAAAAAGGTCTTGGGTACACCAGAATGGAGTTAGTATCTTCATCCAGCCCTTGGTCAAAAAGCTACCAGCCCTGTAGATAGGAAAGTCACTGTTGGATGTTGAGCCTGTAGTTTAAGCCTTTTGCCTGGTTATGCCTTAAGCCTGGACATGTGTCAGACCTGGAGGCTGTTGTTGGGTTCTGTGCTGTCTGTAGTATAGGAGCTCCATCTATTCTTCCTTCCTATGGTGAATCTGTATAAGACTGGTGGTCTTAATAAAGCTGTATATGATAGACTGAAATAAGAGATATATGGACTGTTACAGGACCAAACCCATGGGCCTACCCATCTAACGGACTTCCACCCCCCACCCATGGTCCCAAGGTGAGGGAGGTGGACCTGAACGTCATTGCCAGCACGGCGTCATATCCCTGAGTGTACTTGGAATAAACTGATGGTACAATACTCTCTGTATGGACTCTTTGTTGGGAGACAAAGTCTGACTATCTTATAGTGCTCCGGTGTATGGACCGAAAGGTCTGGGGGTGGCCACTGCTCCAAGGATGTCATATAGTGCTGACGCGAAGCGCCATGAGTCTTGAAACTCTTGGGTCTTCGCTCTGTGTGTGCGCCATTGGGAGCGTCCTTGCCGAACGCGTCATGGAAAACCAAGGGGTACACACAGTAGTACCACCCTCCCCCCTGTGTCAACCTCGGAACCTCAGAGGTCCTTGATTCGTCGGCAGATTCAAGGAGTACTGTGAACAAAGGGTACGTGGGCTAAAGGGGGGGGGGGGAGTCCTATTGGAGCGTAGGACGGGTTAAACCAAGTCCGAACGGGAGTGCTCGGACAGCAACCTTGCCATGAACTCTCGTAGAGACGTCTGTGGGCTGATTGGTCGACCCCATGGAGCCACCCATAAAGGTGGGCGCGAGGGGCCAAACCATTGTGCGCTCGGTGCATGGAGAATGCATCATTCCTTTGGTACGGTGGCTAGTGAAAATTGATCGGCTTATGGACCGAAAGGTCTGGGTGGTCATTACTCCTAGGATGTCATATAGTGGTCCTCAGACGTACAGACTTCGGTCTAGGTAGTCCACTGTCCAATGGTGCCATGTGGTAGATAACCAACCAATGACCTCAGCTCACCATAATGTAGACTTATGGACTACATATTAAACTAATCTCCATGACCTTGTATAATTATCCCATGGTATAATTAAAAATTGGACTATTTGATAAACGTGGAGATTGAATTTCGGAAAGTTAAAGAAATCTGAAATTTGGAAGATAGATGTATTGAATAAGACCTATTTGAAAAAGCGGTATAGTATAGAGAATATATTTACTGGCAATGCGTTTCTTTTAAATATCATCAATTGAAAATAGAGCAATCCATAAATAAATCTTTAATTGGAAAGGCATATATTTGATCCAATATATGCCTTTTTTAATTAAAGTATAGAGAGTGTGTTCTATTTTTAAAAGAAATATTTTTCAACGTTGTAGCTCGGCAAAGAAGTGCGCCATTCTAGTGATTTTTTTTTATTCTAAAGAACAAGCATAAGGTTTATTAAGGATCAGATTCCTAATCTATCTCATTGTTTTTTTTTTTTTTCTTGTATAGTGATATCTATTTTGAAAAAATAGAGCAATCCATAAATAAATCTTTAGTTAAAAAGGCATATTCGATCATATAATCCCTTGAATTATAATTAAAATAAAAACATAAAGCCTCCAGGGAAAAGTTTATTTTAAAAATATTTTTTATTTAAAAAATCTCGAGCTTTCGGGCAAGTACGCCCTTCTACGGGAGAAAATTTAAATTCGTTACTAAGAAACCCCATAACAAAGAACAATACCATTTATTATCCTTCCAATATTAAGAATGCCATATACTCCATAGAATGCAACGAATGCAAAACCAAATATGTCGGCGAAACTGGCAGACATTTAAATATAAGAGTATCAGAACATAAACGAAATATCGATAATCAAGACAGTAGATCTTTAGTATACCAACATATAAGAGAAACAGGCCATTCCTTCTACCTATCAGAACCAAAGACCCATTACTCCAACATCCCCAATAGACTACAGAGACTAATAATAGAATCCATCATATCCAGAAAGCACAATAGCATCAACAGAAGAATAGATATTCCGGAAATTTATAACATTATATTCCCTGAGCCCAGCCCATAACCTCCAAGTGAAGCACGCGCAACAGAAGCCCGCGTTGATCGTGCTTTTAAAGCAAATGTAAACAGAAAATTGACTTTATTTAATTTTAAATCATATTTCATTGGCGTGTTAATCATATAAAGCATTTTCTCCCGTAGAAGGGCGTACTTGCCCGAAAGCTCGAGATTTTTTAAATAAAAAATATTTTTAAAAGAAACTTTTCCCTGGAGGCTTATGTTTTTATTTTAATTAAAAAGGCATATATTGGATCAAAATATCATTTACACTGCGTGACATTGAAAATGAAACACCAAGAAATAGTGGCCAGAAAGTGATGAAACTCGGCAGACAGAGAGAGACAGGGACGAACAATACGTGATCTTTATTTCAAAATGATAGTCATAATACAGAGCGAGAACGGCGTCGGCTTAGTAGCAAGTAGGACCACCGCGGACGGCGATGCACGCAGCAACACGTCTAGGTAGAGAGTCAATCAGAGTACGGATGGTGTCCTGAGGGATGGCTCTCCATTCCCTCTCAACCATTTGCCACAGTTCGTCTTCTGAACGCGGCTGTGGCAAGGCATGCAAACGGCGTCCAATGATGTCCCAGACGTGCTTGATTGGTGAGAGATCAGGAGAGTACGGTGGCCAGGGAAGCATCTGTACATCTTGCAGAGCTTGTTGGCTAATGCGAGCAGTGTGCGGTCGGGCGTTATCCTGCTGATAAAGGGCATTGGGTACCCCCTGAAGGTAGGGGAGTGTCACCGGTCGCAGCACATCATCAACGTATCGTTGGGCCGTCATAGTGCCCTGAATACGAAGTAAAGGTGACCTGGAATCATACGCGATTGCGCCCCAAACCATGATTCCACGTTGTCGCACGGTGGGGCGTTCCACAATTGCTGCCGGATTGGACCTTTCTCCACGTCGACGCCACACGCGTACACGGCGACTATCACTGGACAAGCAGAAACGCGACTCATCTGAGAACACGACCCTGTGCCATTCCGTCATCCACGTCGATCTAGCCCGGCACCATTCCAAACGTTGGCGCCTATTCGGTGGGGTCAATGGCAGTCTTCTTAGCGGACGGCATGAGTGCAAGCCATTAGCAACCAATCGACGGGAAATGGTTCTGGTCGAGATGGAATGATCTAGGGCAGTGATTCTCAACCTTTTTTTTGTTGCGGCATTATTTTAAAGATTTGAAAATTTGGCGGCACAATTTTAGAATTTCGCGGCACACTTTTGCTAACTTGAATGCAAGAAAATTCAAATTATGTATCAATATTTCTATGCAAAATATAAGTAATATACATCTCTAACATTCAATTTGCTAATTTCGTTATTTTAAAAAGTAAAAAAATGAAAAAGAAAAAAGAAAAACCAATACAAACGTGAACATAATCATATGACTAAAATTCGGCGGCACATTTTTAGAATTTCGCGGCACACAAAATTACCGCGGCACATTGGTTGAGAATCACTGATCTAGGGTGTCTTGCACATGTTGCAGGATGGCGGTACAAGTGGCTTGTGGGACCGCCACTGCTTGTCGAAGGATACGCCGATCCACACGTGCTGACGTCACTCTGGTTGCACCGACATTCCTATAAATTGCCACATTTCCTTGTTCCAACCATCTTCTCCACAGTCGGTGCACCGTGGACGCACCAAGGTGTGTATCAGCTGCGATTTGACGTATGGACCAACCTGCCCTTTTCAGTCCGATCACCATGCCCCTCGTAAAAGCGTCTGTCTGCTTGAACTGCCTCCGTTTACGATGACCTGGCATTCTCTGTTATTACACGTGTCTTTTGACACAAGAACAAAATTTCTACAATGATTTTCCTTGAAGAAATAACGACACGAATACTGTCCTTTCTGCAAGTTCCTTCCCTTATATCTTACTCCATGTGCGCACGAGAGCTGCGCATTTTACATCATTTGCATAACTCGGTTAGGCGCGTCTACCCTGAAATTTGCATAATTTTCTGGCCACTATTTCTTGGTGTTCCATTTTCAATGTCACGCAGTGTATTTTGATCCAATATATGCCTTTTTAATTAAGTGATATCTATATAACTGTTTCTCTGTTTAACAATAGTAAATTGACACAATTATCCCTAGTGGGATATCGTGTTTTGTTTGTTGAAATTAAAAGAAAAATAAAGAACAAGCGCGTTAATTTATATTTCATGAAAAAATACGTCAAGACTCACACATAGGAAATGATAAATTGTACAAACATTTGTAAATTATTTTTATTAAAGTTGTTTTTTTTTGCTTATCCCTAGTACACGTGGTACAGGCCATGATAATCATGGTGGGTAGTTAGCGACTGCTTTTACTATAAGCGCACCACATGTCTACACATGTGAAAAGCAGTTCGACTTTGCACTTACAAATGTGCCAGAGCCCCGTTTGGTTACTTGCACTCGGTGGTGGGGTTGGACTTTTGCAAGAATCGGGGGCCATTGGAGCATTTTTTTTTTAAAGAGAAAAAAGTGTCCAATGCGGGAATCGAACCCGGGTCGTAGTGGTCGAAAACCAAACGGATTAAAGTTGTAATATCGTTCTTATAAAAACGGAACACTGTAGAAAAAACTGGCGAAACTGCCGGAAAGGCTAACCATTGATGAGCATCAACCCTCCAAGAAAATCAATAAAGGTTGTATTTGTAAAAGAAAAATAATTTTGAAATAAAACTTCATTTCGTTCATATATATCTATAACATAAAGTTCCGGGAGAATAGTATTCATGTACCAAAAGATGCACCTCTTCCTTTAAAACTGTATTTTAATTCAATGACTTCTGTTCAATTCTCCCAGTACAGAACGTAATGGTACTGATAAAGAATGAGCCACAACACCAACTTAGTAACATTCAGAACTCCGCTTTTGCCGGTCCCAAGCCCGGATGAAAAAGGAGGAGGGGGAGCAGTAACAAGCTCGGTAAAAAACCTGGGCTCAGCTGGCCCGGCTGATAGTACCCTGTAAGGGCTCGAGGGATACAGGATGAGCAGTGTTTGTACTCCATGTTAGGAGCAGCTGCACATGGCGTCTGTTCCTCGGCCATTTATTTTGGAGCTAAGTCAGTGGCCTGCCACTGAGTAGTGCTTCCAGTCTTAATGACAAAGGCTGACGCATTCTACTTCACCCAGTCATGATGGTTATCAAACAAGCTTCACACCCTGATATGATTAAGTGGAGATAAGAAAGAAGAAGAGGGAAATTCAGACAAAACGCCAACCTGTATTTCCGCCCCCTGTACTAATGATGGCCAAAACCCGAAACTATAACATAGAGATTGTAGGCTTTTGTTTAAAACTTCTGAATTTGTATCGTGGTTCATTCTTTATCACCCCCTTTGCATATTTACGCATATTTTGACTTTAACTGCCCATTTCTTAAGTTCTCAGAGAGCCTCTAGGACCAACATTTGTGTTGTAGAGGTACAGCCTACACTACGCTGACGAGAGCCAACAGCCCGAAACGCGTATTTGGTTGGCTTTTCTTGATTTATCAAGTAAATGTGTTGGCCAGATACAAGGTTGTCCTAAAAGTTCTTAAACACTTGCATAAAATTGAAATACCAATATTATTCGCCGTTATATCTTTGTATTATGTATAAATTAATTGTATTATTATGTATTCGCCGTAATAATATTGTCGCGGAGATAAATAAAGCAAGGGTAAATTTGGGGATAATTAATTTATTATAAAGGGTATTTACCTTATAGTTCTCCAATAAAATTATATACAAGAGGTATTTATAGGGAGAACAACTTATCCCAAGGTAAAATAATAATAATGAGCGTCGTCAGCCACCGAGGCGTCCCGTTTTCCTTATTTGCCGATCAGCTTCCGAGAACCCCTCACACCTGTGGTTCCCCCTGGGGTCCAGGGATGATTGACAGGTGTCCCATGGAGCTTCTTAACAATATTATTCGCCAATTAATAAGAAAAACACGAACTTTTGGAACAACCTTATATCACGGAACAAGTTAAATCAACGTTCATGTGATGATTTTTGTTTCATTATATGGCGCTCTGCCATCTAATTAGGATTATTTCATAATAATTAGCCAATCCAATTTCTTGATATTTCGTTTAAAAAAAAAGCGTACGCGTTTCGGGTTGTTGGTTCTCGTTATCTTCGTGCAGGCTGTACCTCAACGGCGATATTTGCATAATTACTCTAAACATGTGAAATACGGTAGCAATACCTCTCCTGAAAGGCCTTAGTCCAGTAAACAGATACACTCCTAGTCTCTTCTGGGGGGGGGGGGGGGGTGGTCTCTTATTGGAGGTTGAAATCGTACCGTCTTCTCTAATTTCATTAAAAATTGCACCAAATTACGAACCTAATATCTTAATACAAAAGAACATAAATGTTTTTAAATGAAAAAACAATTAAAATAATTAATTTTAAGATAGAATTTTTCAGGGTAAAAAGTCAACACCAATACGCCGGGACTACTATCGCCATCTATGAATGCAAAATTGAAGCTTTTTTTCAAATTAACAAAATATATATATATTTAATTAAAAATAAAGATTAATGACATTAATATATAATTTTTGTATATATCATAATATAAATAAAATATAATAAATATAAATATAATAGTTTAGAATATTAAAATAAAAAATGAAATTATTTAGTTAAACTTACCTTTTGGGTTCCATTCAATGCATAGCTGTTGCTAGATGTTCGTTTTTGCTAATATGGAGTCAAAATGTATGGAAATATATATTATTTTCAAAATAGACACCCTGTTGTTTTATATCAAGTAACAAACAATAAAATAATTTTTATAGTAAAATTAGAAAGATTATAAAGTTGGTCTTCCCTAATTTTCCACGTGGTAATATTGAGCTAGTAATGTGTAAATACAGTGGAAAACATATTTCTACGCCCAATTGGTGGTAACGTGCCGTTGAGTGTATCAATCCGCTAGGTTAGGTTAGGTTAAATTTGGTTAGTTTAGATTGTTTTAAAAAGGGAACAATTATACTGTAATGATTGTATTAGGCGTACAAATAAGTTTTGAGGGATTTTTTTTTTTATAAATCCGAAGCTTTATTCAGAGAAATCAGTACAATATTTTTCATTCAAAGTATTGTCCATCTTTAGCTACGACTTTTTCCCATCTTTCAGGCAGCATACGGATTCCGTGTCGAAAAAAATTCCTCGTCTTTTGAGGCGATCCAAACGTCGACCCAATTTTTCGCCTCTTCGTAAGAAGTAAAGTGCTGCTCGGCCAGGCCATGTGTCATTGAACGGAACATGTGGTAGTCTGAAGGAGCAATGTCTGGTGAATACGGCGGGTGGAGTAGGTGGTATATGGTAATTTATTCTCTTTTTTTTTAAGAAAAGTGCAGTAAATATGTAAAATGGATAGATATAACAGCGGTATGGATTATAAACTGGCGAAACCGCTGGGAGGGTTCACCACTGATGAGTCAGGCCCTCCCAATAATTTTTCCATTGCAGTAAGGGCAGTAGAAACTATTTAATTAATTAATTTATTCATTTAACAGTTGGCAGAGACACGCCATATCCACAATTAGGATAATTGCATGTAAATCTGAAATTATATACAAATCATCGTGAAATTAACATAATTAAACATTGAAAAGCACGCAAATTACACATTCGATGTCAGATTTTTACATATAGTGATTAGAAATAGTAGCTTGAAATATGCACACCGTTGTTTAATTTCAAAAAGAATATTACGCGTCTAAAATAGTGTCGAATTTTGATAGATATATAGTGTTGATGTGTGATGAAGGTGGTCAAATTTGTCAAAATAAATTGTAAAACTATTTTGGTTCCAGAGGTTTCCTGATAAATCAAGAAATGGATATTTAAGGCCAAATTTGAATAAATATACTGTACATGTGAAAAATAATAAAAATACTTTAACATTTCGAGATGTCTAACCTCCATGACAAGGTGACTCGAATGTTGCATCGCATAGCTGAGAGGGATTTAATAGAGAAGAATAAATCTTTGTTTAAAAACAATACCGGTTGAGTAAACCATCACGCCGGAACTATTCGGGCGAAACCGTGATTATTGAAATTTGTTAGCTTTTTATGTATACTTGTCAATTGAAGATGAGAGATTATGAGAATGAAATATTTTTATTGTCCTTTAAAGTATGATAGAGAAAAATAATAATGGTTATAAATACTTATTATATATTTGGATTTTAATAAATATATTTTTTAAAATTTGTTATAAGATTATATCTATAAATAAATATAAAGCATATATTGGATCAAAATTAATTATTTAACCAATATTTCTAGAGGCAAAACGCCTCTTTTTATCAAGGTTTTGATTTAAACTAAATCACGTGGGATCTACTCATGCTATACAAGATCAATGTAAGAAACTATCTGATGGAAATTTCACTTTGATCTTGTATAGCGTGAGTGAATCACACGTGATTTAGTTTAAATCAAAGCCTTGATAAAGAGAGGTGTTTTGCCCCTAGAAATATTGGTTGATTAATAAATTTAAACCTATTATATGCTTTATATTTATTTATAGATATTATTATGGATTGCTCAATATTTGAATAGATTATATATTTCAAATTGAACGAGAGAGATTAAATATAGAAATTAGCAAATAATTAAAAATGTTATTTCAAATGTTTCTTATTTACCGTCTGATTTCGTGACGTTGACAGATCAAAACATGACGTTATTGTTGTTGTTGTGTCCAATGTCGTCTCCGTACGTCTCTATCACAGCAATGTTCTTTATCTTGGGTGTGTAAAGCTGTTGTTCTGGGTCCATGTCAAATTTCTATTGTTGTTGTCGTGTCCATTGAAGAGCCTCAGATGTCTCCGTACATCTCTATCACAGCAATGTCCTCTATCTTGGGTGTGTAAAGTTGCTCCTCTGGATCCATGTCAATTTTCTGTTGTTGTTGTCGTGTCCATTGAAGAGCCTCAGATGTCTCGGTACATCTCTATGACAGAAATGTTCTTTATCTTGGGTGTGTAAAGCTGTTGTTCTGGGTCCATGTCAACTTTCTGTTGTTGTTGTCGTGTCCAATGAAGAGCCTCAGATGTCTCCGTACATCTCTATCACCGAAATGTTCTTTATCTTGGGTGTGTAAAGCTGTTGTTCTGGGTCCATGTCAACTTTCTGTTGTTGTTGTCGTGTCCAATGAAGAGCCTCAGATGTCTCCGTACATCTCTATCACAGAAATGTTCTTTATCTTGGGTGTGTAAAGCTGTTGTTCTGGGTCCATGTCAACTTTCTGTTGATGTTGTCGTGTCCAATGAAGAGCCTCAGATGTCTCCGTACATCTCTATCACCGAAATGTTCTTTATCTTGGGTGTGTAAAGCTGTTGTTCTGGGTCCATGTCAACTTTCTGTTGTTGTTGTCGTGTCCAATGAAGAGCCTCAGATGTCTCCGTACATCTCTATCACAGCAATGTTCTCTATCTTGGGTGTGTAAAGCTGCTGTTCTGAGTCCATGTCAATTCTCTGTTGTTTTTGTCGTGTCCAATGAAGAAACTCAGATGTCTCCGTACATCTCTATCACAGTAATGTCCTCTATCTTGAGTGTATAAAGTTGCTGTTCTGGGTCCATGTCAATTCTCTGTTGTTTTTGTCGTGTCCAATGAAGAAACTCAGATGTCTCCGTACATCTCTATCATAGTAATGTTCTCTATCTTGGGTGTGTAAAGCTGCTGTTCTGGGTCCTTCTCAATTTTCTGTTGTTGTTGTCGTGTCCAATGAAGAGCCTCAGATGTCTCCGTACATCTCTATCACAGCAATGTTCTCTATCTTGGGTGTGTAAAGCTGCTGTTCTGAGTCCATGTCAATTCTCTGTTGTTTTTGTCGTGTCCAATGAAGAAACTCAGATGTCTCCGTACATCTCTATCACAGTAATGTCCTCTATCTTGAGTGTATAAAGTTGCTGTTCTGGGTCCATGCCAATTTTCTGCAAGACTGCGGTCATTGCTGGAAAAAACATTGCAGCAAAATATATTTTTATTTACTCTATAAAAGCTAAACTTCGTGACAATACAATAATGCGAAATGTCACCAATATGTGTCCAGAGATGTGTGACAACTGAGCAAGTTCCACTGGACAAACGACGGTTGACAAGTTGTGAAACATCCTGATGTACACCCGGATTGACACAATGTAACCACCAGTAAACCTGACATGTTCACTGTTCGAAGTTGCGATGCCTCAGCAAGTACAATGGCAATTTTCTTTATTTATCAGTCTCCTCCCCGTGAAATATCACTTTTGCACTATTTTAAAAAATAAACAAACTAATGGACAAAACTTAAGGAAGTGGAAAGTCTTTGATATTGCTTTTGGTCTTTTTTTAGTAAGATAAGAAAGACAATTTGTTCACACTTGGTTATCTCGTGTGTCTTCAATAAAGGTCACTGTAATATCTTTCAGAGTTATTGTCTGAATCCCGATATACATGCTAAAAGGTACAACTTCCTTATGTTTTGTCCATGAGTGTATTTGGTTATCTCGTGTGTCTTCAATAAAGGTCACTGTAATATCTTTCACAGTTATTGTCTCAATCCCGATATACATGTTAAAGGTATAACTTCCTTAAGTTTTGTCAATGAGTATATTTGGTTATCTCGTGTGTCTTCAATAACGGTTACGGTAATATCTTTCATAGTTATTGTCTCAATCTACTAAGATCAGCTGTATTCCCATCCTCCTTCTCGAGGTCTATTATGCATCCGATTTTAAAAAATGGCGATTCTGATAATCCATCCAACTACCGCGGAATCTCACTGCTGAGCAATTTCGCGAAACTATTTATAGCAATACTTAGGTCCCGCCTAGTCAAATGGATTGAAACTAATGATATTATCCCAGAGAATCAAGCGGGCTTTAGATCTGCTCACTCATGTCAAGAACATATTTTCATATTGACATCTGTAATCCAACTTGCCCTAAGGAAGAAAAGAGGCAAATGTTACTCCTTCTTCGTAGACTTAAAAAAAAAGCTTTTGACACGGTTCCTCACGCATTGCTATGGACAAAACTAGTCAAAATAGGACTGAATCACCGATTTGTCAACTTAATTAAATGTTATTATGAAGACATGACCGCTGCGGTTCGTTGGAACAATTCTATCACTGAATTCGTTGAAATTCGTTCGGGGGTGCTCCAAGGTGACCCACTATCCTCATGCCTATTCCTACTCTTTATTAATGATTTGATTAAAATATTTGATGACTCGGGGTTGTCAGGAATATACTCACCCAATTTCGGAAACATACACCTCCTCCTATATGTCGACGATATTGTTTTGATCGGTGATTCTAAAATAAACCTTCAATTGAAAATCAATATACTGAAAAACTATCTAGAAACTAACTTACTAACTCTGAACGAAAACAAGTCAAGAATAATGGTTTTCCATAATGGAGGAAAGGTGGCGCGTTTAGAAAGATGGTATTGGGGTCAAAGTCCTTTAAGTGTTACATCAAAATATACGTACCTGGGCTACCCGCTCACCCCTTCGATTTCTTTCACTCAAGTTGCCTTAAATTATAGAGCCAGGACCATGGCCGCGATGGGTGCTGTGGGGGAGATTATTTTGAAGTCCAAGCTCAAATCCTTCCATGCAAGTATGAGATTGTTGGATTCTATGATCTTGACAGTCCTACTCTATGCGGCTCCAATCTGGGCACATGATCAAGCCTTAATCTTAGATAGAATCAAGGATACCTTTCTCAGACGTTTTCTGTGCCTTCCAAGCTATACTCCGGGCTATATTTTGAGGGCCGAAACAGGAAGACACTCTCTTGATATCACAGTGAAAAAACTAACTTTAAAATTCTGGACTAGAATTCTGAAAATGGACGGCAGCAGGCTACCTTCAATATGTTTGGCACATTTGTGGGACATTTCAATTTCTTCAAAACAGAATATCGGACTGGTAAAAAGTATAACAGAGCTACTTAATAACACCGGCTTCTCATGGCTTGTTGAATGTACAGACTTCAATATTCTACAAAGATACACCCCCCTAATTATTAGAACGGCAACCGATCAGTCCTTGCAGCAGGATTATGTAAGAATAAGAAAATCAGTACTCTACTCTCACTATAAATACTTCCATTCATCACCTACAATGGAATGCTATCTGAATGACAATATCCCCCTAACCTTAAAGAGAATCATGGTACAAGTAAGAAGCCTTTTTGTAGTACAGAGAATTAATCATGTTTCACTATTGAAAATTAAGACCATAAAATGCACCTTATGCAACGGTGAATTTAGTCTCGATTTTCCACACTACATGTTCTACTGTACGGCAATGGAAGAAGAAAGAGAAATTCTTCGTCAAGAGACCGGCTATAATAGCAATTCGCCTTATGTGTTAATGGCAAAAGTCGTAAATCCAGACCCTTTGCATTCGCTTTTTATAAATACTGGAAATCAGCTCAATCAAAATATTTAGCACAGATACCGGATCCAACTCGATAATTGGTCGACGTCAATACCCAATATTTGTATATAACTATGATGCTAATCTGTTATTTATTTATTTTTTTTCCGACCGGGAGAATCCTGTATGGCATGTGTGCCCAATAAAGGCTATTGTTGTTGTTGTTGTTATTGTCTCAATCCCGATATACATGCTAAAAGGTACAAATTCCTTAAGTTTTGTCTCCATGAGTGTATTTGGTTATCTCGTTGGTCTTCAATAAAGGTCACTGTAATATCTTTCATAGTTATTGCCTGAATCCCGATATACATTCAAAAAGGTACAACTTCCTTAATTTTGTCCATGAGTGTATTTGGTTATCTCGTGTGTCTTCAATAAAAGTCACTGTAATATCTTTCAGAGTTATTGTCTCAATCCCGATATACATGCTAAAAGGTACAACTTCTTTAAGTTTTGTCCATGAGTGTATTTGGTTATCTCGTGTATCTTCAATAAAGGTCACTGTAATATCTTTCAGAGTTATTGTCTGAATCCTGATATACATGCTAAAAGGTACAACTTCCTTAAGTTTTGTCCATTAGTGTATTTGGTTATCTCGTGTGTCTTCAATAAAGGTCTCTGTAATATCTTTCAGAGTTATTGTCTGAATCCTGATATACATGATAAAAGGTACAACTTCCTTAAGTTTTGTCCATTAGTGTATTTGGTTATCTCGTGTGTCTTCAATAAAGGTCTCTGTAATATCTTTCAGAGTTATTGTCTGAATCCTGATATACATGATAAAAGGTACAACTTCCTTAAGTTTTGTCCATGAGTGTAGTCACCCATGTTATGTACATAACTATAATTATATACAAATTATAGTAAGTTTGGCGTTTAATAAGTGACCTTTCTGATGACTAAATAAAAAATATCTCGCTTATTTATTTACTTCAAAGGTATTATATTGAATATTATTATAAAATACACTGGTGTCCAAAAAATAAGAAACTTAACCAATATCGAAATTTCTCAAAAGCTAATTTATTAACAAATATAAAATTTAGTATACAAATAGTTTAAACTATGGAGAATTTGACTAGCTATATGAAAAAAATATATATATTTGAAATTATGAAATATGCAAATTATTACCAACATACCCAAAGCTAAGTGTGGTGTTTTGCATAACAATAGTTATGTTTTAGATAAATTGTAGAGATATGCAAATAAGGTTTTGCATAGTGTTTGTTTGTGTTATTATGTTAATTATTTTTATGTATATATATGTATCATTAAATTGTAAATAGTCAGTCAGATTAGTGTTATGAGCGAATAAAGATTTTATCTCAGACCTAGTGGATCTCGGTAACCTGGTGTAGAGTAGAGACGCAACAGTGGCGACGAGTATAAAGAACCTATACGCAACAGTGACTGTGACTATTGAAGAGAGCAAATACGAGTGAATGAAAGTAAGCGAACAATGATGAATATTGAAGTGTTCAACCCGAACAATGGAAATGAAATCTCAAGCTATTTAGAACGTTTTGAATCCTATTGCATAGCGAATGATATAGTGAAGATCGTTAAAAAGAAGGCAACATTTTTCTCGCTGTGAGGAAGAGAAACGTATAATATAATACGGACGTTGACCTCTCCCAAGAATCCATTGGAAACAGAATGGGAGGAGATAGTAGCAGGGATTAAAAAATATTTTGATCCAACGCCAAATATAATAGTGCAGCGTTTTAAATTTGCGAAAAGGCTTCAAATGCCAAATGAAACAATATCTGAATTTATAACAGCTCTAAAGAAAATTGCCGAGAAGTGTGAATTCCCTGATGTGGAAGATAGGTTGCGTGATGCCCTAGTATGCGGCATTCTAAGCGAAGAGATACAATCAATGCTGTTAATGAACAGTATGCTAACATTTAAAGTGGCTCAAGAGATGGCATTGGCACATGAGGCTGCGGTAAGGAACGTTGCAGAAATTAAAGACGGAAAACCTCAGGAAGAAATTAATGTAATGGGAAGAGCTGTTAAGGTGAGACGGAGGAATGAGAGGATTCTTAAATGTTTCCGCTGTGGATACACAAATCACAGAGAAGAGAAATGTTTTTTTAAAGAGAAAAGATGTTTTAAATGCCAGAAGTTAGGGCATATATCTAGGGTCTGTAAGAACGGGAACTGGAGGAGCGATCGTAATAATAACTGCTCGATAGATGAGGAGGCAGAGGCAATTTATGGCCTTTTTAATATAAATCAAGTGAAGGACACCAGTAACATGCCGAATTATATGGTAAAAGTACGGACTAGCGGTCGAGAGATGAATATGCTCATTGACTCAGGAACAAGAAAAAATATTATTTCTGAGAAGACGTATATAAGAACTTGGGTGAAGTCAGAAAGGCCTAGAATAGAGAAGGATTATACCAAGTTGGTGCAATGGAACAGGCAGAGGTTATCAATTCTGGGTAAAATAAAAGCCGACGTAAAAGTAAACAAAAGAAGTATCACAATGGAATTTCTTGTGATCGAAGGTCCGGGCCCAAATCTGATTGGAAGGGAGGCTTTTGACCAGATTGGAATTGGTCTTGAATGGATGAATTATGGCGACAGTGTATGTCAAATCAATGAGGTAATGAATGGAAATGGTATGGCCGCTGCGATGAACGGTAATGGAATGGCCGCGGCTATGAATGGAACCGCCAATGGAATGATGAGCGGAGCTAATGGAATGGGCGCGGGTTACATGAACGGTGGGGAGGGCATGTACAGTGAGGGTGACGGGCTGAGCATGTACGGCAACCCCGGCGTGGACTTCCCACTTTTCGCCTCGGTGCCCCGAGACCAGCTTCCAATGCGGACAGCAGGAGCTTCCTGGATACTACGCCGATCAGGAGGGACCCACCAAGGCTGGAGGAAACACCTGGGCCAAGTAGACCAAAAGGAAACCGGAGTCTCCCCGAATACTTTAAAGATGGTGTAACAAATTGGGGGTGAGAAGATGTGGTGTTTTGCATAACAATAGTTATGTTTTAGATAAATTGTAGAGATATGCAAATAAGGTTTTGCATAGTGTTTGTTTGTGTTATTATGTTAATTATTTTTATGTATATATATGTATCATTAAATTGTAAATAGTCAGTCAGATTAGTGTTATGAGCGAATAAAGATTTTATCACAGACCTAGTGGATCTCGGTAACCTGGTGTAGAGTAGAGACGCAACACTAAGGTTCCAGATCTTAAAGAAATAAGATATGAATAGGGAGTACGATCACCTCTAACAGCTATCAAGGTCTCACAGCGAGCCCTGATACTGTTTACCAGGCTTTGGAGGAGGTCCAGGGGTAGTAAACCCCACTCCTCCAATAGAGCAGTTCTTAGCTCAACGAGGGTTCTGGGAGAGGGGTGACGAGCTCCAATACTCCTCCCTAGAGCATCCCACACATGCTCTATTGGATTCAGGTCCGGAGATCTGGCTGGCCAACCCATCCTTCGAATATTCTCACTCTGGAGATATTCATTGACTAGCCTAGCCCTATGCGGACGAGCATTATCGTCCATTAAAATTAAATTGTGACCAATTTGATCTCTATAAGGTCTTAGATAGGGCTCAAGGATCTCGTCCCTGTACCTTTGGGCAGTTAAAGTGTCCCCAGAAAAAATGTGGAGGGGTGTGCGTCTGCTAGAACTGATGCCAGCCCAGACTAAGAGACTGCCCCCTCTAAAACTGTCTATTTCCCTGATGTTACTGGGATGATAGCGGGTTCCAGGCTCCCTCCAGATGAAAACTCGTCGAGAATCTGTGTTTAAACTAAATCTTGACTCGTTACTGAAGAGAACATTGGCCCACTGATCATGAGTCCAGGCGTGATGTTCCAAGCACCAATTCAAGCGGGCTCTCCTGTGAGTAGAGGTTAAAGGGATACAGACCATTGGTCGTCTTGCATAAAGAGCACCTTCGTGAAGCCTTCGGTAAACAGTTTGTCTTGAAATGCTCGTTCCAGTAGCACTTGAGAGTTCATTAGAGAGTTGAATAGCTGTCATCTCCCTATGGCGCTTGGCAGTTACGACCAGATAACGGTCTTCAGAGGTAGCTATTTTTCTTTTTCTACCAGAAACTTCTTTTCTTTTGATGGTTCCTGTCTCAATGAACTGTTTCCATAATTTGCTGACCACAGATTTATTCACATTTAGCCATTTTGCTACTTCAACTTGTGATTGCCCTGCCTCCATTCTTCCACCAGCTCTCCATTTTAAATCATCTGCTAAAACCTTTCGTAAACCCATAATTAACTAATGATTAAATAAAATTATAATTGGACAATTCTTAGATGGGGTAAACGACACGCCAAATAGCACACTTATAAAGACAAGCAAAAATTTGCATATTTTCAATTTTACCGAATCGAATGGTTGCGATAAATAAATTCTACGACTTAAAATACCTAATTAAATTACTTTTTAGCTTTTAGCGTTGTATATTTTAAAACGTATCATTAAAAAACAAAAGTTTCTTATTTTTTGGACACCAGTGTATAAAAGGAGTCGGTGGACAAGTGGATAACACCCTCGATTCCCGACAGCCATGATGCGGGATCGTAATGGACACTTTGTTTTAATATCTGAATAACCATAATTATTCATTGTTGTAAATATCATAAACTACGTTGATCTTGTTGAGTGGTACCTAGTAGAGTTATTTTGGAATCTAGAATTTTAAAATATGAAATAAAAACAGAATCAACAAAAATAGACCAAAAGAAGTTATGAATATATGAACAAACATGCAATTTATTTTTATCCCAATGTATATATACCTTGTATGAAAAAATTGATAAATATAAAAGTCAAATCAACCTTAAAAGTAACAAATAACGAAGGGAATGGAAAAAACAAAAGGAGGTAAACACAATCCGAGCAAACGGATGTTGAGAAAGGATTTGGCAACGGTGGCTTATAACTCGGCCACACTGGAGACAAATCGGGCAGACGACATGTCGTTAGCGGTGGAATGGAGTCGTCTGGTGTATGTAGTGGTAGTTCCACTTTTACTTCTGCCGCTACCTGTCTTATGGCCATCTCAGGTAGGTAGCTCGTTGTGATTTCATAAATTACATTGAAATAAATCAAACAAGGCAATATTCTGTCCACGGATACTTGAACTTTTTAGATGGCACATCTAGTGAAACAGAAATCAACTAAACGTTGATTTAACCTGTTACTTGATATTTGGCTGACCTATTTTCTTGATAAATCAAGAAAAGTCAACCGCGAACGCGTTTCGGGTTGTTGGCCCTCGTCAGCGTGGTGCAGACTGTACCTCTACGACCAAAAATGTTTTAACGCTATTTATTTCGATAGTTTATTTTATACAAGGAGCTGAAAGGGTTCTGTAACAGATTATACTACAAGCTCTGTAGTGTTGGTGTAGTACTGGGACAAGCTTACTGATTTACTTACACGTGAACCTAACCTAAACTGAACCTAACTTGACCTCAAGCTTAGAAAATTCTAAACTATTATAGACGCGTATGATTCTTTTAAAAATTAAACAATTTCTACTGCCCTTACTGCAATGGAAAAAATTAATGGGAGGACCTGGCTAATCAGTGGTGAACCCTCCCAGCGGTTTCGCCAGCTTAATCTACCATACCGCTGTTATATTGCATTTTTCGATTTTCCTTTTATAGTGATACTGATGCTAGACTCTTAGAATGGGTATTTTCGAACAAATCCAGCTTTTTACAAATTTCAAGAAGTTCATTGGTATTTTTAGGAGGGTTTAGGTGAAGGGCAAAATAGTATTCTTTCTTTAACCCTCCAATAACCCAGTTTATTTTAGTCTCTTCTTCCATTTGGGGGTCGACCTTGTTGCACAGTACAAGGATATCCTCTGCGAACCTGATTGCAGGTTCATTCCACTGTTGCATCCTGTTTAATCTCATCCTCATTTCTTCTTTGTTGACGTCTGAGGCAAAATCCTCAATTAGGCGGCTCTTGAAATTTTCCCAGCTGGTGAAACTTATCATGTGTAGGTTCAGCCAGGTTTTGGCGCTACCAATCATATTCATGGCAGCATAACGAGAGATAATGTAGTCTGCCCAATGGTACAGGTAGCCAATTTCTTCAAGAGATTCAATCCATGGGCGAGGGTCTTCTGTTCCATCATACTTAGGGATGTCGATGTTGGGATTCAGGACAACTGGGTCGGAACTAGCATCTCTACCAATTGTTGCACCAGGTTGCGGCTTGGCAGACTCTTCAGCCTTGATTCTCTCCTGTGCTGGGTCTTGGATCTTACCAGAGCGTGTTTCAACCATCCTATAAATTTATATAAGGGAATAATGAGATAACTCTACATTGAGTAGCCTCCAGAATAATTTATTTATTTCTTGACATCAAAGAGAGCAGTGAAGTCACACAGTTTACCTGAATACAAATGATGATTCTATAATACATATATTCTGTTTATAATACATATATTCTGTTTAATAAAATAAATATAAATATAAAATATATTTTGAATTTAAAATATATGAAAAATAATATTACAAATTAAAATAAAATAGGTTCATTAGCCATGATGCAACAAAATATAAAGTAATATTTATTTACTCTTTTCCAAGGGAGTTAAAAATTTATATACCGCATAAATGCCAAGTTATAAATAAGGGACTCGGTGACATAGGAAGGGACCTTAAAGAAAGACAATTACCTAAATGTTAACTAGACATGGTGGGGGCTCCAGGTGATATCTAGATACATAACACAGAGGGGGTTAGATGTATACTATACTATCTCACCCCATCATGTATTGCTACACCCCTGACCCCAACTTCCCAATTCCGACAGCTCGCTGTAAAGTTTCTATTGACAACAATGTAGAATGGAGTGGACTAGAGACTGAAAACAGCACTGTTGGACACCGACAACGCTGAAAGCCGGACTTACGTCTACACGCGAGGCCTCCCATCGGAGTTTTGCGCCAGAGCCAACAGCCTAGTAATCAGTACTTAGTCCTAGATCAGTGGAGCGAGCAAGCTATCGGAGGGGAAGTTGAGTATCATTTCACGCTATGTGAATACACAGTGTTAAAGTAGTAGGGTCCCAACCCCCCTTCCCAGCGTGGAAATGACCAATGACCAAAGCGGGATAGTCTAGGGCGGCTAATCGTCGCAGTGGCCACCACAGGGGTGTAAGCACTAAATCCCGACTCACTGTCAATGTCCCAGTAGTGTCTATTCACTATCTAGATTCTGCAACAATGGCATTAGTAGAGCCGGATCTCAGGGAAGTCACATTGTGGGTTTCTCCATCTGGAACATCTGTTACACACAGCAGCCTAGAATTCAGAATTTATGTTCAACAGATTGCTATTGTCACGGAGTCCCTTTTTTGTCCTTGGCATTCAAGCGGTTTGTACGTTCTCATTCTACCTGATTCTTGGTAATTTGAATCAGAACAGTTTAAAGTTCACAATAAGAGATTTCAACTAAGACAAAGAACTAAATACATTTTTGTTGTTACCAACCAATTAATGGAGCATTTCTAACAGCAACACAAGACACCAAATTCCTCCAAGAACCACAATAAATCTTACAACCTCTAGATTCAATTCGCATTTCTTCAAGGTATATATATGAAACTCTTTCGCAGTGGTAGAGCCTACTCCACGCTAACGAACGCCAATAGCGCGAAACGCGTTCGTGGATGACTTTTCTTAATTTATCAAATTTATCAATGGGTTGGTCAAATATCAGGGAACAGGTTATATCAATGTTTAGTTGATTTCTGTTTCGCTAGGTGGCGCTCTGCCATCTAAAAAGCACATGTGCTTTAGGTCAGGATATGCCTTCTTTGTTTTTAATATATGAAACTATATCAGGTATATCGTTAAAAACATGTAAAATGGTTTCCAATATATTTGTGACTGATACCATCATACTTTATTAAAAGGTAACTTTATAGACACTAGGTAATACGACCAAATCCAAATAAATAAATAGTTTATGAAGTTTTTGTAACAGTGTTGTTACCATCATCAGACAAAAGTACTGAATCTGTCTGATGATGGTAACATGGTTATAGGATGTTAATAAATTTAATTAAACAAATTAGAACCTAGAATTATATATTTACAAAAACACATTTTATATATTTATAATTGTATGTAAATGAATAAAATAAAGCATCAAGGGCTGTGTATCTTTATTATAATAAAGATACGCAGCCCTTGATGCTTTGTTTTATTCATTTATAAATCGTACAGGGCTTTTTCAATTGATAATTGTATGTAATTCTGCTGTCCTCAAAGCTTATGTCCATAGATAATCTAATAGACCCCTTCCAAGAGTCTAGCATCAGTATCACTATAAAAGGAAGATAGAAAAAAGCAATATAACAGCGGTATGGTAGATTAAAGTGGCGAAACCGCTGAGAGGTTTCACCACTGATGAGCCATGCCCTCCCATTAATTTTTCCATTGCAGTAAGGGCAGTAGAAACTTTTATTTTTAAAAAGAATCATACGCGTCTATAATAGTTTTGAATTTTAAAAATACATGTATTATTCGACATAGTTCAAAAAATTTATATAGACAAAGTGACAATAGTAAGAGAGTTAAATGTTTAAGATCAGGGAACAAACGATGTCCCATTTCTGTAAAGTTGAGTATGGTTTAGTTGAGATGTCTTCTGTGTGGATATATCTAATATAAAATCCTACCTGATTTATTCTGCATTATTGATTTAAACTTACATTGAAGTTAATTGCTTTTGCTCTAATATTCAATATTTTACTTGTAAATTCGTTGATTTAAATTTGAATTGAAGTTAATTCCTTTTTCTAATATTTAATATTTTACTTGCAGATTCTTGTTGGAATCTTATATGCATATAATTATCTGGTTTTTATTGATTTATTAAGAAAAGGGATTGGCCAAATATCGAGGAAGCAGGCTAAATTGTTCCACTAGATGGCGCTCTGCCATCTAAAAAGCACATGTGCTCGTGGTCAGGATATGCCTTCATCATTTTTAATATCAACATCTGACCTTTTATTTTCTATTGTTTTTTCATAAATTAATCTATTGAGCTTCTTGCTGAATTTCTTAAGATTCCAACTTGAGAAATCTTAATTCTTCTTATCACTATTATAGATTTCAAGATCATCGGAATTATACAGGTTCCATATTTGTTGTATGAATACTTTCTGTTACCCATGGTACTTTATCTTCCACGTTTTCTTTCTAAATATTTCCTTGTGTTTCAGATTTATTGTCGTGAAGAATCTGGATTTCTAAATAAGTAAATTTCAACAAAATATCACAGATAATTTCATAATTTATCGATGTTTTGTGATGTCAAATTACATGGGATGATATATACTCTATGAAGTAAACGATTTTCAATAATATTTTGCCAAAGCAAATACAAATTTCATCGCATTTTACTTTTACATTGATATACGTATGCCTATAGTTGATTGGAGACATTGCTGACAGTGTTGAAGGGAAATCTCCTGGGGAAGAGATCGAGGGGAAGGATGTTGACTTTGCTTAGAATTTTCAATGAAACAGATTCCAAGAATTATTAATTAAACATTATATTTATTGATTAACAAGAGAGAGAACAAAATATAAAAGAGAAACCAATATTAAACCAAAGGAACCTTTTTTTCTTCCGGTTAGCGCCTATTTACCTGTGAGCTTACTCACACTATGTGGTAACAAATAATTAATATATGTCCAACACACGCGCCCCTGTGTGTAAGCCCTAATCAGCAAGTCCAAGGCTATCTGCACATTTCCGTAGCCTGTCCTTAGGGAGTCTCTTCGTTAGTATATCCGCCTCCATGTCTTCACTTTTAGTGTATGCCAGTTTGATTCCATTTTGAATTTCCTCTTTCACAAAATAATACTTTCGGTTTATGTGCTTTGTTCGTGATGTAATTTTGTCGGTTTGAATCTAGTATATTGCAGCCTGGCTGTCACTTTTCAAGGTAATTGGGAAAGTTACATTGTCACAAAGTTCTTCTAGTAATCCCTTTAACCATAATACTTCTGAAATGCCTTCACATATTGAAATAAGTTCTGCTTCACATGTAGACAAGGCTACTTAATTTTGCCCTCTACTTCTCCAGTTTATTAAGTTGTTGCCAAGTTTGACTGTATAGCCTGAATAGGATTTTGCGTCTTGGGTTGTACACCAGCTCGCATCAGTACTTATTGTGATATTGTTGTCTTTTGACTTATATGCCAACATTTTATTTCTTGTTCCCTTCAGATATCTATAGATCCTTTTAACTACAGTTAAATGTATTTCTCTTGGATCATTACTATACTGTGATAAATTGCTGACGTTGAAGGATATGTCCGGTCGAGTACCCGTAGAAAGGTACATGAGTGATCCAATCATTTCCTGGTATACAGTTCTGTCTACAGGCTCAGAGTACAAATACTCATCCAAATTTTGATTTTGATCTCCAGGTATCTGCACACTGTTATATTCTTCCAGTCCAAATCTGTGAAGAATTACATCAAATAATGAGTCTGAGATAGATAAAATCCATCTTCTGCCCTTTTTATTTCAATTCCAATAAATGGTTCGCTAGCTTTCTTTTCTGTTAGAGTAACATCAACATATATAGTCACGACCGTCATGGGCGGGCCGGCCGGCGGGCCGGCCGGTTCTGTCACGGATGCGCGCGCATCATCATTATGATCATTATCATAATGAAAATTATATTTAAAAAAAAAGAAAAACATTTTAAAATTAAAAACTTTATTTTAAAAATAAATATATATTTTAAAATAACAGAATATTTTAATTTTCAATAAATTTCATAGATATATTTCATCCAAAAAAAATAATTTTGATAACTAGATTACTAATTGTTTACTTTGATTACTAATTACCCATATTCTTCTGCTTTTACTTAATATTACCTATTTACTAAAATAATCATTGTATGCAAAAAAACATGCCTCCTAAGAAATATAACTCTGAAGAGGAAAGAAAGGCCGCAGCTGCCGCAAAAAGGCAAAATGCAAGGCAACAAGAAACAGCTGATCAACGCGCTGAACGACTCCAACGAGATTCTGAAGCTAAACGTCTAAAACTAGAAAATGAAACAGCAGAACAACGTGCTGCAAGACTTCTGCGTAAAGCTGAAACTTCTAGAAGTCGTATTGACAATGAAACAGCAGAACAACGTGCTGCAAGACTTCTGCGTAAAGCTGAAACTTCTAGACGTCGTATTGACAATGAAACAGCAGAACAACGTGCTGCAAGACTTCTGCGTAAAGCTGAAACTTCTAGAAGTCGTATTGAAAATGAAACAGCAGAACAAAGTGCTGCAAGACTTCTGCGTAAAGCTGAAACTTCTAGAAGTCGTATTGACAATGAAACAGCAGAACAACATGCTGCAAGACTTCTGCGTAAAGCTGAAACTTCTAGAAGTCGTATTGACAATGAAACAGCAGAACAACGTGCTGCAAGACTTCTGCGTAAAGCTGAAACTTCTAGAAGTCGTATTGACAATGAAACAGCAGAACAAAGTGCTGCAAGACTTCTAATAATAATAATTATTATTATATTATTATTATTATCTATATATATATAGTCACGACCGTCATGGGCCGGTTCTGTCACGGATGCGCGCGCACAGGGAGGTCACGTGCTCGCCGGCAGCCAACGGGCGCGCGCCGCCGGTATTACGTCATAGATTATAAACACAAGGTAATAAGGCCAAATAAAAAAATAATGTGTGATAAGGCACAATTTGGATTATCTACTTATATAATTGCCTTATTCTCTCTGTGTGAAGTTCACGGATAGATTTTGGTCAGAATGGATAAAATAAAAAAAGTGTCAAGGGATGGGAATCGAACCCACGACCTTCCGCTTACCGGGCAGATGCCATGACCACTAGGCTACCCTGGACATATTTTTCCGTTCACATTTTTATTTTTATATTTTCAAGACACACACAGTTTGGGGCGGGACGTTTCACAAGAGAGACATCCACGGCGCCAATTTATAATTGTAACGAATAGTATTTTAATTAAAACATTTCAAAAATATATACGCACTCGGGTAAAACCCGGGCGTTGCCCGGGCCATTCGTCTAGTCCCTATATATAGTCACGACCGTCATGGGCCGGCTGGCCGGCCGGTTCTGTCACGGATGCGCGCGCATCATCATTATGATCATTATCATTATCTAATGATAATAATAACAATAATTATTATTATTATTATATTATTATTATTATTAACATATATAGTCACGACCGTCATGGGCCGGTTATGTCACGGATGCGCGCGCACAGGGAGGTCACGTGCTCGCCGGCAGCCAACGGGCGCACGCCGCCGGCATTACGTCATCCCTATATATAGTCACGACCGTCATGGGCCGGCTGGCCGGCCGGTTCTGTCACGGATGCGCGCGCATCATCATTATGATCATTATCATTATCTAATGATAATAATAATAATAATAATAATTATTATTATTATATTATTATTATTATTAACATATATAGTCACGACCGTCATGGGCCGGTTATGTCACGGATGCGCACGCACAGGGAGGTCACGTGCTCGCCAGCAGCCAACGGGCGCGCGCCGCCGGCATTACGTCATAGATTATAAACACAAGGTAATAAGGCCAAATAAAAAAATAGTGTGTGATAAGGCACAATTTGGATTATCTACTTATATAATTGCCTTATTCTGTCTGTGTGAATTTCACTGTGTGAAGTTCACGGATAGATTTTGATCAGAACAGATAAAATAAAAAAATTTCAAGGGATGGGAATCGAACCCAAGACCTTCCGCTTACCGGGCCGATGCCATGACCACTAGGCTACCCTGTACATATTTTTCCGTTCACATTTTTATTTTTATATTTTCAAGACACACACAGTTTGGGGCGGGACGTTTCACAAAAGAGAGATCCACGGCGCCAATTTATAATTGTAACGAATAATATTTTAATTAAAACATTTTTAAAATATATACGCACTCGGGTAAAACCCGGGCGTTGCCCGGGCCATTCGTCTAGTATTTTTATATTTCTGAGACTAGGTTGTCATTAATTTCCTTACTAGTTCCAGCAATGATGAGATCATCTACATATAGACCCAGTATTGCATACTCTTCTCCTCTCTGGTGTTTATAGACACATGGATCACATTTGGTTCTAATCATTCCCAACTGGTTAAAAATTTCATTGATATTTTTGTTCCAACATTTTCCTGATTGTGGTAGACCATACAGGCTTTTTTTTCCAATTTACACACTTTGTTTTCTTCTACTTTTTGCATAAAACCATCTTGTTGTCTCATGTATACTGTATCTTCTAACTCACTGTAGAGATAAGCTGTCTTCACGTCATAAGTCTTTATGATTAAATTCTGTTGTGTTGCAAGAGCTACTATTGTTCGCAAGCTTTCCTTTCTGAGTACGATGAGAAAGATTCCTTATAGTCCACACCATATCTTTGATTGCATCCAACAGCAACCAGTCGGACCTTTCTTTTATGTGTGCCGTCATTCGATGTTTTCTTTGTACTGTAGACCCATTTACTATTGATCATTTTATACCATTTTCCCTTGGAACTAGTGTTCATACTTTATGCTTCTCTATCTCACTGAGCTCTTCTTCCATTGCGTTGTGCCATTCATTTCTTTCTCCACTATCCATTGTTTCTTTAAAATTCTCCGGAATATAATGATCTATTTCCATAATTGAATTTGCCTCATTCCTATCCATTAATCTTTGTGAGCGTCGAACTCCTTCTTTGATCAATTTCCTTTCTTGTTCTTCAAGTCTTGCTTTGTGCCGTTTCTCTAAGATGCTCTTTTTTCTCCTTTCTTTCTTCCTCCTGTGGTGTGTCGATTTATTAGTCCTGCGATGGCCCAGAAAGTATTTCAAATTTAGTGTTTTATAGGTATTACTTGTTATCTACATTTTTAGAGGAAGACAAAAGGACAACACCCTAGAATGTCTATTCTGGTTCTCTCTGGTTTCCGCCGCTGTGCCGCGCCGCGCAGCGGTGGTCACCTCCTATTACATGGCGCCGCTTGTATGTTTGTTGACGGCGTGGTCTGTCATCCCAGCAGGCTGGAAGGAAGTCTCTCGGCCTCCACAGTACTCCTCTTCCAGTGGCGAAGTCACGATTCGGTGCACAAAGTGGTTAATTACAATATATATTTACATCATCAATGTAGGCAAGAAAAAAATAAGGAGAAATATAGTCTATTGCTCCTTAAATCTCACGGGTTTCTTGATTATTCTCCCCGATCTTGTCCTAGTCAGGTCTGGTGCTGATCCTGTTCCTTGGAATTCTGTGTACTTCTCTATATCTGGTGGGTCAGGATTCTGTTGGGACGATGTAGAAGGCAGCGCTCCCGACACGATCGGTCTTGCTGCAGTAGGGTGTTCTGAAGTTAGATTGTCCGAATCTGCCAGTAAGTAAACAGGTCGCAATCGGTCAATCGATATGGTCACATTTCTTTCTTTCACTTTGAGTGTGAAATATTTGTCTGTTCTTTCTAGGACTGGGAAGGGTCCCTCATATAGTGGTTCCAGAGGTTTCCTCACTCTATCTGTCCTGATAAATACATGTGAACATGTTTTCAGATCTTTATGGACAAATACTTTAGTCTTCGAATCATGTGTTTCATTCAAGGGTTTGAGCAATTCCATTTGCTTTTAAAGCTGTTGAACAAATTCTTCTACATCCGGGTGATGTTTAGAATCATCAAAGAATTCGCCAGGCAGTCTGATGGATTTGCCATATACCATTTGAGACAAAGAATGGTTGTTATCTTTGTTGATAGCACACAGCACGCAAGCCTAGGAGAACTGTTGGCAGCGTTCTGTCCACTTAATATTATAGTGGGCACGAATGGGAGTTTTGATGGTTCTGTGAAGCCTTTCGATCTTCCCGTTACACTGAGGGTGGTACGCCGTGGAATGACGAAGTTTGATACCAAACAGCGTTGTTAAATCTTTGAAAAGTTGAGAAGTAAACTGCTTTCCTTGGTCTGATATCACTGTATGCGGTGCTAAATCTAACAATCCAGTTTTCGTAGAACGCTCTCGCCACGGTTTCAGACATCATATCTGGTAGCGGAACAACTTCCATCCAGCTGGTGTACCTATCGATACAGGTTAGACAGTGGATTTTACCATTCGATGGAGGTAAAGGACCAATTAGATCGATGTGGACAACACTAAATCTTTCATCTATTTCTTGATATTTGCCTATTTCTGATTTCCTGTGTATCGACACCTTGCACCTTTGGCAGTTGACACAAGCTTGAGCCCATTTCCTAATGTCTTTATTCATATTAGGCCATATAAATCTTGATGTTAATTGTTTAGTTGTGGCTTTGATGCCTGGGTATGAAAGTTCGTGGAAGTTCCTAAAAACCATCATTCGGAATTTAATTGGAATGAATGGTCTAATATTATTGGTAGACACGTCACACCATAACAAATTGCCTGATTGTAGTGGGCATTGCTTAAATTTTAGAGAGGTATTCTTTTATATCAGGTTTTGTAGTTCTGAATCTGAATCTCTTCATAGTCGATGGTTGTGATAGCATAAACTCTGGACAGAGCATCGGCGACTATGTTGTCAGTACCTTTTATGTACTTGATGTCAGTAGTGAATTGAGAGATGTATTGTAGATTTTTAATTGTCTAGGAGAAGCTTTCTCATTTTTTGTTTGAATGTGTAAATTAAAGGTTCAAGATCAGTTAAAATTGTAAATTCACGTGCCTCAAGCAGGTGTTTGAAGAATTTGATAGACAAATATATTGAGAGAAGCTCTTTATCATATTGTAACCAAGTATTTATTAATTTTAATATTTTTTATTAACAGAGTGGTCATTTTTACGTTTAAATCTTGCGACTCTGTAAATTCCCCTCGTGGCTTATCTTTTGTTTACATTTCATAGTTTGTCCTTGCCTGAAATAAATTTTGTTTCCTCCTGAAGTTTTTGTCTTCCCTAATTTTCCACGTGGCATTTTGGTGGAGATGCTGGGTAAGTTAGGGAAGACAAACTGAAGATCGCCGAGAAGATCTTGAAGCCATGGGTGCTGTGATCTACATTTTTAGAGACTGGCTCTAGGATTCCACCGCCGTGTCAAAGCAAAGACTTCCTTCCAAGATGACGATGTCCCTATAGACGACGATACGACGACAAAGCCGCTCTTCACGCCGCAAGAAAATGGACGCAAAGGTACTAGGGACAAAGTTCCAAGACTTCGATGGAATCCTTGGCAGAAGCACGTCAGATCCACGTCAGTATCTACAATAATTGCTAGCTGTGGGTCACAGCTTCCATAGGGAAGAAGCTATGTAACCAAGTATTTATTAATTTTATTATTTTTTATTAACAGAGTGGTCATTTTTTACGTTTAAATCTTGCGACTCTGTAAATTCCCCTCGTGGCTTATCTTTTGTTTACATTTCATAGTTTGTCCTTGCCTAAAATAAATTTTGTTTCCTCCTGAAGTTTTTTCTTCCCTAATTTTCCACGTGGCAATATGTACTATAATTGCATTGAGCAAGATTTAATTTTTTTGAGAAAATTGCTATTGGTTTCCATGTATTATTGTCAAGCTGTTGGAGAACCGACCCAACTGCCCGATCTGAAGCATCTGTTCAGAGTGAGATAGGCAGTTCAGCATCGGGGTAGGCTAACAGTGCTGTATTAGATAGGGCTTGTTTGCATTGTTCAAACTGAACTTCAGCTTCTTCAGTCCATTTTATTTAGCTTCTATCTTTTTTCTTTGCACCCCTCAAGTATTCATGAAGGATTGCCTGAGTCTCTGCTGCATTGTTCAAAAAGGTACGATAAAAGTTTAGCATACCCAAAAATATGCGTAATTAAAGCAAGAAGTTGAATATTCTTTGAGTGTGAAAGCTTGTAAAAAATAGGAACTTACCCTCTATTATTAATTTGTTTAATTTTTTGCTTTGTTGTCTGTTTTTGCACAATTTGAATCTGGTTTGAAAATTTATAAAAATTAGACGATTCTTTTGTTGCCTCAAATACGAGGTAATTAACTCGTTTATCTCTATATATATATCTAAAAGGTTTAAAGTTTAATAAATAATTTTATAAATCTGAGAGTTGTCTTCAAAAACGATCCAACAGTAATTCATGAACTGTTTTTGGTTTCTTATACTCTAAAATAGCTTGAACCTTTGTTGGGTGTGGTTTCACACCGTGAGAGGTAATGAGGTATCCTAGAAAATCAATTTCCTGTACTAGGAATTTAGATTTAGAAAGATTGATTCTTAATCCATAGGAATATAGTCTGCTGAATAAAGTTTCAAGGTGGCTTAAAGCTCTTCTTCTGTTTTAGAGGCTACCAGAATATCATCTAAGTAGACAAATGCAAAGTCCAAGTTTCTTAAAACTCCATGTATGAATCTCTGAAAGGTGGTAGTAGCATTTCTAGTTAGCGCCTATTTACCTGTGAGCTTACACACACTCTGTGATAACAATTAATTAATATATGTCCAACAAAGGTGGCAACGGGGATACACAGACGATCTAAAACAATGTACTGAACGACACGAGGAGTTAAAGAGTATGGTGGAGAGCGGGAAGTATGGAGCGCCCATGTGGCCCATTCTCAGTAGAGGAAGGCTTTGAAAGATGAAATAGAAGCTAGGAACCAAGTTTACCTAGACCTTATTGAGAACAGCAACACCCTCCTCATCAGAATTTACAATCACCTTGCTGCAAATATTAAGCTTAAGGCCGACCAAATCAAACATAATAAGTGAATTGAACTCTGCTCTTCAATTGACCCAAAAACCAGCGACATAAAACTATTGAGACTGATACATGCCCTCAATTAGGACGCTCCATCTCCCAGAAGCTCAAATACTTTCAAGGATAATTCTTAAAACCCCTGACAGATAATTACAGCCTAGCAAATCTTATATAGCAATATCTATCTCACAGATCATTCCATCTACCATAGGTGCTTCGCCCATCTAAAAAGAGCCAGTGCTGCCGCCCCACCAGATCTACACTTTAAATACATTTGAAACTCCGCCTTTGCCGGTCCAAAGCCTGCATGAAAAGGAGGAGGGGGAGCAGTAACAAGCTCGCTAAAACCTGGGCTCAGCTGACCCGGCTGATAGTACCTTGTAAGGGCTCCTGATCCAGGGTAACAGGATGATCTGTACTCCATGTTAGGAGCGGCCTCAAATGGCGTCTGTTCCTCATGTCAGAGGCGGCCATTTCTTCTGGAGCTAAGTCGGCCTGCCACAGAGTAGCGCTCTTGATAACAAAGGCAGATGCATTCTACTTCACTCAGTCATGATGGTTGTCAATTCTACAAGCTAGATTCCCTAATATGATTGAGGGAAGATAAGAAAGAAGAAGAGAAATGCATTTAAAGAAATAATTGGATGCTCATTTACTGTAGTCGCACCCTCCTTCATTGATGCCACAAATATTCTATTTTAAGTTGATGAAAACCCTCCAAATATATAGAGTAACATTTATTTACTCTTTTCCAAGGGAGTTAATAATTTTTATACCGCATGAATACCAAGTTATAAATAAGGGACTTGGTGACATAAGAAGGGACCTTAAAGAAAACAATTACCTAAATGTTAACTAGACATGGCGAGGGCTCCAGGTTTTATCTAGATACATAACACAGAGGGGGTTAGAGGTAGACTATACTATCTCACTCCGTCATGTATTGCTACACCCTTGACCCCAACTTCCCAATTCCGACAGCTCGCTGTAGAGTTTCTATTGACAACAAAGTATAATGGAGTGGACTAGAGACTGAAAACAGCACTGTTGGACACTGACAACGCTGAAAGCCGGACTTACGTCTACACGCGAGGCCTCCCGTCGGAGTTTTACGCCAACAGCCTAGTAATCAGTACCTAGTCCTAGGTCAGTTGAGCGAGCAAGCTATCGGAGGGGAAGTTGAGTATTATTCCACGCTATGTGAATACACAGTGTTAAAGTAGTAGGGTCCCCACCCCCCTTCCCAGCGTGGAAATGACCAATGACCAAAGCGGGATAGTCTAGGGCGGCTAATCGTCGCAGTGGCCACCACAGGGGTGTAAGCACTAAACACCGACCCGCTGTCAATGTCCCAGTACTGTCTAGTCACTATCTAGATCCTGCAACAATGGCATTAGTAGAGCCGGATCTCAGGAAAGTCACACTGTGGTCTCTCCATCTGGAACATCTGTTACACACAGCGGCCTAGAATTCAGACTTTATGTTAAACAGATTGCTATTGTCACCGAGACGCTTTTTTATTATTGGCATTCAAGCTGTTTGTGAGTTTTTTATTCTACCAGATTCTTGATAATTTGAAATCAAAAAGTTTAAAGTTCACAATAAGATATTTCAACTAAGACAAATAACTAAAGACATTTTTGTTGTTACCAACCAATTAATGGAGCAGTTCTTACAGCAACACAAGACACCAAATTCATTCAAGAACCACAAGAAATCTTACAACCTCTAGATTCAATTCGCATTTATTCAAGGTATATATATGGAACTCGGTCGCAGTGGTACAGCCTGCTCCACGCTCACCAGCGCCAACAGCGCGAAACGCGTTCGTGAATGGCTTTTTTTTATTTATCAAGAAAATGGGTTGGCCAAATATCTGGAACAGGTTATATCAATGTTTAGTTGATTTCTGTTCCACTAGATGGCGCTCTGCCATCTAAAAAGCACATGTGCTTTAGGTCAGGATATGCCTTCTTTGTTTTTAATATATGAAACTATGTCAGGGATATCGTTAAAAACATGTAAAATGGGTTCCAATATATTTGTGGATGATATCACCATACTTCATTAAAAGGTTACTGTATAGGCACAAGGTGATAAGATGAATCCAAATAAATAAATAGTTTGTGACGTTTCTGTTACAGTGTTGTTACCAACATCAAACAAAAGTAATGAATCTTGTCTAAAGATGGTAACAACACTGTTAACGAAACGTCACACACTATTTATTTGGATTTGTTCTTATTATCTTGTGGTTTATAATCTATAATCCAAATTGTTCCTTATTATCGGTAACTGTATGGGTTGTGAATACAGTAGAACCTCCATGAGAGGACACTCACGTTAGAGGACACCTCTCTACAAAGGAAAGTTTTAAATACCAAAATTACCTTTTTTACTATTCAGCAATTCTACGGTAAGAGCACACCTCTCCCTAAAGGACACTTTGGTTCTGAAATTAAGTGTCCTTTACAGGGGTTCTTCTTCTTTATCTCCACTCAATCATATTAGGGTATCAAGCTTGTAGAGTTTGTAGATGGTGTCAGCTGGGGATGAGTAGAGCTCATCAATGGATGAGTCAATACAGTCAATAATGTCTTGGGGTTGCAGGTTGAGGATTACACTTAGTACATAGTGGGATAACCTTGCAACCATTCTGGAAAGTCATTGTCCGTAGAGAGCCAGACTTAAGTCTGGAAATCAAAGACTGTTTTTTTCTTGGAAGGTCAGAATTGATGCTTGTCCCTCGTGTGGCTTAATGTTGGGTCTTGTCAATCAAAACAATCAGTTCACATCATGTGTTACCGTCAGGCTGTACATGGCCTTGTTGAGATAGAAGGAGAATCAATGACAACTGTGTCCAACTGATAAATAGATTGTGGTCTTCATCAGTACATAGGTAACATATGAGATTGATACTAGAGTATGGCTTAGTTTATTATTTATTTATTTTTCAATTAATCAGCCAGGCACGACATTGAAATATTTGCGTCTATTACAGAGGAAACAAACAAAACAACAAACAAATTAGAATTGCTTTTGTATATTTGTCTTTTTTCTCCTTGACCTTTCTCCTTGTATATACCCAATGTGTTATGATGTAAAGAAATGTATTGACACAAATATCCCAGAGTTTGGGATATCGTGTATAGGATGTTAATAAAGTTAATTAAACAAATTATAATTAAATATTTGCAAAAACACATGTTATATATTTATAAATGTATTTAATTCTGCTGTCCTCAAAGCTTATGTGCATAGATAATATTAAATACCCATTTCAGGAATCTAGCATCAGTATTACAATAAAAGGAAGATCGAAAAATGCAACATAACAGCGGTATGGTAGATTAAACTGGCAAAATCGCTGGGAGGGTTCACCACTGATAAGCCAAACCCTGCTATTAATTTTTCCATTGCAGTAAAAGCAGTTAATATTGTTTATTTTTTAAAAGAATCCTACGCGTCTGGCATAGTTTTAAATTTTAAAAACACATGTATTAACCCACAGAGTTCATAAAATTTATATAGACAAAGTGGTAGATGTAAGAGAGTTATTTCATTTAGATCAGGGAACAAACGATGTCTCACTTCTGTAAAGTTAAGTATGGCTTAGTTGAGATGTCTTCTGTATGGATATATCATATATAAAATCCTACCTGATTTCTTCAACATCATTGATTTAAACTTGCATTGAAGTTGATTGTTTTTACTTTTAAATTATTGTTGGGATCTTATATATGCATATAACAATCTGGCTTTTATTGATTTATCAAGAAAATGAGTTGGTCAAATATCAGGGAACAGGTTAAATTGTTCCACTAGATGGCGCTCGGCCATCTAAAAACCACATGAGCTGGTGGACAGGATATGCCTTCATTATTTTTAATATCAACACCTGACCTTTTATTTTCTATTGTTTTTTCATATAATAATCTATTGAGCTTCTTGCTGAATTTCTTAGGATTCCAACTTGAGGTATCATAATTATTCTTATCAACATGTAGATTTTAAGATCGAGAGAATTATACAGGCTCCATATTTGATTGTTGTATGAATAGTTTTGTTGTCAATGGTACTGAATTCTTCCACGTTTTCTTCTTAAATATTTCCATGTGTTTTAGATTTGTTGTTGTGAAGATTCCGATCTTCTAAATAAGTAAAATTCAACAAAATATCTATATAGATAATACCGTAACAGAGTTTTCCATTGTAAAGTCCTGAGCTATCTCCTCCGAAGATTCTGAACTACACATAACAATCTATATACCAAAATTTTCGTTATTTTTTTCTTCGTATGATAGGCCTGTTTTCATTTTCCTAATGTTAACAGTTATTTTTATTTTTTAATTTAATCTATTTTACAATCGTAGATTTTTTGCATTTATCATCATCAATTCATTTGTTTTGAAATGCGTAAAAATGTGTTTTGAAATAATATATATTTCTGATTCATTTGATTATGTAAGTACTTTGTTATAGTTTTTCATTTAAATATATAAATTTTTCGAATTGTAGATTGAATTATTACTTTTATTCTATAATAATTATCTTTTATAAGTGTTTGTTATAGTTTTTCATTTGAATTTAGCACAATTTTTGTATCTGGTTATCTTTTTTGGCATCTTTTCATCTCTCTTTGGTATCTTTTTTTTTTCTCATTAATAAGACCTAATCCAAATAATTTAATAGTGTGTGACGTTTCAGCAACAGCATCAGACAGAAGAATAAATGAACTAAAGAATAAAATCTCATTTTTTCTTTTGTCTGATGATGGTGGCATTTGGATTAGGTCTTATTTTTTTTATTAATTTGTTATAGTTTTTCATTTGAATTTAGCTCCATTTTTGTGTCTTATTTCTTCTTTATATTAAAACTTAGAATTAAGCTTTGCTTTTTTATATACATGTTTATTACACATTTAGCAATACTTTTTCTTTATATTTGCTCTTATTTACTCATTTTTTTACTCTTTCAAAATCAGATTTTGAAAATGGCTAAATGGCTTCACTTCTCCCTATTTTCTTTTGTAGCTTTTCTTATAAAAAAAATATTAGAACTTAGAATTAAGCTTTGCTTTTTTATATACATGTTTGTTACACATTTAGCAATATATATACCAAAATATTTTTTTGAATACTTACCTCTTTTAGTGAATTTTTGTCAGGGGGGCTGCAAAAGTGCCGTACTTATGCAGTATTTTGATGCTTTTCCTGTGAAAAGGATAATGAAATTTAAAATTAAGCTTTGCTTTTTTATATACATGTTATTTACACATTTAGCAATATATACACAGAAATATTTTTGGAATATTTAACTTTTTTGGTGAATTTTTGTCAGGGAAGCTATGGACTGCCGTAATCATGCATTATGTTGATGTTCTTCTCATAAAAAAAATATTTGGGTTTGGAATTGGGCTTTGCTTTTTGTATACATGTTTTTTACATATTTAGCAATTTACACACAGAAAAATTTTGGAATATTTAACTTTCTTGGTGAATTTTTGTCAGGGAAGCTATGGACTGCCGTAATCATGCGGCTGCAAAAGTGCCGTACTTATGCAGTATTTTGATGCTTTTCCTGTGAAAAGGATAATGAAATTTAAAATTAAGCTTTGCTTTTTTATATACATGTTATTTACACATTTAGCAATATATACACAGAAATATTTTTGGAATATTTAACTTTTTTGGTGAATTTTTGTCAGGGAAGCTATGGACTGCCGTAATCATGCATTATGTTGATGTTCTTCTCATAAAAAAAATATTTGGGTTTGGAATTGGGCTTTGCTTTTTGTATACATGTTTTTTACATATTTAGCAATTTACACACAGAAAAATTTTGGAATATTTAACTTTCTTGGTGAATTTTTGTCAGGGAAGCTATGGACTGCCGTAATCATGCGGCTGCAAAAGTGCCGTACTTATGCAGTATTTTGATGCTTTTCCTGTGAAAAGGATAATGAAATTTAAAATTAAGCTTTGCTTTTTTATATACATGTTATTTACACATTTAGCAATATATACACAGAAATATTTTTGGAATATTTAACTTTTTTGGTGAATTTTTGTCAGGGAAGCTATGGACTGCCGTAATCATGCATTATGTTGATGTTCTTCTCATAAAAAATATATTCGGGTTTGGAATTGGGCTTTGCTTTTTTGTATACATGTTTTTTACATATTTAGCAATTTACACACAGAAAAATTTTAGAATATTTAACTTTCTTGGTGAATTTTTGTCAGGGAAGCTATGGACTGCCGTAATCATGCGGCTGCAAAAGTGCCGTACTTATGCAGTATTTTGATGCTTTTCCTGTGAAAAGGATAATGAAATTTAAAATTAAGCTTTGCTTTTTTATATACATGTTATTTACACATTTAGCAATATATACACAGAAATATTTTTGGAATATTTAACTTTTTTGGTGAATTTTTGTCAGGGAAGCTATGGACTGCCGTAATCATGCATTATGTTGATGTTCTTCTCATAAAAAAAATATTTGGGTTTGGAATTGGGCTTTGCTTTTTTGTATACATGTTTTTTACATATTTAGCAATTTACACACAGAAAAATTTTGGAATATTTTACTTTCTTGGTGATTTTTTGTCAGGGAAGCTATGGACTGCCGTAATCATGCAATATGTTGATGTTCTTCTCATAAAAAAAATATTTGGGTTTAGAATTGGGCTTTGCTTTTTTATATACATACTAGCCGAGTGACCCGGGCAACGCCCCGGGTTTACCCGAAGGACCCGCAGGTGAGAAACTATAGAAGAAAAATTTTAACAAATCAGAAAATGAAATTGCAAACAACAGAACTACACTACTTTAAGGACATGAGAGCACATGCACTGTATCACCATACGTGTACCATTTTCAAAGACCCTGCTTAGGATTAAAACTTCTCAGAAGCATAACAATAGTACCAACCTAGAGGTTAACTGGTGTGGATGCATTCCTCTGGGAGTGAGACTATTGAGAAATTCAGTAGGGAGTTATTTTGCTTCTCCGCATTCTAACACTCCAACTGTTAAACACTGACTCATGTTTGGTAAGCAATTTCAGGGAAGAAACTATAGACATTGGATTAAATAAATTATTAATTAAATTGCATTAAATAAAAATTATTAGATTTTTAAATAAATATTATTAGAGTGAAAAAAAAAGAAAGAAATTAACAAATTAGAAAATAAAATTTCGAAAAATACAACTATATTGCAGATAAGATAAGAGGACCTTATTAAAAAATACATAAACAAACTGTAATTCGACACTCGATAATTCGACACTTTCGATAATTCGACACTTTCGATAATTCGACCATTTTAAAAATCAAATTTACAAGGTTGATTGTTGTTTGAATACAACTTTGCTTTTGCATGCATAAACACAGGCTCTTGTAGCAAGAACCCAAATATTATTTATAGTCATAGCAAAAGCCAACTTTAGTGAAAACTGATGCCTCTTCAGAATTATGGAAGACTGAAATCTGAAGGAGGAGAAGATATGGGTCATTTATAATTTCACCAATGCCTTTAGGATCTTTGCGATGGAACGCGTATGGTGTTTCAGCGCATGTGCTCTCATGTCCTTGAAGCACATATACTGACAGTGCCCAAAGTTGAACACACTGTATAGTGTCTGAAATATCTTTGGCCCCTTCGGATACCAACCTTCGCTTCATTCTAGAGAGGCGTTAGTTTTCATGTCATATCTGTAATATAGTTTTGTTGTTTGCAATTTTCTTTTTTTTTTCCTTTCAAATATGTATCCACTCTGAAATATAGTTTGTAAATTTTTATTCCAATTTATTTTCTTATATATCTATGTATTTTTTTTTCATTTCCAAAATATTTATTTATACTTTCACCAATGCCTTTAGGATCTTTGCGATGGGACACGTATGGTGTTTCAGCGCATGTGCTCTCATGTCCTTGAAGCACATATACTGACAGTGCCCAAAGTTGAACACACTGTATAGTGTCTGAAATATCTTTGGCCCCTTCGGATACCAACCTTCGCTTCATTCTAGAGAGGCGTTAGTTTTCACTAAGGTTGGCTTTTGCTATGACTATAAATAAGGCTCAAGGCCAAACCTTGGCTACAAGAGCCTGTGTTTACGCACGGACAACTTTATATGTGGCTTTTTCAAGTGTGCGAACATTGGATAGCATACATGTAAAGATGACCCATATCTTCTGCTCCTTCAGATTTCAGTCTTCCATTCATTCTGAAGAGGCATCAGTTTTCACTAAAGTTGGCTTTTGCTATGACTATAAATAATATTTGGGTTCTTGCTACAAGAGCCTGTGTTTATGCATGCAAAATCAAAGTTGTATTTAAACAACAATCAACCTTGTAAATTTGATTTTTAAAATGGTCGAATTATCGAAAGTGTCGAATTATCGAAAGTGTCGAATTATCGATAATGTCGAATTACAGTTTGTTTATTTATTTTTTAATAAGGTCCTCTTACCTTATCTGCAATATAGTTGTATTTTTCGAAATTTTATTTTCTAATTTGTTAATTTTTTCTTTTTTTTTTCACTCTAATAATATTTATTTAAATCTAATAATTTTTATTTAATGCAATTTAATTAATAATTTATTTAATCCAATGTCTATAGTTTCTTCCCTGAAATTGCTTACCAAACATGAGTCAGTGTTTAACAGTTGGAGTGTTAGAATGCGGAGAAGCAAAATAACTCCCTACTGAATTTCTCAATAGTCTTACTCCCAGAGGAATGCATCCACACCAGTTAACCTCTAGGTTGGTACTATTGTTATGCTTCTGAGAAGTTTTAATCCTAAGCAGGGTCTTTGAAAATGGTACACGTATGGTGATACAGTGCATGTGCTCTCATGTCCTTAAAGAAGTGTAGTTCTGTTGTTTGCAATTTCATTTTCTGATTTGTTAAAATTTTTCTTCTATAGTTTCTCACCTGCGGGTCCTTCGGGTAAACCCGGGGCGTTGCCCGGGTCACTCGGCTAGTCACAGATAATCTCATAATTTATCAATTATATTTTCTTTAAGACTTGGTACTTTGAATAAATAATTTATTTCATTTGTGCAAAAATAAATATATTTTTGATCTAATATTTCGATTTGGAAAAATATTGAATATATATACAGCATTTAGAGAAAAATATGATTAATAGATTAAAATTGTATATTTTTACGTTTTCTCTTTAAATATTCCTTTATGTTTTAGATTTGTTGTTGTGATGAATCTGGATTTCTAAATCAGTAAATTTCAACAAAATATCACAGATAATCTCATAATTTATCAATGTTTTATTATTTCAAACTTGCTACTTTGAATGAAGATTTATTTTGTACTAAATACAAATTTTTGAACTCTAATAATTCGATTAGACAAATTTTAAAATATATTTAGATAAAAAAAAAAGAGATATAAATATTATTTACTTGAATAGTTAGAAATTGTATCTTTTCTTTGCTAAAAACTACCATTGTTCTTATACCAAACCTTTAAATAAAAATTTTAAATATCTCCATATTATTCTTTTTACATGGACAATAAGAATTTGTCTATTTCAGTAACGTCAATTTCCTATAGGAGGTCTACATTAGTGGTCACTTTTAAAGATATCTACCAAATCTGGTCTTAAGATCTTTTGTTCTGGACGAGCCCTCTTTTTTTTTTTTTTTTTTTGAGCTCAAAAATCATACACTTTGGTTAGTAGCCCGTGAAACCATATTCTCTCTTAAGATCTTTGGTATTTTAAAATATTTCAATATGAAATTGTCAGATTAATCTACATGGGATGATATAAAGTCTATTAGGGAATGATGTTTCATAAGATTTTGTCAAGGTAAATACAAATGCTGGGCTGGATTTTACTTCTACATAGATATAGGTATACCTATAGTTTATGAGCGGACCTATAACATCAGTTCGTCTTTATACCTTGAATATTACCTTCAATTTTTTAACGCCTTGTCAAATGCTTTATTTTTATATATTTCTCCTGGCGAAAACAAAATATTTTTATCTAAACGTTGCGAAAATAAAAACTCTAACTGGCCGAAGTGTCTATTTTTCACAGAAATATGAATGCCGGCCAGACAACTTCTATCTTCAGAACCTTCAATATTTGCTTCAGACTCTGTATACCATAAGTATTAAGACCACTATAGGTGTTGAATAGGTAGATCTGATAGAAGTGAGGATAATGTGATCTATAGGAGGGAATTGACGTTAATATGAGAGAAAACTGAATAATGGTTGTTATATTATCTCTAAGTTGGATTATATTGTAGAAAAATATTTATATTTTCTGAACAGATTATTGATTTAGATATATTTATATATCTTGCTACTCTGTGTACTTATTATTTATCTTGTATTTTATAAATTTTGATTTGTATCAATGCCTCATTGGCTCATTCATTCTGGTTAGCATCCCCGTAAATAAAGATATTTCCGTTCCGTATCCGTGCCTCAAATTCGCGATTGAATCGCAATGTGAACAGATGCACCATACAATGAATCAAGGGCCACAGTGGGATCGTGGGTAATGACATTGCGGACACACTCGCAAAGCGAGTTGCTGAGTCTGCTAACCCAAGCTGTTACAAACTCGCTCCTTTGTCGTTTGTAAAATCGGCAATCTACGGGCGGGCGCGTGAAGCATGGGAGAGCAGATTCCTCTCTCTAGCTCCTAATATCCACACCCGCTTTGGCCTTACTCCAATGAGTCTTTTAGACAAAAGGTATGCGTACATCGTCCCTAGCGAGCACATTGTGGTTGGCCTGTCACCCTGAAGTTTGTCTTTCCTAATTTTCTATGTGACAATATAAATGGTCCTTCTCAAGGTATTCCTCTTAACTTAACAGACTGTTTCCTAAGTTGAATGCTGTGAGTTTAAAGCTTTAGTTGAGGGATCACATGTGTCTGATGTAACATATGTGACCAGTTGCTACTCACAGGCTGGTAGTCCATATTGACTTATTCAGAGCAGACTAGTCCGTGCGTCCAGCAAGATGCTAATTCAGCAGGTCCCTTATATCAGATGTAGGATAGATGAAGAAGTTCCCCTTGGGATAAGTCCTTAGCATCAATGTTTCCTAGAGTGAATATATTAAACAATACCACATGTTTCTGGAGATGGGTTTCTTTTCATTTTATTAAAGTAGTCTCAAGCTTTCAGGCATATCTGCTTTATGTTTTCCTGTAGAAGAACAGAGATGCCTGAAAGCTTGAGACTAAGTTAATAAAATGAAAAGAAACTTTTCTCCACAAACCTGTGGTATTGTCCAGGAGATTTGAATCAATAGAATGAATATACACTCAACTACCTATTTGACAGCGAAATTTACACGTTACACTTAATTTTACTATTATATCAAATTATAAAAAAGAAAGGCATGATATTAAATAGAAGTGACATATGTAACAAAACTGTTTCTAAAACGTCACATATAGTTTAATTATTTTGATTTGGTAATTTCACCTTTTATTATTTTTTACAATAATACAAATTTTGTGCATAATTTATTTTAATTATATATCAACATCCTCAAATATTTAGGTTTGGCACCATAAATATTTCTCAATTTGCGGGTAATAAGACCTTGCCTGCTAAAATCCAAGGATCCTTCCCAAATCACATTGCTGAACTTGAATCCAACCTTCTTCTCCTGCACCTCAGGAGAAAAATGTGTTTGTAAGAAGAAGCTTTAAGTCATCTCGACCTTACAAAAGCTCCTGGACAGATAACATCACTGAACCCATGTTGAAAGCTCCCATGCCAAACTAGAACTCTTAAGCATTTTCAATTACAGTTGGAATTCGTCTACCCTCCCTAAAGAGTGGAAACATGCCACAATTATCCCCATCTACAAACCAGGCACGCTTGAGAACCACCCAACCAAGTACAGACCTATCTCTCTGACCTCTATTCCTTGAAAAATCATGGTACACATGATTCTCAATAGGTTAACTTTTTATCTTAACCTCGACAACCTACTAGACCCTCATTAAAGAGCTTTTAAAAATATCAAAGCACAGAGGATTCAATCTTTTACTTTGTTCAACAAATCCAGGATAGCTTTCATCATAAACATACAAGCCTTCGACAGTCTGGAAGGAAAAGATAATTCTCAAACTCGATAAACTTGGAATAGAGGGAAGTATGCTTAGTTGGATCAGCAATTTTCTTTCCAAACACACCATACAGGTTAATCTCAACAACAACAAATCAAAAACCACTCGTATTTACCAAGGTCTACCCCAAGGATCAATCCTAAGCCCTATTCTCCTCAATATTTACCTAAATGATGTACACACTTTCATCAAACCACCAGCTAATATTTCCCTTTACGCAAATGATATAATCATCTGGGTCTCCAAAACAACCTCTTCGATGCAGAACACTAACTGAATAAAGCAATGAAAAATCTGCAAAAGGTTACTCAGAAACTGAAATTATCCATTAACATCAGCAAATCTGAAATCGGCCTCTTCACCATCAACAACCACCTTCTACACTGGACCCAAAATACAAGGTATGTCCCATAAGTTCCCGGACTGGGTCCATAAAAAAATAAATAAATGAAAAATGTAAATAAATTTGACAGTTTATTATAGAAAAATATCTGGCAACACGGTGGTACCAATATCGAGGCTGTTCGTGCGCGTGCGCCAAAGTTATTCTAATTTATTTAAAGGTTACACCTTGCGCTGCGGCGATTTTACGATGGAACAAAAATTGAAGCAGAGGATTTGCATAGATTTTTGCGTGAAACTTCAAATATCAGCAACCGAAACTTTTGAAATGCTTAATAAAGCATTCCCCAATGACACCCCAAAGAGAACAACTGTTTTTAAATGACATTCTAGATTTAAAGCTGGCAGAATTCCATTGAAGATGATCCTCGGCAAGAACGCCCAAAATGTGCAAAAAATCACCGATTTGATAAAAGAAAATCCTCGAACCACTTTGCTGGAGCTAGAGCAAGACACAGGCATCTCTAAAACAACGATTGGAAGGATCGTAACCAAAGATTTGAAGCTCAAAAAGACTCCTGCAAAATTCATCCCAAGATTCCTCACTAATGAGCAAAACTGTGTCGGCTTGCAACCTGTGAGAACATGTTGGAAATGACAAGAACGGATCCGGAATGGAAAGACAAGATAATCACAGGCGACGAGACTTGGGTCTATGACTATGACCCTGAAACCAAGCGTCAATATGCCGAGTGGGGAGGTCAGGGTGAGCCTAGACCCAAAAATTCCAGGATATTGAAATCCAGAAACAAGGTGTTGCTGGTCGCTTTTTTGGATAACAAGGGCATTGTTCATCACGAGTATCTTCCTGCAGGCCAAATGGTTATTAAGGAAATGTATTTGGACATTCTTCGCCATCTAAGGGAAGCGATTCGAAAAAAATGCCAGAAAAATGGCCTAATGGTGACTGGATTCATTGTTACAAAAGCACGAAGTCCAAAGGACTATTGTGCTGCGCTGGTATTATTTACATATATATGATTAATTATTTACACGATGGATTAGTATTGTTTTGTAAATTATTGTACAAATAGTTCTAAACTTAACAAAGTTCTCATAAGATAGAGTATATACACAAAGATAATTTGGTAATGTTTCAAAGTATCTACATACAATTTGATTAGTCAGAGGGCAAGTTAAAAGAAGATGCTCTGGTGATTCAACATCTAAGCGGCATTCATATGTTGGATCATTGATAGCATTCAGTTTGAATAGGAAACTTAAGAAGGGTCCTTTGCCAGTTAAGAATAAAGTAGTGAATTTATCAGAAGAAATGAAATTTGGGACAGCAATTGGAAATAATTTCTTGAACAGTTCATTAGATTGAGAAAGATAAAACTTAAATTTTAGATCCAGATATAGTTTGTTTAATTCTTTTTGAAGGGGTTTTTTGAGTGTTCGATCTGTGAGAGAATTTGTCATATTATACTTTGTTTGTAATAATTCAAGATAATCGGACAGTAAAGGGGTTTTCGCTAGTATATGTGTGATGTAAGAAGATGAAGTCCTATAAGCATGAATGCATCTAATAAGAATTTGATATTGTATAGAATTCAACTTGGATCTTTTTGCTGCAGTGATAAAAGGAAACCAAATATTTGATGCATAGCTTATTGTAGAGCGTATCATAGCTTTATATAAGATCAATCTACGTCGAGTATCAATGGCCCAAGTACGTGCACATAATGAGAATAATATATTCTTAAGTTTCGTAGCTTTCATAATTATATTGTCAACATGTGTTCCAAAATTAATCTTATTCCTTTTCTATGATTTTTAAAAATAACTCCCAAAATTTTAACAGTTTCTGATGGTTGAATTATTTTTCCATCAAAATTAATGGACAATTTTTCATAGTTATGTAGATAGAGTATACCTGTTTTGTTTGGACTTAGTGAAAGTTTTACCTTTTCACACCAGGCTTTGATTTTTATTAAACATTTGGTAATATTATACTGAAGATCATAGATGTTTGAACTCCATACCACAAATGTCACATCGTCCGCGAAAGCAATTACTCTAGCAAAACTTTCGTTAAAAGATAAGTTGAAATCATTAAGTAATATATTCCAAAGAATAGGAGAAATAATACCACCCTGGGGACATCCCTTATTTATCTTTTTTATACACTTTATATTAGTATATTTAAACTCTACACTCCGGTCTTCAAAGTAAGAATTAATTATTTTTATAAGTACCGCTGGAAAATTTGACTTGTCCAATTGTTGGAGAATTGCCGGATGCCATGCGTTGTCGAAAGCTCCGCTGATGTCCACTGTTACTATTGCCGTATTTTCTGTTTCTCTTTTCAGAAGACTTAATTTAGTTATTTCTTGTAAAGCAGAGATTGTTGATTTTTCTTGTGTAAATCCATGTTGAGCAGGATGCATAACATTATTACTATTAATATGATTTAAAAGTTCAATATGAATTAGACTTTCAAAAATTTTACCTAAATTAGAAGACAAGCTTATAGGGCGGTAGGCTTTCGGATCTTTATAATTTTCTTTATTAGTTTTTTTTTATAATCATTACTGCTGACTTTCTCCAGGCCTCCGGATAATAATTAAGTCCAATACAAGCATTGAACAATTTTGTTAACACAGGAGATATATGATGAACTGCCGTTTTGATCATCTGATTGCTTATATGATCTATTCCTGGAGCCTTGCCATTTTAAAGTTTTTTAATTATTGAACAGATTTGAATATTATCAAAATAAATTATTTTATCATTAGAAAAAGTATAACTCTTGTCTCTGATTAATTTATGATAGTTTGTGTCAGAAGATTGACAGTCATTCGGAAATAGAGAAGATAAAAGATTTTTCATTTCTGATTCGAGCACATCTTGAGATACATCTAGAATTGGTAAATCAAAAGACCTAGGAGAAATTTTTTGTTAAAAAGTTTTGTAAGTATTACCAAAAGGAGATGTATTTTCAACTTCCTCCAGGAATACCCTCCAGCTTACATTTCTTGTTTTTTCAATAATATTCATATACTTATTACGTATTTCTTTATACATTTTTTCATCAACTAGCTGTCTATTAGACCGTTTACCCCGATAATATAGATTTCGAACATATTTAAAATGATTTTTAAAAAGTTCCAGTTCATCCGTCCACCAATTAAATGGATTATTATTTAAATATTTTGGTTTTAATCGTAGAGATGCATATGCAGCTTCAATTAATATGTCAGTTATGAGAGAAACTACACAGTTTATATCGTTTATATTTACTATTTTACCTAATTTCATCATTGCCTCATTTATCCTAGACACATTGATTGCCTGCTCATACTTTTTCCAATTGGCTCCTTTTTCTTGAAAATACCATGTAGAATTATTTTCATGTAATAAAATTTCTGTTTCCAGACTAATGTCGAATGAGATTGCGTGATGGTCTGTGATTTGCGAAAGATTTAACGTTTTCCATCCATTAACAAGTACATGAGCATGACTATTAGTAATAGTAAGATCTATTATACTTAATCCTCGACATGTTTTGTTTAGATTGTTATGTATGAGCATATTGTGAAAATCAATTATAGGTTGAAGTCTTCTACCGTTTTGATTAATAATATTATCAAACCACATCTGACTTCGAGCGTTAAAATCTCCAGCTAAAATCAATGGATTTGTGTTAAAATTTTTAATTAATTTATCAAGGAATTGAACATGACAGGTATCCATTTTATTAGGGTGTATATAAATATTTGAAAGAATAATTTGCCGTTTAGTAGTTTGTACTGATATAGTGGTTGCAAATGAATTTAAAAACTCTTTAATTAATTTACATGATAAGAAAGGGTTTGTAACGATTGTTGCGGTATATATTGGATCCTACACCATAACAATGCCCGCCCTCACACAGCGCACTTGGTGACGATTTTTTTGGCTAAAAACGGGACAGAAATCCTACCTCAACCACCCTATTCCCCAGACATCGCACCAAATGACTTTTTCCTGTTCCCCAAACTTAAAGCAGTTCTAAAAGGAAGACATTTTGACACCAGGGATGACATAATATAAAAATCGCTGTTGGCATTGAAGAGCATTCCAAAAGAGCTCTATAAAAACTGTTTCGACAAATTGGGGAAATGATGGCGCTGGTGCGTTGAAGCAAGGGGGGATTACTTTAAAAAGTTTTAATAATTTTTTAAAAAAATATCTTACCTTTTTTTTTATGGACCCAGTCCGGAAACTTATGGGACACACCTTGTATTTCATTGAACAACTCAATAATCCAATATTCAGATTCCCCAAGATATCTTGGTGTCACACTTGATCCTGCTCTCACTTTTAAAAAACATATTGACACCATGATAAACAAAGCCAAAAATAGACTTAGAATCCTGAAATGGAAGCTTATTTGATGCCAAGTTTTAAATGGCTTTATATTTAAAACATGTAGAATATACAGCGATAGATAATCAAACTTTGGAATACAAAAATAAAGAAGGTTGTTGAAGTAAATCATTTTAACTATATTATAGAGCCAACCTGCAAAATGGTGTTTTCCATAGAAGGTTTACTTATTAAACTTATGTTATAATTTTTATCATCACTGACATATCATGACCGAGTCTCCGATGAGAGACCGTCTCCATGATAACCGGGTTTGCCGTGTTTTTTGGACGGTCTTTCATGGGAGACTACTGTATATTATTAAAATATTAGTTTTAAAAAAATGGAAAATACTCAATCTATTAGTTATACACATTAAAATATATTATAAAGGACTGCGGCGTGTGATTATAAACAATACTTAAAATTATACCGCATAAGCTTCTTTTCTACGAAAAATCAATATTTATTTTAAAGAGAAATATTTACTATTTTTAACTTTTTTGAATGAAGTATGAGAGGGTGAAAATATGAAGAGTAATGGCGAACGGGAAAAATAAAAGTGTCCAGGGGCGGGAATCGAACCCACAACCTTCTGCTTACCGGGCAGGTGCCATGTCCACTAGGCTTATTTTATTTATTTTTACACAAGGCTCTTAAAAATTCACTAAATGAGAATCAGCTAAATAGAATGTACAAATTATATTTTGCATCTATTTTAACTTAAAATTTTGAAGGATGCCTTGATCTCAAATAGTAATATTGGGTGGCAATTGGTGATACATTGCCCAAAAATAAAATAACTTTTCTATTTAATAATTGTGTTTGAATAGACTTGTTTTGCTATATTATAATATGAAGTCAATATCTTTTTTTTTTAATTTGATAACCAATTGACAGAAACCTTTATCACACCCTATAAAATAACTAAGAATTTATAATAGACCAACAAGGAGTAATTCAAAAAGTATATATTTATTTTTTGTAAATTTTACCACCAACTGAGAGATGCATTTTTTCAATAACTTTTTGAACACTACATTATACAATAGTTACACATTCATCCAAATTAAAATTTTCATGAGTGAATAATCCTTGCATTGCTCAGTTATTTTTTCATATTAACCCTTAATTAATCATATTTCAAAAAATTGACAACCATGATGATTGGGTGAAGTAAAATGCGTCTGCTTTTGTCATTAAGACTGGGAGCACTACTCAGCCATGAAAAATCTGCAAAAGGTAACTCAGAAACTGAAATTATTCATTAACATCAGCAAATCTGAAATCCGCCTCTTCACCATCAACAACCACCTTCGCCACTGGACACCAAATATTTCCTTAAATAACTCAAAACTCCAATATCTTGTTGTGTCACATTCAACCCTGCGCTCACTTTCAAAAAACATTTTGACACCATGATGAGCAAAGCCAAAAATCGGCTCAAAATCCAGAAAAAATATCAGGCTTAAACTGGGTGCGAAAGCCAATATCTTACGCATAACGTACCTTGCACTCGTAAGACCTATTTTGGAATATGCTACACCAGCCTGGATCAATGCAAGTAAAACTAACCTATCCAGAATAGACAGAATCCAAGCAAGTGCAGCTAAAATCATCAGCGGGCTTCGCGGATCCTGCCCAAATCGCATTGCTGAACTCGAATCCAACCTTCTTCCCCTGCACCTAAGGAGAAAAATCTGTTTCTCAAAATTCATATCCAAAAAGATTAACTCTCCAAAAGAACATCTTACAGGGAAATTTATTAGAAATTGGGTCCCAAACCAAAGACTAAAACGCCCCACTCCTCTCAACCTGCCTCACAACTCTAATCTTTTAGACATCTCAATTAATCCCAAACACAGAACTTCCTATCTCCCACACAGAACTCGCAACAAACTCATCTGTTTCCCTCATCTACCAGCCAATCCCCACAAACATGAAACTCAGCCAGAATTACTTAAAGCTCTTGGCCTCCAAATGATTGAGTAAAATAGCTCCCTCTTTGACATCACAATTTACACTGACGGCAGCCAACTTGAAACTGGACTGTCTGGCAGTGGAATTGCTATCTACAAAGATATGATCATGGAAAAATCTCCCTTTCCCACCTCTCAGTCTATAAATCAGAACTCTCTGCAATAGATACAGCTCTAAAAGACATCGACATAAACTCACCAAGCAATATAATAATCTACTCCGACTCAAGAGCAGCCATTTATGCCCTTCAAAGCTGCTACTCCAGCCAAGAACCTCTTTTTAAGACCATGCTAAATTTGTAAACTGTCTCTCAGCTAACAGCTCTGTCCCAGTGCAATGGCTTCCAGCTCATGTGAAATTCATAAAAATGAGCTATCAGACTCTCTGGCAAAGTCTGTAGCTCTTGGCCTACCTGAAGCCAGGAAATCTACCACCCAACTAGACGAAAAATACTTTCTCCGTACCATCAAAACCCAATGTCCGCAGGAATGGAAATCTAATGTTGTACATGACTGGTTCCAAGTAGAAGGGACAAGCACCGGTTCTGTGTCCTCCCAAGAGAACAACAGTCTTTGATTTCCAGTCTGGTCATCTACAGACAATGCCTTTCCAGAATGGTTGCAAGGTTTTCCCCTATGTACTAAGTACAATTCCAACCTGCAACCCCAAACTACATTATTAAACGATTTGGCTCATCCTTTGATGAGCTCTACTCATCCCCAAAAGATACCATCAACAAGCTCTACAGACTTGGTACCCTAATATGATTGTTGAGTGGAGATAAGAAAGAAGAAGAAGAGTAAAAAAAGTCCTCTGAAGCCATTTTGTATTTATTGAGGTTCAGTTTCTATCGGGAAAATGAGGGTCAAAAGCTTGAAACACATACATAGTTGAATTTTATTGAATAAATTTAAAATTTTGGGCCTATTCTTGATTTCTGATTAGTTTATATATTTATTCCTAGAGATCAACAACTTTTAATTGCAGGATCAGGAGTTGCCTTTCTTTTTTTTCAACCTGATTCTAAAAATATTAATTTTGTAATATTTTTCATATACCTTGGCGTTTTCACGCCTTTATGGATATGAATGCACATTCCATGATTGATAAAGAAATTCTCAAATATCAGTTCTTTTGGTCATTGTAATAGAGCTTGCAGCACACAGATGAGGGCCAACAGCCTGAATGCTAACGTGGAATAGCTTCTTATGGTTAATAAAGAAAGGGTATCTCTTCAATCTGTAATTATTAATAATCATAGATTATTTGAAATTCATTTCGATATATGGTGTAAGCCATCAGCAAATCAGATATTCATTCGTTGAGGTACAGCTTGCACTGTTGGATAGATGAGGGCCAACAGCTTTACATGTACATGTTAAGCTTAACTTCATTATAATAAAACAAGATTATTAGATTATTTATATGGAATGATTAAAAATAAATGATAATTTATATTTATTCTAACTCTGCCTTTGCTGTTCCCAAACTTGGAGGAAAAAGGAGGAGAGGGAGCAGTAAAAACTCTCTAAAAACGTGGTCTCAGCTAGCCTGGCTGATAGTACCATATAAGGGTTCCTGATCCAGGAATACAGGAAGCAGCGTTCGTACTCCATGTTAGGAGCGGCTGTACACGGTGTCTATTCCTCATGTCAGAGGTGGCCATTTTATATTGGAGCTAAGTCGGCCTGCTACTGAGTAGTGCTCCCAGTCTTAATGGCAAACTATTTCACCCAGTCATGATGGTTGTGAGCAGTTGCCAACTTCTACCCACCATGATTATTATGGCCTGTACCACGTATACTTGAGATAATAAAAAATGTTGGTTGTCAACTCTACAAGCTTGATACCCTAATATGAATCAATAAAAATAAGAAAGAAGAATAGAAATGAATTTGAAGAAATAATTAGATGTTCATTCACTGTAGTCGCACCCTCTTTCATCGTTGTCACAAATATTCTATTTCAAGATAATAAAAACCCTCCAAATATATAGAGTAACCTTCATTTACTCTTTTCCAAAGGAGTTGATAATTTGCATATCGCATGAATGCCAAGTTATAAATAAGGGACTCGGTGACATAAGAAGAGACCTTAAAGAAAGATATTTACCTAAATGTTAACTAGGCATGGTGAGGGCTCCAGGTGATATCTAGATACATAACACAGAGGGGGTTAGATGTATACTATCTCACCCCGTCATGTATTGCTACACCCCTGACCCCAATTTCCCAATTCCGACAGCTCGCTGTAGAGTTTCTATTGACAACAATGTAGAATGGAGTGGATTAGAGACTGAAAACAGCACTGTTGGACACCGACAACGCTGAAAGCCGGACTTACGTCTACACGCGAGGCCTCCCATCGGAGTTTTGCGCCAGAGCCAACAGCCTAGTAATCAGTACCTAGTCCTAAGTCAGTGGAGCGAGCAAGCTATCGGAGGGGAAGTTGAGTATCATTCCACGCTATGTGAATACACAGAGTTAAAATAGTCGGGACCCCACCCCCCATCCCGGCGTGGAAATGACCAATGACCAAAGCGGGATAGTCTAGGGCGGCTAATCGTCGCAGTGGCCACCACAGGGGTGTAAGCACTAAACACCGACCCGCTGTCAATGTCCCAGTACTGTCTAGTCACTATCTAGATCCTGCAACAATGGCATTAGTAGAGCCAGATCGCAAGAAGTCACACTGTGGGTCTCTCCATCTGGAAAATCTGTTACACACAGCAGCCAAGCATTCAGACTTTATGTTCAACAGATTGCTATTGTCACCGAGTCCCTTTTTTATCCTTGGCATTCAAGCGGTTTGTAAGTTTTTTATTCTACCATATTCTTGGTAATTTGAATTAGAAAAGTTTAAACTTCACAGCTAAGACAAATAAATAAAGACATTTTTTTTTGTTGTTACAAACCAATTAATGGAAAAGCTCTAACAGCAGCATAAAACACCAAATTCCTCCAAGAACCACAATAAGTCTTACAACCTCTAGATTCAATTCGCATTTCTTCAAGGTATATATATGAAACTCAGTCCCAGTGGTACAGCCTGCTCCACGCTGTCGGGCGCCAATAGCGCGAAACGCGATCGTGGATGGCTTTCTTGATTTATCAAGAAAATGGGTTGGCCAAATTTCATGGAACAGATTATATCAATGTTTAGTTGATTTCTGTTCCACTAGATGGCGCTCTACCATCTAGAAAGCACATGTGCTCCTGGTCATGATATGCCTTCTTTGTTTTTAATATATGAAACTATGTCAGGGATATCGTTAAAAACATGTAAAATGGATTCTAATATATTTGTGGATGATACCACCATACTTCATTAGAAGGTAACTGTATAGACACAAGGCAATAAGACCAAATCTAAATAAATAAATAGTTTTGACATTTCTGTAACAGTGTTGTTACCATCATCAGAGAAGAGTAATGAATCTGTCTGATGATGGTAACATGGTTATAGGATGTTAATGAAGTTAATTAAACATATTAGACCTTAGAATTAAATATTTACAAAACCACATGTTATATATTTATAATTGTATGTAATTCTGCTGTCCTCAAAGCCTATGTCCATAGATAATCTAAAATATCAATTCCAAGAGTCTAGCCTCAGTATCACTATAAAAGGAAGAACGAAAAATGCAATATAACAGCGGTATGGTAGATTAAACTGGCGAAACCGCTGGGAGGGTTCACCACTGATGAGCCAAGCCCTCCCAATAATGTTTCCATTGCAGTAAGTACAGTAGAAATTGTTTATTTTTAAAAATAATCATACACGTATATAGTAGTTTTGAATTTTAAAGGAACATGAATTATTCAACAGAGTTAATAAAATTTATATAGACAAAGTGGCTGATGTAAGACAGTTAATGATTTAGATTTGAGGGAACAAACGATGTCTCACTTCTGTAAAGTTGAGTATGGTTTAGTTGAGATGTCTTCTGTGTGGATATATCTGATATAAAATCCTACCTGAGTTCTTCAGCATCATTGATTTAAATTTGCATTGAAATTGTTTGTTTTTATGAAAGTGCTAAAAACGAAGAGAAAAAGTTTTCTTTATTAAAATATATGTTACAAGCTTTCGGGCTGCCAAGCCCTTCGACAGGTACCTGTCGAAGGGCTTGGCAGCCCGAAAGCTTGTAACATATATTTTAATAAAGAAAACTTTTTCTCTTCGTTTTTAGCACTTTCATAAGCCATCAAGGAGAAATTTCGTGATTTTCATTTCAAAATTGTTTGTTTTTACTTGTAAATTCTTGTTGGGATCTTATATGCATATAATAATCAGGCTTTTATTGATTTATCTCAAGAAAATGGGTTGGCCAAATATCAGGGAACAGGTTAAATTGGTCCACTAGATGGCGCTCTGCCATCTAAAAATCACATGTGCTCGTGGTCAGGATATGCCTTCATTAATTTTTATATCAACACCTGAACTTATTTTTTTTCATATAATAATCTATTGAGTTTCTTGCTAAATTTCTTGGGATTCCAACTTGAGATATCTCAATTCTTCTTATCACCTTTATAGATTAGATCAAGATCATCAGAACTATACAGGTTCATTATTTTCTGTAAGAATAGTTTCTGTTACCCATGTTACTTAATTCTTCCATGTTCTCTTTTTAAATATTTCCTTGTGTTTTATATTTATTGTCGTGAAAAATCTGATATTCGAAATAAATAAAATTCAACAGAATATTACAATCTCATAATTTATCAATGATTTTTCTTCAAAACTTGACACTTTGAAAAAAGACTTCATTTCAATTGTACAAAATAAAAGAATTTAAACAAATATTTCGACTCGGCAAATTTAGAATAAATATTTAGAGAAAAAATTAATTGATTGAAATTGTATCCTTTTACATTTTCTTTTTAAATATTTCCATGTTTTTTAGATTTTTGTCGTAACGATTCTGATCTTCGAAATAAGTAAATTTCCACAAAATATCACAGAAAATCTCATAATTTATCAATGTTTTCTTCTTCTTCAAAACTTGGTACTTTGAATAGAAATTTCGTTTGTACTAAATACAAAATTTTGAACTCTAATATTTAGATTAGATAAATTTAAAAATATATTTAGAGAAAAAAGAGGTATAAATATGATTAATAGAGCGAAATTGTATATTTTTTCTCTAACTAAAAACTACCATTGTTGTTACACCAAACCTATGAAAAATTTTAAAAATAAAATAAAGAAATGGCTATAGTCTTAAATATCTCCATATTATTGTTTTCACATGTATATTACAAATTTGTCTATTTCAGGAATGTTATTTTCCTCTAGGATTGCGCTACATTAGTAGTCACTTTCAAAGATATCAATCAAATCTAGTTCTTAAGAACTTCGGTATTTTTTAATATTTCAAATATGAAATTATCTGATTAATTTACATGGAATGATATGAAATATATGAAGGAATTAATTTTCCATGATATTTTGTCAAGGCGAATACAAATTTTATTGCATTTGACACTCAGGTTGATATAGGTATGCCTATAGTTTTTAAGAGACTGCTGACAGTGTTGGAGGGAAAGCTCCGGGGAAAGAGATCGAGAGGAAGGAGATGACAGGGATACACAGACGATCTAAAACAATGGACTGGACGACACGAGGAGATGAAGAGGATGGCGGAGTAAGTATAGAGAGACCACATGGTTCACCCTCAGTAGAGGAAGGCATTGAAGGAGAGAGATATGGAGAGACAATGTGACCCACCCTCATTAGAGGAAGGAACTGAAGGAAGGAGATATAGAGAGACCATGTGGCCCACCCTCGGTAGAGGAAGGCATTGAAGGAGGGAGATATGGAGAGACCATGTGGCCCACCCCCAGTAGAGGAAGGAACTGAAGGAGGGAGATATGGAGAGACCATGTGGCCCACCCTCGGTAGAGGAAGGCATTGAAGGAGAGAGATATAGAGAGACAATGTGACCCACCCTCATTAGAGGAAGGAACTGAAGGAAGGAGATATAGAGAGACCATGTGGCCCACCCTCGGTAGAGGAAGGCATTGAAGGAGGGAGATATGGAGAGACCATGTGGCCCACCCCCAGTAGAGGAAGGAACTGAAGGAGGGAGATATGGAGAGACCATGTGGCCCACCCTCGGTAGAGGAAGGCATTGAAGGAGAGAGATATGGAGAGACAATGTGACCCACCCTCATTAGAGGAAGGAACTGAATAAGAATATTTTATGAGCGGACCTATAAAATCAGTTAGTTTTTAAAGCTTGAAAAATTACCTCCAATATTTGTTTCAGACACTATCTGACATAAGTGTTAAGATCACTATATAAAAGCTTGGTATCTGAACCAAAAGCATGGAGCTATTCTGGAATGTGGAATGAACTGGCAGGTAGCAACCCATATTTCAGTCTCAAAACTGGCCATACAAGGCTGCTTTTCTTCCAGAATGGTTAAAGACCTTCGCAATGGTACTGCAAAGTGAAACTTAAACTGCCCAGAAACCAAAAGTAGGCAGGCACTATTCTGAAGTTTGCTTCTGTTTCAACTCACTCCTTTCTGTAATACCTTGTTAATGGTAAAGTTGTACAGTAGAACCTCCTTGAAAGGACACTCTTGCTAGAGGACACCTCTTTACAAAGGACAGTTTTCATCTGCAAAATGACCATTTTTACTATTCAGTAACTCTCTGGTAAGAGGACATCTATACGTAAAGACAATATGGCTCTGAAATTATGTGTCCTTTACAGGGAGGTTCTACTGTATATGTAAACAACAAACAACTGTCAAAATTTAAATGGTCGAATAATCGGAAGTGTTGAATTATCGATAGTGTCGAATTACCATGTTATTTGATAGGCTGGAGGTTGGGACATCGAAACATGGTCGAATTATCGTAAATTGGCAAATTAATGAGGTTATGCTGTATATACAAGGTTGTCCCAAAAGTTCGTAAACACTTGCCAAAAATTGAAATACCAATATTATTCGCTGTTATGTATAATGTCTTTGTATTATGTATAAAGTAATTGTATTATGTAGCATTATGTATCCCCGTAATAATATTATTATTCACCAAGAAAAATGAAAATCAACATTTTAAGAAAAACACTAACTTCTGGGACAACCTTATATATAGAGAAAGAGATTGTGCTAGGTGATTATACGGTCTCAAGCCATGTGCCAGTAATTATAGGTGGAGCTTATCTTCTTATCATTCGGAGTAATTGGGTGCTTGGTTTCTTGTTAATGGGAACATCTGAGGTACACAAAGGTAGGACTTTGCCTCATTGTCTGTTTATATTTAGCTGGGCTTAGTAGGACAGCCTTCATGTCTAGGGTACCAGGAGTACAAGACATACTGTCCTGCCCAGGGTCACCTCCCTGCCACACTGAGGCAGTTAACAGGACTTGGGGAGTAATTATGGTTTAATGCCTTAATACTAGCAGTACTATAGTTTTGATGTAGCAGTACTATGATGTTAACCTACAAATAACGTGCTATATACAGTATAAACTCCCTTTAGCGGACACCCTGCTAGCGGACACATCTCTATAAAGGACAGTTTTCATTTTCAAAATTACCATTTTTACAATTCAGCAACTTTCCAGTAAGAGGACACCTCTCCCTAAAGGACAATTTGGCTCTACAATTAGGTGTCCTTTACAGGGAGGTTCTACTGTATAAGAGAGAGAGCGAGAAGAGTGTCAAGCCTATTTAATATAAAACCAAAGAGATTTCTTTTTCATCCTGTTGAATTAAAATCTATGTTAAATTGTAGTTGGGTCAGATGCTATGAGCAATCCATCTGATAAGTGACCAAATTCAATGATTATCATGGGAGGTTCCAATCTATAAATTCATCATAACATTCATCATGGTCTCTTTTTTTCCCATAAATATATTTGCCAACTATCGATAAAATTTGTAACAAATAAATTTACTGTCAATGTGTTTCTTTTTATTAAATATAAAAATGTCTGTAGAGATAATATTTGATGAAAAGGAACACTGTAAGTAAATCTATTTGTTATAAATTTTATATTCTTTCTTATTATTATTATCCGCGTTTGCCGGTCCCAAGCACTGATTAAAAAGGAGGAGGGGAGCAGTAACAAGCTCACTAAAAAACCTGGGCTCAGCTGGCCCGGCTGATAGTACCCTGTGAGGGCTCCTGATTCAGGGATACAGGATGAGCAGCGTTTGTACTCCATGTTAGGAGCGGCTGCACATGGCGTCTGTTCCTTATGTCAGAGGCGGCCATTTCTTTTGGAGCTAAGTTGGCCTGCTACTTACTGCACTCTAACTCCTTACTGCGTTTTAGGATTGCCTACTGCACTCTAACTCATTACTGCGTTTTAGGATTACTTACTGAACTCTTACTCCTTACTGCGTTTTAGAATTACCTACTGCACTCTTACTCCGTACTGCGTTTTAGGATTACCTACTGCACTCTAACTCCTTACTGCGTTTTAGAATTACCTACTGCACTCTAACTCCTTACTGCGTTTTAGGATTACCTACTGCACTCTAACTCCTTACCGCGTTTTAGGATTATCTACTGCACTCTAACTTCTTACTGCGTTTTAGGATTACCTACTGCACTCTAACTCCTTACTGCGTTTTAGGATTATCTACTGCACTCTTACTCCTTACTGTTTTTTAGGATTATCTACTGCACTCTAACTGCTTACTGCGTTTTAGAAATACCTATTGCACTCTTACTCCTTACTGCGTTTTAGGATTACCTACTGCACTCTAACTCCTTAATGCGTTTTAGGATTACCTACTACCCTCTTTCTTCTTGCTGCGTTTTAGGATTAACTACTGCAATCTTATTCCTTTCTGATTTTTAGGATTACCAACTGCACTCTTACTCCTTACTGCGTTTTAGGATTACCTACTGCACTCTTACTCCTTACTGCGTTTTAGGATTGCCTACTGCACTCTTTCTCCTTGCTGCGTTTTAGGATTAACTACTGCACTCTAACTCCTTAATGCGTTTTAGGATTACCTACTACCCTCTTTCTTCTTGCTGCGTTTTAGGATTACCTACTGCACTCTAACTTCTTACTGCGTTTTAGGATCATCTACTGCACTCTTACTCCTTTCTGCGTTTCAGAATTACCTACTGCACTCTTACTCCTTACTGCGTTTTAGGATTACCTACTGCACTCTAATTCCTTACAGCGTTTTAGGATTACCTACTGCACTCTAACTCCTTACTGCGTTTTAGGATTACCTACTGCACTCTAACTCCTTACTGCGTTTTAGGATTACCTACTGCACTCTTACTCCTTACTGCGTTTTAGAATTACCTACTGCACTCTTACTCCTTACTGCGTTTTAGGATTACCTACTGCACTCTAACTGCTTACTGCGTTTTAGGATTATCTACTGCACTCATACTCCTTTCTGCGTTTCAGAATTACCTACTGCACTCTTACTCCTTACTGCGTTTTAGGATTACCTACTGCACTCTAACTTCTTACTGCGTTTTAGGATTATCTACTGCGCTCTTACTCCTTTCTGCGTTTCAGAATTACCTACTGCACTCTTACTCCTTACTGCGTTTTAGGATTACCTACTCTACTCTAACTTCTTACTGCGTTTTAGGATTACCTAATGCACTCTAACTTCTTACTGCGTTTTAGGATTATATACTGCACTCTTACTCCTTTCTGCGTTTCAGAATTACCTACTGCACTCTTACTCCTCACTGCGTTTTAGGATTACCTACTGAACTCTAACTTCCTCCTGCGTTTTAGGATTATCTACTGCACTCTTACTCCTTTCTGCGTTTCAGAATTACCTACTGCACTCTTACTCCTTACTGCGTTTTAGGATTACCTACTGCACTCTAACTTCTTACTGCGTTTTAGGATTATCTACTGCACTCTTACTCGTTACTGCGTTTTAGGATTATCTACTGCACTCTTACTCCTTTCTGCGTTTCAGAATTACCTACTGCACTCTTACTCCTTACTGCGTTTTAGGATTACCTACTGCACTCTAACTTCTTACTGCGTTTTAGGATCATCTAATGCACTCTTACTCCTTTCTGCGTTTTAGAATTACCTACTGCACTCTTACTCCTTAATGCGTTTTAGGATTACCTACTGCCCTCTTTCTCCTTGCTGCGTTTCAGGATAAACTACTGCAATCTTATTCCTTTCTGATTTTTAGGATTACCCACTGCACTCTTACTCCTTACTGCGTTTCAGAATTACCTACTGCACTCTTACTCCTTACTGCGTTTTAGGATTACCTACTGCACTCTAACTTCTTACTACGTTTTAGGATTACCTAATGCACTCTAACTTCTTACTGCGTTTTAGGATTATATACTGCACTCTTACTCCTTTCTGCGTTTCAGAATTACCTACTGCACTCTTACTCCTTACTGCGTTTTAGGATTACCTACTGCACTCTAACTTCTTACTGCGTTTTAGGATTATCTACTGCTCTCTTACTCCTTTCTGCGTTTCAGAATTACCTACTGCACTCTTACTCCTTACTGCGTTTTAGGATTACCTACTGCACTCTAACTTCTTACTGCGTTTTAGGATTATCTACTGCACTCTTACTCGTTACTGCGTTTTAGGATTATCTACTGCACTCTTACTCCTTTCTGCGTTTCAGAATTACCTACTGCACTCTTACTCCTTACTGCGTTTTAGGATTACCTACTGCACTCTAACTTCTTACTACGTTTTAGGATCATCTACTGCACTCTTACTCCTTTCTGCGTTTCAGAATTACCTACTGCACTCTTACTCCTTACTGCGTTTTAGGATTACCTACTGCACTCTAACTTCTTACTGCGTTTTAGGATTATCTACTGCACTCTTACTCCTTACTGAATTTTAGGATTACCTACTGCACTCTTACTCCTTACTGCGTTTTAGGATTATCTACTGCACTCTTACTCCTTACTGAATTTTAGGATTACCTACTGCACTCTTACTCCTTACTGCGTTTTAGGATTACCTACTGCACTCTTACTCCTTACTGCGTTTTAGGATTATCTACTGCACTCTTACTCCTTACTGCGTTTTAGGATTATCTACTGCACTCTTACTCCTTACTGAATTTTAGGATTACCTACTGCACTCTAACTCCTTACTGCGTTTTAGGATTACCTACTGCACTCTAACTCCTTACTGCGTTTTAGGATTATTTACTGCACTCTTACTCCTTACCGCGTTTTAGGATAACCCCTACTGCACTCTTACTCCTTACTGCGTTTTAGGATTACCTACTGCACTATCACTTCTAACCTCGTCTTCGGATTACCTACTGCACTCTTACTCTTACTGCGTTTAAGAATTTCTTACTGCACTCTTACTCCTTACTGCGTTTCAGGGGGGGAACAAACCAACTTTCAACCAGTAAATTATCTTCAAAAACAATTCAATCAATATGTAACATGATACCCTTTAAACTCTAAGTTTTCGAAAATGTGCCATGATTAACTTTTAGTGATGGATAAAATTGAATTAATACATTCTTTTTTAGCAAAGAAAAATTTCTAATACCATTTTAACTTTGTGAATAAAGGCATTGTGGCGGGTAAGCAAATAAATTCAGAATATGAAGAAAACCCTTATTTTTTATTTGAAAAAAAAAAACATTATATTTTAAGGAAATCTTTTAGGGATGTTTGCTTTTGGTCTATAACCCTTTTTAGTGTGAATTCTAGCTCATTAATCTTCAAAGGTCAGGAATGTATCATATTTTTGTAGGTTTAAGTATTGTTTTGGTTTTTTGTATGGTTTAGTTGAAAATGGGATTTATTTTTGGAAAATAATAATAATATTATTCTTTATTTAGCACATTTTTCATTGCTAGCCATTCCCTTTGCTCTCTTTCAGGCAAATGAATGTTGTTGTGTCCAATAAAATCCTTCAGATATCTACATGTACCTCTATCATAGCAGTCACAATATCTACACCTGCCTAGAAGTTCTCCTCTATGTGGTGGGCGGGAGAAGCAGCACAAGTAAGAGACTGCCCTGTAGTACGGTGTCGTGAGCTCTGAGCCGCTACAGTAACCGTGAAAGCCTACAAGGAACTCTGAAATGTGGCTGACTAACGGAGCAATGGCATCCCCCTTTCCATGGAGCAACAATATCCTCTTAGAAGAGAAAATTGTTATAAAGTATATAGTAATAATATAAACAGTAGCAATAAGTTTCCTTATTCGCGCAAAGTGCAAGTGTTCAGATCTTTAAAATCCCTCTACAGACATAGTTATTAGTTTATAGAATCCTCATTCTCTCAACTTATAGCTATGCCTGTGGAAGGATTATAAAGATCCGAAACCTGCACTTAGTACGAATAAAGAAACGTATTGCTATTGTTTATATTCTTACAATATTCTCTATCTTTGATAATTCTGCATTAAAATAATAACTCATCTTTTGAGACTATCCACAATGTGACACAAATGGTACCTTCATAAGATTGGAAGTTCTGTTCAGACAGGCAATGAGTTGTCAGTTGAAAGTCATGATAATTAAATGGAACATTGTCTATGGGTATGTGCAATAGGACATTCCAGTTAAGTTCTTTTAACATGTCCTTGACCACTTTTTCAACATGGTGGCATGTGCTGGAAAAACACTTTATCATCTACCTTGTCATATCCTTGACCCATTCATCGCCAACTACTGATCCCTACATATCTATCTCACAGACTATCCCATCTCCCATAGTGCCCCGTTATCTAAAAAAGGAGCCAGTGCTGCCGTCCCACCAGACCTACACTTTAAATGAATTTGAAACTCCGCCTTTTCTGGTCCCAATCCTGGATGAGAAAAGGGGGAAGAGTAGCGGTAACAAAATTCGATATAAAAAAAAACCAGGGCTTAGCTGGCCCGGCTGATAGTACCCTGCAATGGCTCCTGATCCAGGGATACAAGATGAGTCTGTACTCCATGTTAAGAGCGGCTTTACATGGCGTCTGTTCCTCATGTCAGAGGTGGCCATTTCATATTGGAGCTAAGTCAGCCTGCCACTGAGTAGTGCTCCCAGTCTTAATGACAAAGACAGACACATTCTAGTTCACCCAGTCATGATGGTTGTAAGCAGTCGCCAACTTCTACCCACCATGATTATTTTGGCTTGTACCACGTGTATTTGGTATAATTGAAAAAAGATTGTTGTCAACTCTATAATCTTAATACATTAATATGATTGAATAAAGATAAGAAAGAAGAGAAGAGAAATGATTTGAATAAATAATAAGATGTTCATTTACTGTAGTCGCACCCTCCTTCATTGTTGTCACAAATATTCTATTTTAAGATAATGAAAACCCTCCAAATATATAGAGTAACATTTATTTACTCTTTTCCAAAGAATTTGATAATGCATTTACCGCATGAATGCCAAGTTATAAAGAAGGGACTCGGTGACATAAGAAGGGGCCTTAAAGAAAGACATTTACCTAAACGTTAATAGACATGGTGAGGGCTCCAGGTGATATCTAGATACAAAACACAGAGGGGGTTAGATGTATACTATACTATCTCACTCCGTCATGTATTGCTACACCCCTGACCCCAATTTCCCAATTCCGACAGCTCGCTGTAGAGTTTCTATTGACAACAAAGTAGAATGGAGTGGACTAGAGACTGAAAACAGCACTGTTGGACACTGACAACGCTGAAAGCCGGACTTACGTCTACACGCGAGGCCTCCCGTCGGAGTTTTGCGCCAGAGCCAACAGCCTAGTAATCAGTACCTAGTCCTAGGTCAGTGGAGCGAGCAAGCTATCGGAGGGGAAGTTGAGTATCATTCCAGGCTATGTGAATACACAGGGTTAAAGTAGTAGGGTCCCCACCTCCCTTCCCAGCGTGGAAATGACCAATGACCAAAGCGGGATAGTCTAGGGCGGCTAATCGCGCAGTGGCCACCACAGGGGTGTAAGCACTAAATCCCGACTCACTGTCAATGTCCCAGTACTTTATACAAACTATCTAGATCCTGCAACAATGGCATTAGTAGAGCCGGATCGCAGGGAAGTCACACTGTGGGTCTCCCCATCTGGAACATCTGTTACACACAGCAGCCTAGAATTCAGACTTTATGTTCAACAGATTGCTATTGTCACCGAGTCCCTTTTTTATCCTTGGCATTCAAGCGGTTTGTAAGTTTTTTATTCTACCAGTTTCTTGGTATTTTGAATTTAAAAAGTTTAAACTCACATCTAAGACAAATAACTAAAGCTTATGTTCATAGATAATCTAAAATTTCCATTCCAAGAGTCTGGCATCAGTATCACTATAAAAAGAAGTTTGAAAAAAGCAATTTAAAAGCGGTATGGTAGATCAAACTGGCGAAACCGCTGGGAGGTTTCACCACTGATGAACCATGCCCTGCCATTAATTTTTCCATTTCAGTAAGGGCAGTAGAAAAATTTTATTTTCAAAAAGAATCATACGCGTTAATAATAGTTTTGAAATTTAAAAACACAGGATTTATACGACAGAGTTCATAGAATTTATATAGACAAAGTGGTAGATGTAAGAGAGTTGAATGATTAAGATCAGGGAACAAACGATGTCTCACTTCTGTAAAGTTGAGTATGGTTTAGTTGAGATGTCTTCTGTGTGGATATATCTGATATAACATCCTACCTGATTTTATCAACATCGTAGATTTAAATTTGCATTGAAGTTAATTGCTTTTGCTCTAATATTAAATATTTCAATTGTAAATTCTTGTTGGGATCTTATATGCATATAACAATCAGGCTTTTATTGATTAATCTAGAAAATGGATTGGCCAAATATCAGGGAACAGGTTAAATTGTTCCACTAGATGGTGCTCTGCCATCTAAAAATCACATGTGCTCGTGGTCAGGTTATGCCTTCATAATTTTTATATCAACATTTGACCTTATTCTTCTATTGTTTTTCATATAATAATCTATCGAGCTTCTAGCTGAATTCCTTAGGATTCCAACCTGAGATATCTTAATTCTTCTTATCACCATTATAGATTTCAAGATCAGCGGAATTATACAGGTTCCATATTTGTTGTATGAATAGTTTCTGTTAGCCATGATCATTAATTCTTCCACGTTTTCTTTTTAAATATTTCCATGTATTTTAGATTTGTTGTCGTGAAGAATCCGATCTTCGAAATGAGTAAATTTCAAAAAGATATCACAGATAATCTCATAAACCATCGATGTTTTCTTCTTCAAAACTTGTTACTTTGTTTAAAGATTTATTTTGTACTAAATACAAATTTTTTAACTTTAAATTTTCGATTAGACAAGTTTTCAAATATATTTAGAGAGAAAAAAAAAGAGATATAAATATGATTTACTTGAATAGTTAGAAATTGTATCTTTTCTTTGCTAAAAACCACAATTGTTGTTATACCAAACCTTTAAATAAAATAAAGGCATGGTTAAAAATGGTTTTGAATATCTTCATATTATTATTTTTACATGGATATTAAGAATTTGTCTATTTCAGGAACGTCATTTTCTTCTAGGATTTCTACATTAGTGGTCACTTTTAAATATCCCAATCAAATCTAGTTCTTAAGATATTTTGTCCCGGACGTGCCCTCTTTTTTTTTTTTTTGGGCTCAAAATCATAAACTTTGGTTAGTAGCCATAAAACCATATTCTCTCTTAAGATCTTTGGTATTTTTAATATTTTAATATGAAATTATCTGATTAATTTACATGTAATCATATAGAGTCTATGAAGGAGATGATTTTCCATAAGATTTTTTCAAGGCAAATACAAATGATTTTACTTCTACATAGATATAGGTGTGCCTACAGTTTATCAGCAGACTTATAACATCAGTTTGACTTTATACCTTGAATATTACCTTCAATATTTTTAACACCTTGCCAAATGTCTTATTATTTATTTATTTATCCTGACGAAGACAAAATATTTTTATCCAAATGTTGAGAAAATAAAAAACTCTAACTGGCCGAAGTGTCTATTTTTCACAGAAATATAAATACCGGCCAGACAACCTCTATCTTCAGAACCTCCAATATTTGCTTCAGACTCTGTATACCATAAGTATTAAGACCACTATAGGTGTTGAGTAGGTAGATCTGATAGTTTATGGGTGAGGATTTGTGATCTATAGGAGGGAATTGAGATTAAGATGAGAGAAAAACTGAAAAAGGGCTGTTATATTATGTCGAAGTTGGATTATATTGTAGCAAAATATTTATATTTTATGAACAGATTATTAATTTTGATACATTTATATATCTTGCTACTCTGTGTACTTATTGTTTATCTTGTATTTTATAAATTTTAGTTTATATCCGTGGCTCAAATAAATTGCTGTGTCATCCTGAAGTTTGTCTTTCCTCTACGTGACAATATAAATGGTCCTGTCCAAGGTATGCCTCTTAACAGACTGTTTCCTTAGCCTCACCTTGAGTGCTGTGAGTTTAAAGCTTCAGTTGAGGGAGCAAATGTGTCTGATGTAACATATGTGACCAGTTGTTACTCACAGGCTGGTAGTCCGTATGGCAGAGCAGACAGGTCCAGCAAGATGCTAATTCACCAGGTCCCTTATATCAGATGTAGGATAGATGAAGAAGTTCCCCTTGGGATAAGTCCTTAGCATCAAGGTTTCCTAGAGTGAATATATTAAACAATACCACAGGTTTGTGGAGATGATTTCTTTTCATTTTATTGACGTAGTCTCAAGCTTTCGGTCATCCCTGCCTACCTACAGGAGTACATAAATAAACGAATAAAACGCCGCCTGATGCTAAACTATTACAAACATTTTAGTGATTTTTGTATTCGTTTTTTTATGTTCTCCTGTAGAAGGGCAGAGATGCCTGTAAGCTTCAAACTAAGTTAATAAAATGAAAAGAAATCATCTCCAGAAACCTGTGGTATTATTTATGTCCAGAAGATATTTTTAAATCAATAGAGTGAATATATACTCAACTAAACCCTTTTGACAGCAAAATTTACACGTTGCACTTAATGTTTCTATTATATCAAATTATAAAGAAGAAGAGCATAAAAATAAATCGAATTGACATATGTAACAACACAGTTGCTAAAACGTCACATGTAGTTTAAATATTTTGATTTGGTAATTTCACCTCTATCATTTTTGTATAATCCACATTTTGTGCGTCATTTATTGTGATTTTACATCAGCAAACTCAATTTTTTAGATTTGGCACCATAAATATTTCTCAATTTGCGGGAAATAATGCCTTGACTGCTAAATTTCAAGCATCCTGCCCAAATCACATTACTGAACTTGAATCCAACCATCTTCCTCTGCAACTCAAGAGAAAAATGTTTCCTCAAAATTGATATTCAAAAAGATTAACTCTCCAGAAGAACACCTTACAGGAAATTTTATCAGAAATTGGGACCCAAATCAAAGACTCAAATGCCCCACTCATCTGAACATGGCTCACAACTCAGACTTATATATCTCAATTAATCCCAAACACAGAACTTCATATCCAACACACAGAACTCCCAACAAACTCACCTGTGTTCCTCATCTACTAGCCAATCCCCACAAAAATGAAACTCAGAATTACTTAAAGCTCTTGGCCTCCAAATCATTGAGAAAAATAGCTCCTTCTTCGACATCACAATTTACACTGACGGTACCCAACTTGAAACTGGACTGCCTGGCAGTGGAATTGCTATCTACAAAGAATCTAGGAAAAAATCTCCCTTTCAATCCTATAAACCTTTCAGTTTATAAATCAGAACTCTCTGCAATAGATACGGCTCTAAAAAAACATCAACTCATCAAGCAAAATAATAATCTACTCCGACTCAAAAGCAGCCATTTATACCCTTCAAACCTGCTTCCCCAGTCAAGAATCTCTTCTCAAGAGCATAGCTAAATCTGTAAACTGACTTCCAGCCAACAGCTCTGTCACAGTGCAATGGCTTCCAGATCATGTGGAATTCCTGTAAATTAGATAGCAGACTCTCTGGCAAAGTCTGGAGCTCTTGGCCACTCTGAGACCAGAAAATCTACCACCCAACTAGACGAAAGAGACCTCCTCTGTACCGTCAAGATCCAATGCCTGCAATAATGGAAATCTAATACTGCACATAACTGGTACAGAGCAGGAGGAACAAGTACCAATTCTGTCCTCCCAAGAGAACAGTCTTTAATTTCCACACTTAAGTCTGGTTATCTATAGACAATGACTTTCCGGAATGGTTGCAGGGTTTTCCCACTATTTAATAAGTTCAATTCTCAACCTGCGACTCCTCAACCTCAAACCATATCATTGACTGTATTGACTCATCCATTGATGAGTTCTACTCATCCCCAGCAGACACCATCAACAAGCTCTACAAGCTTGATGCCCTAATATGATTGAGTGGAGATAAGAAAGAAGAAGAAGAGTAAAAAAAGTCCTCTGAAACCACTTTGTATTCATTGAGGTTTAGTTTCCACCTCGCATATTTACCTCAAAAAGACAGGAAATTTTTATGCTTTGTTTAGAAATTGCTGGTTTTGAAGCTTTTGTTATTAATCTCAATCTAAATTTTTTTTCAGAATATGCCTCGCCACAGCCGACGTTTACTTGGTAGGAATACGGCTGCTTCCAGGAGATATAGGAATGCTAGAGCTATTGAGACACCACTTCAAAGTGAGACGCGTCGTGCGCTTCGCCGTCTTAGGTATTCTGAGGCCCGCGTCGCAGCTACACAAACTATGCAAGTTCCTGTTCAGCGTATTCAGCTTTGGACTCATAAGCCGTTTTCAGGTTTGCAGTATAATGCCCATATTGATTATAAAGCTGATTCATCTGTCTATATAGGCCAAATGTCTCGGGTATGCCAGTTTTGCTCTGCTTTGAGATTTAAAGATGATGTAATGTAATAGAAACAAAATAAACCTCATCCTACCTAATATACATTACTTCTGAGGATTAAAGATTTTGATTTGTGTTGAGAATTTTGCATGCATTTCTCTATTTCTTTTCTTATCTTGCAAAGCTAATGGATTGTTTAGGTTGCTTATTTTTGACTCGCCAATTTGTTTAGTGATAAAGTCGTATAGCGTTCTTTTTCAGAGCATCACCCTACAAAAAAATTACCTGATCTTTCCTAATATTCAGATAGATTTATTATATCAACATACTAGACTACAAACATTCCCTCGAGTAAAACCCGGGCGGAGCCGGGTACACCCGCTAGTATAATATAACCTACCCAAAAAGCTTGCTTGATGTCGAGTTTCAACTTTTCTTCGAACAACGACTTTCTTTATGAATTCAGTTTACCGCTTCTAAGCTTGCTTAATGTCGAATTTCAACTTTTCTTCGAACAACGACTTTCCTTATGAATTCAGTTTACCGCTTCTAAGCTTGCTTGATGTCGAATTTCAAATTTTCTTCGAACAACGACCTTCTTTATGAATTCAGTTTACCGCTGCCACCATGTGTTGTTATCCAAGACGAGGCAAGATTAACTAAGCATTAGTTTATTTCCTATTATATATCCTATATTATATACAAGTCAAAAGAGATCACTAGCAGAGTATTATTCCTTTTGGTTTCCAGAGCTCAATAATCTATGAGCCTAATACTCTGCACACTGACCACGTTTATGATATTTTTAGGAAAACTAAATATACTTGCCACGTTCTTTTATTTAAACTAACACGAAAATAGAATAGTAAAATGATTCTCATAATCATTGTGGCTTCATTATAATGATTTGTTTATTTAAAAGGAATTTTTTTAAAAAGTTTAAAAATAACTAAAATATTTCAATGTTGTAAATTAAAAAGAAAATAAATATCAAATTGCACGATGCCTAAACAGCCCTCGTTGAAAAACAATAACACTCACGACATTCGCAAAGGCACTGCCAAGTGAAACTTAAACTAACCAGAAACCCAAAGTGGGCACGCATCTGTAATACCTTGTTAGTGGGAAAGTTGTATGTAAACAACAGTCAACTGTCAAAATTTAAATTGTCGAATAATCATTAGTGTCAAATTATCGATAGTGTCAAATTGCCGTTTGTTATTTGATAGGCTGGAGGTCGGGACATCAAAACATTGTCAAAGTATTGTTAAGTGTCGAATTATCGTGTGTCGAATTAATGAGGTTATACTGTATATATATATATATATATATAGTGTAAAAACTATATGATAAAAATATAATAGTGATTCTATATTTAAAATTTAATGAGTAAACTGATAACAATGATAATTTATATCAAGTAGATTTGATTAGATTAGCAAGCTAAATCTAAATTAATTATAAAAATAAATAGTTGTTTAGTTTTAAAGAAAATTTTAATACAAAACTAAACTATAAAACTAAACAACTATTTATTTATATATATATGTTATGAATATTTTGTGTTGTTGTTAGATTAGGCTTGATAAGACAAAGGATCGATAAGATAAAGGGTTGAGGTGCAGTCGTGATAAAAAAAGATAATTATTTACCGTCAAGTAGCTTTTATTTTCAATTACTTGAGGAAAGATTACACATTTGTTAGAGTTTCACATTATATAGAATTTATCTTGAAAAATAACCTATGGGGTGTAAAATGTCTTGCTCATCTGGTTGTTTAAGAACTCCTGCTACTCCTAGACTTGACGCGTCTGTGAATAAATGACATGGTTTTGATGGGTCATAAATATATAGTACAGGTTGTGATATGAGTGAATTTTTAAGTGTTTGGAAGGCTTGTTCATGTTTCACACTCCATAACCAAGGAGCATTTTTTTAACAACAGTTCATTCAAAGGTGCCCTAATTTGCGCATAATGGGGAATAAATTTATTATAAATATTTATGGTGCCTAAAAATCTCTGTAAGGTTTTAATATTATATGGTCTATTTAATTTTAAAATTGCTTCAATATTTGTGTTATTTGGTGTATATTTTCCTGAGTTAATAGTGTATCCTAAGAATTGTATTTCTTTTTGTAAAAATTTGCATTTATTGAGATTCAGCTTTATATCCTCTTGTTCGAATATACCTAATATGTCATCTAAATGCTTAATGTGTTCTTCATAAGTTTTAGAGTGTATAATAATATCATCTAAATAATTTAAGGCATAGTGTATATTATGCTTAGTGAAAACTGACTTCATAATCCTTTCAAATTGTGAAGGTGCATTTTTTAGACCATATGGAAGTCTGTTCCATTCATAATATCCTAATTGTGTTACAAAGGAAGTTTTATGTCTATCCTTTTCATCTATAGGTATATGCCAATATGCATTTTTAACATCTAGAATAGTGTATATTTTTGACTGTGATAACCTATCTATAATTTGTTCTATAAGTGGAATTGGTGTATGTTCTGGAACTGTTTTTTGATTAAGTTTCCTATAATCTATACAGAGTCTTGTGGGGTGATTTGGGGCATCAGATTTTTTATTCACTAATAATGCAGGAGAACTATAGGGGCTAGATGAGGGCCTAATAATATCATATTTTAATAATTCAGTTATTTGTTTTTGTATTTCAGCATTATTGTAAAAAGATGTCCTATATGGCTTTTGTGCTATGGGGATATTATCTAAAAGAGATATGCAAATTGGGTTAGTCTTTATGCGTCCTATATCAAAATTGTGTTTAGAGAAAACATTCTTATACTTATGCAATATATCTGAAATTGTTTGATTTGAGAAATTTGGATTAATATCTACTTTACTAAAGTCTAAATATGAATTATAATTTGTTATAGAGTACGGTTGTCGCATACTGTGAAATGAGTTAGAATCAGTAATGGGATTTGAAGTAGGATCTATAAATTTAACATTTGTAGTTGGTATATCAAAAGAATTGAAATTACACAATGGGTTAATATTTAAAAGAGATGAATTTTTAACATAGTATGGGTCTGGAATACATAGGGTAGTGGCATATGACTTCTGATTATCAGTTTTTGGATTAAAAGAATACAAGAATTTATAATTTTGGAAAAGAAGGTTTTTTGATAAATCTATTTGTAACTTAAATAAATAAAATGTTGGTAAACCTAAAATAAGATATTCTATTGAACTATTGCAAACAAAGAATTCTTGATATTTAGTGATTTTTCCTAAAGTAAGCCTAACTAATATTTTGTATAATGGGTAACTAAATCCTTCTACCTGACCTATTCTTTCATTTGGGGAATTATCTAATATTTTGTAATGAATGTGATTTAAATATTTTAAGGGCATGATAAAGATAGATGATGCCGTATCAAGTACACAAGGCAGTGATACATAGTTTATGAGTACAGAGAATAATAATAAAGTTCTACCTGGGTTTAGAGGTTCTGAATGGGTGTTAGTTGGCAGTTCTTTTTCATGTTTGTTGAGTGGACAATCTCTGTGGAAATGGTATTGATTGGGCAGTTGATGGGAAGAGCAGATCTTGCAGGGGTAGGGTGGTAAATTGATTGTTCTACTGGGTGCTTCCTGGTGATGAGCTGTGATTGACCTTGGAGATGACCTTGGAGGTGGCTGGGGTTGTAGACTTGGGGAAGAGTTGGGGGTTGAATCTTGACCTTGCTGGGTAATATGATCTAGTTTGAAAATTCTGCCTATTATCATTACTTGTGGATGGTTGCTGATTATCTGAGTTATATTTACATTGTGGTTCCTGTTTTTCTTGATTGGTAGAGTATTTTAATTGAGTGGCTATTTTAATCCAATCTGAGGTTTCCTTAACTCTTGCTGCAATTAAATACACTGCGTGACATTGAAAATGGAACACCAAGAAATAGTGGCCAGAAAATTATGCAAATTTCAGGGTAGACGCGCCTAACCGAGTTATGCAAATGATGTAAAATGCGCAGCTCTCGTGCGCACATGGAGTAAGATATAAGGGAAGGAACTTGCAGAAAGGACAGTATTCGTGTCGTTATTTCTTCAAGGAAAATCATTGTAGAAATTTTGTTCTTGTGTCAAAAGACACGTGTAATAACAAAGAATGCCAGGTCATCGTAAACGGAGGCAGTTCAAGCAGACAGACGCTTTTACGAGGGGCATGGTGATCGGACTGAAAAGGGCAGGTTGGTCCATACGTCAAATCGCAGCTGATACACACCTTGGTGCGTCCACGGTGCACCGACTGTGGAGAAGATGGTTGGAACAAGGAAATGTGGCAATTTATAGGAATGTCGGTGCAACCAGAGTGACGTCAGCACGTGTGGATCGGCGTATCCTTCGAGAAGCAGTGGCGGCCCCACAAGCCACTTGTACCGCCATCCTGCAACATGTGCAAAACACTCTAGATCATTACATCTCGACCAGAACCATTTCCCGTCGATTGGTTGCTAATGGCTTGCACTCATGCCGTCCGCTAAGAAGACTGCCATTGACCCCACCGAATAGGCGCCAACGTTTGGAATGGTGCCGGGCTAGATCGACGTGTATGACGGAATGGCACAGGGTCGTGTTCTCAGATGAGTCGCGTTTCTGCTTGTCCAGTGATAGTCGCCGTGTACGCGTGTGGCGTCGACGTGGAGAAAGGTCCAATCCGGCAGCAATTGTGGAACGCCCCACCGTGCGACAACGTGGAATCATGGTTTGGGGCGCAATCGCGTATGATTCCAGGTCATCTTTACTTCGTATTCAGGGCACTATGACGGCCCAACGATACGTTGATGATGTGCTGCGACCGGTGACACTCCCCTACCTTCAGGGGGTACCCAATGCCCTTTATCAGCAGGATAACGCCCGACCGCACACTGCTCGCATTAGCCAACAAGCTCTGCAAGATGTACAGATGCTTCCCTGGCCACCGTACTCTCCTGATCTCTCACCAATCGAGCACGTCTCGGACATCATTTGACGCCGTTTGCATGCCTTGCCACAGCCGCGTTTAGAAGACGAACTGTGGCAAATGGTTGAGAGGGAATGGAGAGCCATCCCTCAGGACGCCATCCGTACTCTGATTGACTCTCTACCTAGACGTGTTGCTGCGTGCATCGCCGTCCGCGGTGGTCCTACTTGCTACTAAGCCGACGCCGTTCTCGCTCTATATTATGACTATCATTTTGAAATAAAGATCACTTATTGTTCGTCCCTGTCTCTCTCTGTCTGCCGAGTTTCATCACTTTCTGGCCACTATTTCTTGGTGTTCCATTTTCAATGTCACTTCCATTTTCAATGTCACGCAGTGTATTTCTTTAGGTAATTTGGCATCCCATCTGTAAGAGCTTCTAATAATAGGGGTGTATCTAAATTAAGTTTTTTTGCTAATGAAGATTTTTCTTTAAAATAAATATCAAGATCATCTTTATCATTATACTAGCGGATGTACCCGGCTTCACCCAGGTTTTTCTCGAGGGAATGTTTGTAGTCTAGTAATAAGAAAATATACTACACCTAAAAACTATCAGAGGAAAGAGAAACCACGGAAGGTGAACAGAAAAATGCTTACAATGGATGTTATGTTTACGATATCAAGTTAAATAAAAACAAAGATAAAATTTGCATATGTTGGTCACTATAAATTTGTATATTTGTTAGGCGAAATTAGAAACATGATAAAACAATTGAGTATTTAAAAACAAATGTAGAAATAAAAGTTGAAGTATAATAAACAATGTTAAAGATTAGTTTTAATTATTAATCAAGATTGTGTGTGAATATGTGAGAAAGATGTAATATCGTTGTTGTTTTCTTGGCCGACTGTTTTACATATGGTGTTATCTTAAAATTGCTTGTTTTGAATATTTTTTAGATTGAGATTATTAGCTAGTATGTAAAAAAAATAACTCTGTTGAAATTTATTTTTGTATTTATATATAAATAAAATTAACTCTGTTGATTTTTTGTATTTAATCGATAAGAGCAAAGTTACGCATGTTAATGTTAGGAAATATATTTTGATGTTAAGCAAAACCTGCTCCATCTCGTTTTACAAAAAGTTGAAAATTTGGTTGAAATTGATGCATTGTAACGAAAGTTTTTAGTGATGTCCACTTATGAAATTTCCATTTTATTAATATAGATTTTAAATTTAAGAATTTACTAAATAGATTAGAATCTTTAACTGTAAAATATGAAAGTACTTTTTGTTCTAGTTCCCCCCAATTATCTATATCTTGTAATTGTTCTATAAAAAAATTAAAAGCTTCTCCATCAAGATAATTTGAAATATTCTTTAGCTTATAGTCTTCATCAAAATGGTTTTGTTGGCATTTTTTGTTAAAGAATTTGAGCCAAGATGTTATGTCTAAATTTTGACCATTAAATTTCGGTATTTCTATAGTATTTGGATATGGCGTCATGGCGTGTTCTACATTCCTTTGTTTGCGAGACATTTTGTAAAAATAGTTTTATAAAATTTGAATAATTTATAGAGCAATAAGGTTGAGAATTCAGGTAATCCTGTCGACTTATTGTTATGAATATTTTGTGTTGTTGTTAGATTAGGCTTGATAAGACAAAGGATCGATAAGATAAAGGGTTGAAGTGCAGTCGTGATAAAAAATATAATTATTTACCGTCAAGTAGCTTTTATTTTCAATTACTTGATGAAAGATTACACATTTGTTAGTTTTACATTATATAGAATTTATAATTTAATCCTATATTAGTGATTTAAAAGGATTGATTGGTTAACTACGCCTATTTACAACAAAATTATACAACTAAAACTGAAAGTCTTTCTAAAAACGATGATAACCAAAATAAAATTATCAATGAATAAAATAAAGTATATGGTAATTTAAAACAACAACCTCATATTGTGTAGATAACTTATAACAAGATTGCCATGTTGTATATAGAAACACATCTATAAATAATTATGCGCATGATTAATCTGTGTCATTGCATCGCTATATGTAATGTAATTTGTACAAAGTGGATAAATAAATAAAATCTGTAATAGATTTAAGAGTTGAGCTAGGGCAGAGATCGAACATATAGTATTGCCAAAACAACAGAGTCTAAAGATGGAAGTCATAAATCAGGTAGATTCACAGTTCCCACGACAGGCCACCCACACTGTCACATGTGGTGGAATGCAGAGACCCCTCTCACACCTGGACAGGTAAAGGCGCCCTTTCTCAAACGCCCCTGTCACATAAGGTCGCCCCGTCTTTAACCTATAAATCATCACCTTACAGTCTCTTGACAGTTCAGTTCAGTTCAGTTCAGTTTAGTTTAGTTCACCCTTAGTGCAAGCCGCGTCGGTCGTATGTTATGTCGATCTCATCCAACATGTAGTTAGGAAGAAATCGTCTATCTCCATCTTTTCGCTCCTTAGCTCAACTTTTATCTGTTACGGGACTTTCTTAGTGCAACTGTGTCTTCGTTTTTTGTGTGGATATCCCCAGCTTTCCACTCTGCCTCGACCACGACTGCTTGTATTTTGTGAGAACTTTTAAAGGTCTTCCAAGGTGCAGAGAGGTACTGGAAAACTCTACATTCTGACTGTTCCTCTTGGTCAACACAGTACAACAAGAGCTACCACGATTTCAACATTATTTCAGTAGCCGACAGGATAACCAAAACGAAGGATACCAAACGAAGAAAGCTAGATAGTCTAGATAGAAGCAAGAAAGTGCAAAGATGGAAGAGCAAACCGAACAGTCCAACGATGCGACCGGGCTATCTGTTCCCCAACAAGAGACGACATTTGAAGAGGAGGAAACGTCGCCGCCCCAAGGGACCTCCGCAGACCCGCTGACACAGATCGCCGATGCCCTGAATAAGCTGCTGGTCGCCCGATCTCCGAGGGAGATAGATGTGAATCCATACGTTGGTACCTTTGAAGCCCAGAGCTTTTTCGACAACTTCGATGCCCAAGCAGACCGAGCTAAGCTGACCTACACGGACCGCCTACGCAAGTTACCCTGCTACCTGCAAGGTAAGCCCCTACAATATTTCCGAAACCTACGGTTAGATAGGTTATTTTATATTGATGTCCGCCAAACCTTGATAGATTTATTCCCAACAGCGACAGAAGCGTCGTTTTCACGCTTCCTAGCCATCAAATTGACACCCCAAATGCCCCTAGAAGACTACTACCAAAACAAAACGGTAATGGGCATGAAATTAAACCTACCCGCCGACATATTAATAGATTCTCTAACCGAAGGACTACCCGTCGCAAATCAGCGATTAATCGCCACGGTGCAGCCAAACACCATTAAAGAATGGTTCGACCTAGTGTCGAGAATAAGAAGAACCCAGTGTGCCACCAGTGCAGTGTACCAGCGCCAAGTAGACAAGGCCCCACATCCAACCTACCACAACCCACCACCGCGGCACAACAACCAGCGGTCATCACGTGTAACGTACCAAGTTGCACCCCCACCCTCGCCTTGCAAGTATTGCAATGCTATGCACTGGCACTCCCAGTGTGAACAACGGTTCCAACGGAACGAACAAGCCAAGTCTACAGCGCCAGACCACGCACAACCACTGTACCAAAATCTGGTACCCGGCCCAAGGTCCAATCTCGGAGCCCTGTTCCCCAAGTCCAAGCTGCAAGCCGAGACGACTCTACAAGCCCCGCGAGCAGCTCAACGGTAGGAAAATCTGAAACTTATTTTCGTTGAACAGCTTATAATATGGACTGAATTGTCACCAAATGTAAATTTACCCTTTTTAATAGACACGGGAGCATCTATAAACCTACTTAACTTAGATATTTTAAGAACCATAGAAAATAGGTTACCATATAAAATTATTATCCATCAGTACAGTTTAACTATAAACGCAATAGCCCACAATGTAAATACCCTTGGATATATATTTTTAAAACTTAAAATAGGTAACCTACCCAAAAACTAAAATTTTTTATAGTAGAAGCTTCACTACCTTTTGGTATTTTATCTATTAATACCCTTAAAATATTTAAATTAATTATAGATTTTAATAATCTCCAAATTTATCAAAATAATGATGCTCTCCCAACAAATGTTTATAAGTTCACCAAGTGCAAACAGGATTTATGTCCCACTCAACTGAGAGAAACGGATATTTTTACCACCTTCCCCTCGAACCAATCCTGTTTACACGTGGCGGACCCTACCCCAATTATATGTTCCCCCATTATTGTTTCACCCACTATATCTCCTACCCATGATATTGAGGTTTCTATACCTTCTAATGCGACACCTCAGTTAGAACATTGTCCACACGAACTCCAACGAATTCTATATGAATTCTCGCATGTGTTCTCTACTAATAAATACAATGTGCCCAAATTGAACATACCACCGGTAAAAATCAATACCACCACAGATAAAATAATAGCATTACGCCCATATAGAGTGCCACTACACGACCAACAAGAAATACAAACCCAAATAGAGCAAATGCTCCAACATGGAATTATTGCCCCGTCAGTTTCACCTTATGCCAGTCCAATAACTCTTGTCACAAAACGTGACAAAACGAAACGTTTCTGTATTGATTACAGAAAACTTAATGAAATCATCGCTCCAGACGTACATCCTTTACCTTTAATAGAAACCATTCTTGACAAATTGTCGAAAGCCAAATACTACACTTCTGTAGATATAGCATCCGCATATTGGCAAGTGGAAGTAGAACCTAACTCACGTAATCTACTAGCTTTCGTGACGTTAGATAGTCAGTACGAATTTTGTAGACTTCCTTACGGATTTAAAATTTCGCCACAGATATATCATCGTGCCATAAATCAGGTCATGCAAAAATATAAACTAAATTTTGTTACCCATTACTTCGACGATTTCATTATTTTTTCTGACACCTTAGAGGATCATCTACAACACCTACAACAATTTCTAACGGTATGTCAACACGAAAACATCAAACTCAATTATAACAAATGTTCGTTTTTTAAAACAAATATAGATTTCTTAGGATACACTGTTACCGCAGGTACTTATGCACCACAGACGCGCAACCTTGATACCATAAGTGCCATCAAACCACCTACCAATCAAAAGACATTACAATCATTTTTAGGAGCAGTGAACGTGTATAATAAGTTTATACCAGATTATGCCCGCTTACGTGCACCTTTAAATAAACTACTTAAAAAGGATGTGAAATGGAATTGGGACCCAGATTGTCAACAAGCTTTCACCACTCTCAAAGAGAGTTTAACCAGTAAACCAGTACTACACTTGTATCAAGTCGGTTTACCATGCCGCCTTTATTGCGATGCATCCACCCAAGGGATCGCAGGCATACTCAAACAGGTACATCCAGACGGACAAGTACATCCTGTACAATATTTCAGCCGCGCCCTTAGAGCACATGAGAGAAACTACACCGTTTCCGAACTCGAGTGCCTCGCCATCGTCGAAATGGAGACAAATTCCGAATATACCTCACCGGTATAAAATTCACCATATACACAGATCACCAAGCTTTACAATGGCTTAAAACTATAATAAATCCGTCAGGAGGACTCTTTAGATGGAGCCTGAGACTATCTACCTATAATTACGAAATTCACTACCTCAAAGGCAGCCAACAGTACGAAGCAGATTTGTTATCGCGAAACCCCTTTGTAGGATTTGTCAGTGCTGATATTATCAAACAGCATCAACCAACAGCATCCCCCTTCAACATTGATACAAACGGCTTACATACCATTACCCGAAAAGGTGTAATTAAAATAATAATTCCCGAAACCCTGCAACATACTCTAATGAATAAAGTTCACCAAGAATATAACCACCCAGGCATCTCTCAGATGACCCGCATAATTACTGCCCAGTACTACTGGAAAGGTATCTCTAAATCTATAGAAAAATTTGTCAAGTCGTGTCACACCTGCCAAATCATTAAAAGGCCCAAAGGTAAACCCTATGGTGCCCTTGGACAAATTCCACCACCTCAACAACCATTCGACTTAATCTCTATAGATACCATAGCTGGACTTTCGAAATATGGACACTCCAAGACATATCTACACGTAATAGTGGATCATTTAACGCGATATGCTTGGACCTTTCCATCGAAGTCCACCAGTACCCTAACATACAATCAAACCCTCAAAACGGTACTACAGCAAGGATCTCCAAAACGTCTGTTATCTGACAGAGCGCCCGCTTTTACCTCAGAAAAATTCCGTAAATTTCTAATAACGCATGGTATACAACCTCTACTAACTACCAGCAATAACCCACAGGCAAACGGTTTAATAGAACGCTTAAATGCGACCATTACAGGCAAGCTCAGACTAGCTTATCTAGAAAATCCGAAAGCTTCCTGGACTCAACTAGTTAAACGCGTCACTCAGACGTACAATAACACGCCCCATTCTGTCACAAGTTTTCCACCTACCTACTTAATGTTCAATGTTATCCCCCCAGATCTAAGAACTCATCTTGACCCATACCCCGAAATAAATATAGCTCGAGAGATAGCAAACTCTCGTACTCAAAATAAGCATAAAAAAGATAAAGAAACATTTGATAAGCAGCACAGAACACCACATTTCGAAGTGAATGATCTTGTTTTGGTAAAAAATTACAGACATCCAGACACAGGGGTAAATTAGCACCATATTTTACTGGACCATATAAAATAATTGAAATAATATCACCCAATGTCGTTCGAATAGATCGCCCCAATCAGCCTCTCAATAGAGACAGTGACACCATACATGTCAATAAATTAAAATATTACACAGAGAATGTTCTGTACATTACACCTCCACAAACCCGATTTGCTCAAAACCCACAGCGATTGTCTCAAGATGTATATTTCAGTGAATTCAATCATTTGACTCCAGATATCTTCGAGACGCAACTAGACCGAATTATACCGCCTACAAGCTCACAACCCTTTTTGCATTTAAACCCCAGTATTTTCAAATAGGCAAGAAATATGCCAAACTCAACAAAAGAAGAGAGAGAGAGAAAGTCAGTTTCGAGTAAATCTCAAACATAGCAAGCCATCCCACATGTGTGACCACCCAAAAATAGAATTTCCGTGAAAAAAAAAAAAAAGGGGGGGGAAGTGGACGCCCTTTTTGACGCCACTCCCTTGGTCACTACTATCTTTTGAGAATATCTTTGGACATGCCCTCTCTTCCCCCTCAAGGCAGATCTTCTTGACCGCTAGCTTCATGACGCCATTTTGAACACATGTGTCACACTACTCATTTAGATTTCCTCGAGAATCTCACAAATCTCACCAACGAGATATCACAACACAACATACTTTAAACATTTTACATGTTAATTGATAACACCAATTAAAACAATTTGGTTAAGTCTTATATAGACTTTTTAACGCGAAAGAGAAATCATTCTCTACATACCAGCCTTGTGGACAAACGAAGGGATCATTTCACATATTCCCAGTTTCAGAGAGTCATAAAAACACCAATGTTTACCAATGGGATATGATCTACACACAACAATTGTAACTTTTCTTCAAAAGAGACAATATTGTTCAATTTCCCACTACTTAACATTTATCTAATCATTATAATAATATTTAATTATATTGTTATTTGTATAAAATCTTGAATAATTATTCTTATTTTTACCTTTCAATTATATAAACAAATTTTTTAATCCAACATAAAAAAAAAAAAAAAACCTTTAATCAAATTTACTTTTATTTTTCATGATATTATTTTAGTATTGTAAAACATCTAATTGTTTCAAAAATTATTTTTATTTTATTATTTATTATATATTTTATATATTACAGGTTTAATTTTGTCCACTTACACTTTTTGTACCCGCAATCATATTTCTATATTTCTATTCACTATATTATATTTGTTTAAATACCTTTATTATCTGACAAAGTTTATCATCCACTATCGGGCATCTACAACAATCGTTTTCAACAATCATATTTTTTAACCAATTCCCTATATTTTTCATCACTATCTTTTCAGTCCTTGCGTCACATCAATGTAGAAAAACGACAGCACTGCTTGACAATTTATTTTTTGATTTCGTAATTCAACAAACGCCTTGAACACAGTTCCCCCGACTTACAAATCCAAACTTCTGGTCTGAACAAGCTTCAAGAGTTTATTTCATTTCATCCGCAGAGCAAATCACCAACGCATACACAAAGCGTTCACTTTTTTCAACTTTCAACTTTTTTTTTCAGCTCTAGCGGACCACATTCAACCTTTGATTTCGAGTCAAGTCAGATCACCTACTGTCGCTACAATTCTACTTATCGCATGGCTCTATTTCACTCCTTTCTCAATCATATTAATAAGCAACTTTTCTTCAACAACTTTTCAACCCAATAACACTACAATTGTGACAAAGCACTGTTACCCTATACAGGATCACAGGTGAAACATTGCCTAGGAAGACGCTCAAGTCAATATCCTCGCTTTGCACCTGGACCTAAGTATTTGATTGCATGTGTAAATCTCACAATTGCTTATTATTTAACTACTAACCCTGTCCAACGCCCACCAATATTCTCTTAGAATGTGAATTTTTATGTCATAATTTTATTTTAATCATCTTTTTTGTTAATCAAACAAAATGTCATTTTTATTTCACTTTTATATATCCAACAAATATCATCTTGTTATAGCCCTTTTTAACCCTCACAGTTTAAATTAATTAAAAGAAATTTTAATTACTTACCTGTGTTAGAGAGGCTTTACCCGCCTAAACCCGGATAAACCCTTTCACTCCCGGGGCCCATCTATGGTAATTTAAAACAACAACCTCATATTGTGTAGATAACTTATAACAAGATTGCCATGTTGTATATAGAAACACATCTATAAATAATTATGCGCATGATTAATCTGTGTCATTGCATCGCTATATGTAATGTAATTTGTACAAAGTGGATAAATAAATAAAATCTGCAATAGATTTAAGAGTTGAGCTAGGGCAGAGATCGAACATATAGTATTGCCAAAACAACAGAGTCTAAAGATGGAAGTCATAAATCAGGTAGATTCACAGTTCCCACGACAGGCCACCCACACTGTCACATGTGGTGGAATGCAGAGACCCCTCTCACACCTGGACAGGTAAAGGCGCCCTTTCTCAAACGCCCCTGTCACATAAGGTCGCCCCGTCTTTAACCTATAAATCATCACCTTACAGTCTCTTGACAGTTCAGTTCAGTTCAGTTCAGTTTAGTTTAGTTCACCCTTAGTGCAAGCCGCGTCGGTCGTATGTTATGTCGATCTCATCCAACATGTAGTTAGGAAGAAATCGTCTATCTCCATCTTTTCGCTCCTTAGCTCAACTTTTATCTGTTACGGGACTTTCTTAGTGCAACTGTGTCTTCGTTTTTTGTGTGGATATCCCCAGCTTTCCACTCTGCCTCGACCACGACTGCCTGTATTTTGTGAGAACTTTTAAAGGTCTTCCAAGGTGCAGAGAGGTACTGGAAAACTCTACATCCTGACTGTTCCTCTTGGTCAACACAGTACAACAAGAGCTACCAGGACTTCAACTCTTATTTCAAGTATATATTTTTAAAATTTAGAAATATTTGAGTTTTTAGATTATATAATATTTTTAGATTATATAATATATATATAAATAGATTTCTCCAGGTGATTTTACGGCCTCAAGCCATGTGCCAGTAATTATGGTTGGAGCTCATCTACAGAGTAATTGGGTGCTTGGTTTCCTGGTGATGGTAACATCTGACATACAAAGGTAGGAATACATTTTTGCCTGTTAACATTTAGCCGAGCTTAGTATGACAGTCTTCACGTCTAGGGTACCAGGAGTACAAGACTCCAGACTTACTGTCCTGCACAGGGTCACCTCCCTACTATATATAACTCCGCCTTTACCAGTCTCAAGCCCGGATGAAAAAGGAGGAGGGGGAGCAGTAACAAGCTCGCTAAAAAACCTGGGCTTAGCTGGCCCGGCTGATAGTACCCTGTAAGGGCTCCTAATCCAGGGATACAGGATGAGCAGCGTTTGTACTCCATGTTAGGAGCGGCTGTACATGGCGTCTGTTCCTCATGTCAAAAACGGCCATTTCATATTGGAGCTAAGTCGGCCTGCCACTGAGTAGTGCTCCCAGTCTTAATGACAAAGGCAGACATATTCTACTTCACCTAGTCATGATGGTTGTCAAATCTCAATCTTTACAAGCTTGATACCCTAATATGATTGAGTGAAGATAAGAAAGAAGAAAAAAGTTTTGATATAGCAGTACTATGTAGTTAACCTACAAATAACTTGCTATATATAATATAAACTCCATTTAGCGGACACCCAGCTAGCGGACACCTCTTTACAAAGGACACTTTTCATTTACAATATTACCATTTTCACTATTTAGCAACTTTCCAGTAATAGGACACTTCTCCCTAAAGGACAAATGGGTCTACAATTAGGTGTTCTCTACAGAGAGGTTCTACTGTATAAGAGAGAGAGAGTTGGTTACTTTGTCGAACCATAATGGGTGACGAGAAAAGAGATTTCTTTTCATCCTGTTGAAATGAAATCTATGTTAAATTATAGTTGGGTCAGATGCTATTAGCAACCCATCTGATAAGTGGCCAAAATCAATGATTATCATGGGAGGTTAAAATCTATAAATTCATCATAACATTCATCATAGTCTCCTTTTTTTCCCATAAATTTAATCGCCAACTATCTATAAAATTTGTAACAAATAAATTTACTGGCAATGTGTTTCTTTTTATTATATATAAAAAGGTCTGTAGAGATCATATTTGATAAAAAGAAACACATTGCCAGTAAGTTTATTTGTTTCAAATTATAAAGTCTTCTTTCTTATTATTATTCTCCGTCTTTGCTGGTCCCAAGCCCAGATTAAAAAGAGGAGGGGGAGCAGCAACAAACTCACTAAAAAACCTGGGCTCAGCAGGCCCGGCTGATAGTACCCTGTAAGGGCTCCTGATCCAAGGATACTAGATGAGTCTGTACTCCATGTTAGGAGTAGTTGCACATGGCGTCTGTTCCTCATGTCAGAAGGGGCCATTTCTTTTGGAGCTAAGTCAGCCTGCTACTTACTGCACCCTTACTCCTTACTGCGTTTTAGGATTACCTACTGCAATCTTACTCCTTACTGCGTTTTAGAATTACCTACTGCAATCTTACTCCTTACTGCGTTTTAGGATTACCTACTGCAATCTTACTCCTTACTGCGTTTTAGGATTACCTACTGCAATCTTACTCCTTACTGCGTTTTAGGATTACCTACTGCACTCTTACTCCTTTCTGAGTTTTAGGATTACCTACTGCACTCTTACTCCTTGCTGAGTTTTAGGATTACCTACTGCGCTCTTATCCTTACTGCGTTTTAGGATTACCTACTGCACTCATACTCCTTACTGCGTTTTAGGATTACCTACTGCATTTTATCTCCTTACTGCGTTTTAGAATTACTTACTGCACTCTAAATCCTTACTGCGTTTTAGGATTACTTACTTAACTTTTACCCCTTACTGTGTTTTAAGATTACCTACTGCACTCTAACTCCTTACTGCGTTTTAGAATTACCTACTGAACTTTTACTCCTTACTGTGTTTTAAGATTACCTACTGCACTCTAACTCCTTACTGCGTTTTAGAATTACCTACTGCACTCTAACTCCTTACTGCGTTTTAGAATTACTTACTGAAATTTTACTCCTTACTGCGTTTTAGGATTACCTACTGCACTCTTACTCCTTACTGCGTTTTAGGATTACCTACAGCACTCTAACTCCTTACTGCGTTTTAGAATTACTTACTGAACTTTTACTCCTTACTGCCTTTTAGGATTACCTACTGCACTCTTACTCCTTACTGCGTTTTAGGATTACCTACTGCACTCTCACTCCTTACTGCGTTTTAGGATTACCTACTGCACTCTAACTCCTTACTGCGTTTGTACGAAGCAGCGTTTGTACTCCATGTTATGAGCGGCTGCACACGGTGTCTGTTCCTCATGTCTGAGGCGACCATTTCTTTGGAGCTAGGTCGGCCTGCTACTGAATAGTGTTCCCAGTCTTGGCGACTGCTTACAACCAACATAACTGGGTGAAATAGAATGCGTCTGCCTTTGTCATTATTTCACCCAGTCATGATGGTTGTAAGCAGTAGCCAACTTCTACCCACCATGATTATTAAGGCTTGTACCACGTATACTTGAGATAATAAGAAGTGATGGTTTTCAACTCTACAAGCTTGATACCCTAATATAATTGAGTGAAGATAAGAAAGAAGAAGAGAAAAATGCATTTAAAGGAATAATTAGATGCTCATTTACTGTAGTCGCACTCTCCTTCATTGATGTAACAAATATTCTATTTCAAGAGAATTAAAACCCTCCAAATATATAGACTAACATTTATTTACTGTTTTCCATGGGAGTTGATAATTTATATACCGCATGAATGCCAAGTTATAAATAAGGGACTTGGTGACATAAGAAGGGAGCTTGAAGAAAGACAATTACCTAAATGTTAACTAGACACGTTAAGGGCTCCAGGTGATATCTAGATACATAACACAGAGGGGTTTCGATGTATACTATACTATCTCACTCCGTCATGTATTGCTACACCCCTGACCCCAACTTCCCAATTCCGACAGCATGCTGTAGAGTTTCTATTGACAACAAAGTATAATGGAGTGGACTAGAGACTGAAAACAGCAATGTTGGACACCGACAACGCTGAAAGCCGGACTTACGTCTACACGCGAGGCCTCCCGTCGGAGTTTTGCGCCAGAGCCAACAGCCTAGTAATCAGTACCTAGTCCTAGGTCAGTGGAGCGAGCAAGCTATCGGAGGGGAAGTTGAGTATCATTCCACGCTATGTGAATACACAGGGTTAAAGTAGTAGGGTCCCCACCCCCCTTCCCAGCGTGGAAATGACCAATGACCAAAGCGGGATAGTCTAGGGCGGCTAATCGTCGCAGTGGCCACCACAGGGGTGAAAGCACTAAACAACCGACCCGCTGTCAATGTCCCAGTACTGTCTAGTCACTACCTAGATCCTGCAACAATGGCATTAGTAGAGCCGGATCGCAGGGAAGTCACACTGTGGGTCTCTCCATCTGGAACATCTGTTACACACAGCAGCCTAGCATTCAGACTTTATGTTCAATAAATTGCTATTGTCACCGATTCCCTTTTTTATCCTTGACATTCAAGCGGTTTGTGAGTTTTTTATCCTACCATATTCTTGCTAATTTGAATTAGAAAAGTTTAAATATCACAATAAGAGCTTTCAACTAAGACAGAGAGCTAAAGATATCTTTGTTGTTACCAACCAATTAATAGAGCAGCTCTAACAGCGCCACAAGACACCAAATTCATCAAAAAACCATGAAATCTAAGACCTCTAGATTCGATTTGCATTCCTTCAAGGTATATATGAAACTATGTCAGGGATATCGTTAAAACATGTAAAATGGTTTCCAATATATTTGTGGATGATACCACCATGCTTCATTAAAAGGTAACTGTATAGACACAAGGTAATAAGACCAAATCCAAATAAATAGTGTGTGGAGTTTTGGTAACAACACTAATATCTTGATAATAACTCATGTGATATTTCGATCTATTTATCACAGAATTAGGTGAAAAATATTTTTGAAAAGGTTTACTTTTGATAATTAAGATTGGGTTAAAAGTGTGTATAGCTCAATTGTAGCCTCTTCTTCTTCTTTCTTATCTCCACTCAATCATATTAGAGTATCAAGCTTATAGAGCTTTTTGAAGGTGTCTGCTGGAGATGAGTAGAGCTCATCAATGGATGAGTCAATACACTAAATAATGTGTTTTGGAGTTGCAGTTTGAGAGTTGCACTTAGTACATAGTGGAAAAACTTTGCAACCATTCTGGAAAGTCATTGTCCGTAGATGACCAGGCTTAAGTCTGGATATCAAAGACTGTTGTTCTCTTGGAAGGACAGAATTGATGCTTGTACCTTCTTTGGCCTAATGTTGGGTCGTGTCAATCCAAACAATCATTCCACATCATCAGTTCACATCATGTGTTACCTTCAGGCTGGACATGACCTTGTTGAGATTGAAGGAGAATCAATGACATCAGTGTCCAGCTGATAAATAGATTGAGATATCTTCATCAGTACATAGGTAACACCTGAGATGGATTCTAGAGTATGGCTTAGTTTTTATTTATTTATTTTTTTATTAATCAGCCAGGCGCGATATTGAAATATCTGCGTCTATTACAGAGGAAACATACAAAACAACAAACAAATTAGAATTGTTTTTGTATGTTTGTATTTTTTCTCCTTGACCTTTCTCCTTGTATATAGCCTATTTTTTATGATGTAAAGAAATGTATTGACGCAAACATCCCTGAGTTTGGGATATCGCATTAAAGATGTTAATAAAGTTAATTAAACAAATTATAACTTATAATTAAATATTTACAAAAACACATGTTTTTTTATATTTATAAATGTATGTAATTCTGCTGTCCTTAAAGCTTATGTCCATAGATAATCTAAAATACCCATTCCAAGAGTCTAGCCTCAGTATTACTATAAAAGGAAGATCGAAACATGCAATATAACAGCGGTATGGTAGATTAAACTGGCAAAACCGCTGAGAGGTGTCACCACTGATGAGCCAGGCCTGTCATTAATTTTTCCATTGCAGTAAGGGTAGTAGAAATTGTTTATTTTTTAAAATAATCATACGCGTCAATAATAGTTTTGAACTGTAAAAACACATGTATTATTTGACTGAGTTCATAAAATTTATATAGACAAAGTGGTAGATGTAAGAAGTTAAATGATTAAGATCAGGGAACAAACGATGTCTCACTTCTGTAGAGTTGAGTATGGTTTAGTGGAGATGTCTTCAGTATGGATATATCTAATATAAAATCCTACCTGATTTCTTCAACATCATTGATTTAAACTTGCATTGAAGTTGATTGTTTTGACTTGTAAATTCTTGTTGGGATCTTATATGCATATAATAATCTGGCTTTTATTGATTTATCAAGAAAATGGGTTGACCAAATATCAGGGAACAGGTTATATTGTTCCACTAGATGGCGCTCTACCATCTAAAAAGCACAGGTGCCCGTGGTCGGGATATGTCTTCATTATTTTTAATATCAACATCTGACCTTTTTCTATTGTTTTTTCATACACACGTGTATAATAATCTATTGAGTTTCTTGCTGATTTTTTTTAAGATTCCAACTTGAGATTTCTTTATTCTTCTTATCACCATTATAGATTAGATCAAGATCAGCAGAATTATACAGGTTCCATATTTGTTGTATGAATAGTCTCTGTTACCCTTGGTACTTAATTCTTTCACGCTTTATTTTTAAATATTCACTTTTGTTTTAGAATTGTTTTGTGAAGATTCTGATCTTCTAAATAAGTAAATTTCAACAAAATATCACAGATAATCTCATAATGTATCAATGTTTTCTTCTTCAAAACTTGGTACTTTGAATAAAGATTTATTTTGTACTAAATACAAATTTTTGAACTTTAATAAATCGATTAGACAAATTTTCAAATATATTTAGAGAAAAAAGAGATATAAATATGATTAAATTCAATAGTTATAAATTGTATTTTTTTTTGCTAAAAACTACCATTGTTGTTATACCAAACCTTTAAATAAAAATAATTTTAACACCTTGCCAAATGCTTTATTTTTATTTATTTCTCCTGACGAAGACAAAAAACGTTTGTCGAAACGTTGAGAAAATAAAAAAACTCTAACTTGCCGAAGTGTCTATTTTTCACAGAAATATGAATACCAGCTTGGCAACCTCTATTTTGAGAACCTCCAATATTTGCTTCAGACACTGTATACCATAAGTATTAAGACCACTATAGGTGTTGAATAGGTTAGTATATAGGTGAGGATTGGTGATCTATAGGAGGGAATTGAGGTTAAGATGAGAGATAAACTGAATAAGGGTTGTTATATTATCTCTAAGTTGGATTATATTGTAGCAAAATATTTATATCTTCTGAACAGATTATTAATTTTGATATATTTATATATCTTGCTACTCTGTGTACTTATTGTTTATCTTGTATTTTATAAATTTTGGTTTGTATCCGTGCCTCAAATAAATTCCTGAGTCATCCTGAAGTTTGTCTTTCCTAATTTTCTACGTGATAATATAAATGGTCCTTCCAAAGGTATCCCTCCTAAGCCCCACGTTGAGTGCTGTGAATTTAAAGCTCCAGTTGAGGGAGCACATGTGTCTGATGTAACATATGTGATCAGTTGCTACTCACAGGCTGGAAGTCCGTATGGACTTATTCAGGGCAGAGAGGTCCGTGGGTCCAGCAAGATGCTAATTCAGCAGTTCCCTTATATCAGATGTAGGATAGATGAAGAAGTTCTCCTTGGGATAAGTCCTTAGCATCAAGGTTTCCTAGAGTGAATATATTAAACAACACACCACATGTTTCTGGAGATGGGTTTCTTTTCATTTTATTAACGTAGTCTCAAGCTTTCGGTGATCACTGCCCTTCTACAGGAGAACATAAATAAACAAATAAAACGCCGCCTGATGTTAAACTATTACAAACATTTTTGTATTTATTTATTTTTTTATGTTTACCTGTAGAAGGACAGAGGTGGCTGAAAGCTTGAGACTAAGTTAATAAAATGAAAATAAATCATCTCCAGAAACCTGTGGTATTGTTTATGTCCAGGAGATATTTCTCTCTTCTTCTTTCTTATCTCCACACTGGGTGAAGTAGAATGCGTCTGCTTTTGTCATTAAAACTGGGAGCACTACTCAGCTCCTTAGCTCAAAAAAAAAAAAAAAAAGGCCGCCTCTGACATGAGGAACAGATGCCATGTGCAGCCGCTTCTAACATGGAGTACAAACGCTGCTCATCCTGTATCCCTGGATTAGGAGCCCTTACAGGGTACTCTCAGCCGAGCCATCTGAGCCTAGGGTTTTTAGTGAGCTTGCTACTGCTCCCCTTCCTCCTTTTTCATCCGGGCTTGGGACCGGCAAGGGCGGAATTATAATTTACAATTAAAAAGGCATATATTGGATCAAAATATAATTTATTTACCAATATTTCAATTGGCTGAACGCCAACCTTTTTCAAAGTTTTTTACATAGGTACAGTCGAACCTCTCTTTAGCAGATACCTCTCCACAAAGGAAAGGTTTCATTTGCAAAATTACCATTTTTACAATTTAGCAACTCTCCATTAAGAGGGCACTGTTTTGTTTCTTTGAAAAATCCGGATACGAAGATGAACATTTTTTTTTTTAAGAACCGGAACTCCCTAACCTATGGCTTATTTTGTAATTAACTATATACAGCCTAACTCGAGCTGTCTCTATGCAAAACCATAAACAAACATGATCATAAATACTCTTTCTTTTAAATTCTCTGAATATTTGCAATTACATCACATCTCCCCTCTTAGAGATTAGCCCTAGTCATCTCCAAAATGTCTGGGCGGACGAGCTATTCTTCCTGAGCGAGTCCTATAAAGTGCTTCTTTAGAAGATGTTGATGAATCGGTCACATCCATAGGAGCATCTGAAGTGTGTGTGTTGGCTTCTGGGTGACTTATATATGGCTCTTCGTCTGGCTCGAAGTGTGGAGACCTTGGAGACCTCTGACCAGTAGGAAGTAGATGGAAGCGATTTCTTCTAACTCTTCCTCTCGGTGTATCGACCATATATGATCTAGGAGTATCTGCTTTGGAAATGATGACTCCGGAAGTTTTAAGGTCCGTCAGCCAAACTCGATCATTTACATCCAATGGAGGCAGTTCTCGTACTCCTTTTGCTCGATAAAAGTAGTATTTTTGTTTTTCCCTTTGAATAGCCTCTTGATTTTTCAAATTCTTTAGATTGGGTGGTTGGTGTTGTTTCGTTAGTGTTGAAATAGTGGTGCGAATCCGCCGTCCCATGCTAAGTTCTGCTGGGCTGAAGCCATTTGCAAGTGGTGTAGCTCGATATGCCAGCAAAGCCAAATAGGGATCTTTTGACTTGCCAATTCTTTCTTTAACAATTTTTACAAAAGATTCTATGAAGCCGTTACTCTGCGGGTATCTTGGACTGGAGGTGACATGAGTAAATCCGTAATCTTGGGCAAATTCTTTAAATAGTGATCCAAACTGGGGGCCATTGTCACTCCGCGCCTCCAAAGGAATTCCGTGCCTTGCAAAGATGGACTTACAGTGGACTATTACAGAAGCTGATGTCATGTCCTCTAATCTTACAATTTCCGGGTATCTTGAATAATAGTCAGCTATTAACAAATAGTTTTGGCCCTTTATTGTAGAGAGGTCAACCCCAACTTTCTCCCAAGGACAACTTGGAAGCTCTGAGGGTAATAGTGGCTGATGTCGATTTGTTCTTTCCTCAATACACATAGGACACGTTCGGACCATCTCCTCAATTTCGCTTGTGATCCGGGGCCACCAGACGGATCCTTTGGCCCTTTCGCGACATTTTACTATCTCAAGGTGTCCTTCATGGATTCTTTGGAGCAACCCTTTCCTGATATTCTCTGGGATAACGTATCTTGACCCTTTCAGGAGAATACCATTCTCAACGGAGAAATCATCCTTTGCTGGCCATTATTGACTTTCGGAGATGGAGACATTTGTTCTCTCTGGCCATCCTTCCTGGGAGTATTTAATAATATTTTGTATAACCTGGTCTTTGTCTTGACTTTCTTTGATTTCTTTTACTCGGACATCAGATATGGGCATAAATGAGACAACCTGTTGAACGTAGGCACATAACTCTTCCTCCAATTCCCGAGTTTTGTGGTCGGTTTCAAGAGTGATCACCAGGCCTTGGATGTATTGCTTGAATTACTCACAAGCCCGGGTGATAGCCAGCGCCTCTTTTTCGATTTGAGCATAACGCCTTTCTTTTTCAGAGAGCGTTCTAGAATCATATGCGATTACTTGTCTCAGTCCATCTTTGGTTTGCCATATTACTGCGCCTAGCCCAAAAGATGAAGCCTCGGCTGATACTGTGATAGGCAAAGAAGGATCATACAAGGTAGCTCTTGCGCAGAAGTAAGACTTTTCTTTATTTGGTCAAATACCCGATCTTGATCATCTTCCTGAATCCATTCTTCTTTCTTTGACAGTAACTTGTTCAGTGGATGCGATATCTCCGCTAAGTTAGGGACAAATCTATTTGAAAAATTTACCATTCCTAAACATTGTCTTAGTTCCTTGACAGATCTCGGTTTGGGAAACTCCAGTATAGCTCGTTTTCTTTTGGGATCAATTTGATTACCTAAATACCTAATAGTTGTAACTGCAAATTTGCATTTATCCTTGTTCAAGGTAAGTCCCGATTTAGAAACTCTTGTTAATACTGTTTCGAGTCTTTTATCATGTTCTTCTTGGCATGAACCATAAACCAAGATATAATCCATATGGCATAGAGTTCCTTCCAGTCCTTCCAATATTTGACCCATTCTTTTCTGAAAATATTTCGGAGCGGAAGAGATACCGAAAGGTAACCTCTTAAACAGAAATCTCCCAAATGGAGTGATAAATGTGGTAAGTGCTGACGACTCTGAAGACAGTGGTATTTGCCAGAATCCACTATTGTCATCCAACTATGTGAATAATTTAGCTCCTTTCAACTGGGCTAGCGTATGTTCTACCACCGGGATCGGGTGTATTTCCCTTAGAATGTTTTGATTGAGTATCGAGAGATCGACACATATTCTTAATTTTCCCGAAGGTTTTGCAACGAGAACCATGGGCGCACACCATTCAGAAGAACCCTCAACTTTTTCGATTACGCCATTTGATGTCATTCTCTCCAGTTCCATTTGAAGTTCTTTCATTAGAGGTATAGGTACTCTTCTTGGTGTATATATCGAATAAGGTTTTGCCCCTTCTTTCAGCTTTATTTCGTACGGAATATCTATTTTTCCCAGTCCAGTAAATAACTTAGGAAATTTGAGCATTGAGTCTAGCTTGGTAGGAGCATGATCTTCGACAATATTTATCCTCCTAACGAGACTTAGGATCTCGCTAGCCCTACAGCTTAGTAAAGGTCGGGCAACCCCTTTAACGATGTAGATGCTATCTTCGCACTTTTGCCTTTTTGATTCCAAAAAAGCCTGGAACATTCCATTTACCTCTATCTTCATGGAAACAGCAAAAAGATTCCTATCGGCCTTCTCCGTCTTAAGGTATCCAAAATGTTGTAAGTAAATCTCTTCTGGCATAACCGAAACCTCTGCTCCTGTATCGATTTTAAATTTTATTGGCTGGTCATTCACCTTTATCACTTCACACCATTTATCTGCCGCATTCTCCTGCTTTCCCACTATTCCAATTAATGCATTATTTTGGGAGCTTGATACTTCTTGTATGGTTTTAGTGTGACAAACCTTGGCAAATGACCTTTCTTTCTGCACTTGTTGCAAATAGCATCCTTAGCAGGACATTATTCTTTCAAATGTCCTTGGTAATATCCACATCGGAAACATTTACGTTTCTCATTAGAAAACCATCCTTGATGATTCTTTGGAAAATTAGAATTGTACGTTTTTGTACCTTTCATTCTTGTTTTCTGGAAAAATGTGTCATTTCTCCCTCTTTTCTTGTCTATCGCATCCACGTTCGATTTTCAGTGTCTTGTCTAATTTCTTTTTGTTGATTTTTTACACTTTCTGATTGGCGCACTATCTGGATTGCTTTCTCCAAGGTTAGTTCCTATTCCAACTGTAATTTTTCAGAAATATTAAAGTTTTTCACTCCAACGACTAACCGATACCTGATCATCTCTTCTTTTAAGATACCATAGTTGCAGTTCTCTGCCAGGACGTAGAGATTGGTTATAAATTCCTCTACGGGCTCAATCTCCCCTTGACTTCTTCTATTAAATTTTGCTCTTTCATATATAATGTTTCTTTTTCCTATAAAGTAGTCTTGGAATTTGGATACTACCAGTTTATAGTCATTATTTTGTGCTTCACTTAAATGGAGCAGAAATTTGCATATAATTAGCCATATTTTTCTTTTAAAAAATAATTTACTCATATTTCAACTTTATAATTTTAATAATTGCTTTTACGCTTTCTTTTCCACGCGGTTAAGCTTAGCTTATCACGTTATAAAATTACTTACGATTTAGGCTTCTTTTCCTTTTACCGCTGCCACCATGTTTTGTTTCTTTAAAAATCAGGATACGAAGATGAATAATTATTTATTTTAAGAGCCGGAACTCCCTAACCTATGGCTTATTTTGTAATTAACTATATACAGCCTAACTCGAGCTGTCTCTATACAAAACCATAAACAAACATGATGATAACTACTATTTCTTTTAAATTCTCTAAATATTTACAATTACATCACAGACACCTCTCCCTAAAGGACACTTTGGCTCTGTAATTAGGTGTCTTTTACAGGGAGGATTACTGTATTATAATTTAAAACTAGAGGGTCTTGAGAATTATGATGTTATAGCCAAATTGCTGTAATAAAAAGAGATTTTATTATTATTTTTATTTTTCCATTTTATAATCATACACGATAATGGAGACTTCAGACTCCATGACAGGTAAAAAGAGCTGCTGTCATAGGTTGGCTATCCAGGGAGCACCACATGACAGACTTTACCCCTTGGTTTCATTTTATAATATAAAATTAAAAATGTTCTTTCTTGCTTTTTAAATCTCTATAAAATCAGAATAAAATCCTCTAAAGAACATGCACCATTTCTATATACAGTAGAACCTCCCTTTAGCGGACACCTCTCTACAAAGGACAGTTTTCATTTGCAATGTTACCATTTTTACAATTTAGCAACTCTCCGGTAAGAGAACACCTCTCTCCAATGGACATTTTGGCTCTGCAATTAGGTGTCCTTTATATACAGGGAAGTTCTACTGTACTAAAAAATTTGTTGGTGATAAAGCACAATTTGGATTATAGATTATAGCTACAAGGTAATAAGACATAATCCAAATATATTAATAGTGTAACATAAAAGGATTTAAAAGCGCGAATGTTTCTTTTATACATAAAACGAACTTATACTGTCCTTACTGCGATGAAAAATATATTGGGAGGGCTTGACTCATCAGTGGTGAACCCTCCCAGCGGTTTCGCCAATTTAATCCACCAGACCGCTTCTCAGAGCTCTAATACTGTATTGGATCATTCTGCTTTTATATGCTACACTGAAGGATGGAATCTTAGAAATGGTTTTCAAGTAAACTATGAACATAAGCTTATAGGACAGTAGAATTACATTTCGCGCTTTTAAATCCTTTTATTTTATATTTATAGATGGCGCGTTATTGCTTTGTGTTAATTTATTCCTAATGGCCTTGTCTTTATAGTTTGCTGAAGAGCATTGCTCGAAGCAAATATTTGAATGTAATTCTACTGTCCTATAAGCTTATGTCCATAGTTTACTTGAAAACCATTTCTAAGATTCCATCCTTCAGTGTAGCATATAAAAGCAGAATGATCCAATACAGTATTAGAGCTCTGAGAAGCGGTCTGATGGATTAAATTGGCGAAACCGCTGGGAAGGTTCACCACTGATGAGCCAAGCCCTCCCAATATATTTTTTCATCGCATTAAGGACAGTGTAAGTTCGTTTTATGTATAAAAGAAACATTCGCGCTTTTAAATCCTTTTATTTTATATGTATAGATGGCGCGTTATTGCTTTGTGTTAATTTATTCCTAATGGCCTTGTCTTTATAGTTTGCCGAAGAGCATTTCTCGAAGCAAATATTTGAATGTAATTCTACTGTCCTATAAGCTTATGTCCATAGTTTACTTGAAAACCATTTCTAAGATTCCATCCTTCAGTGTAGCATATAAAAGCAGAATGATCCAATACAGTATTAGAGCTCTGAGAAGCGGTCTGGTGGATTAAATTGGCGAAACCGCTGGGAGGGTTCATTTATATTAGAAAATGAAATGGTTGGAGACCAAAAAGATTTTTGGTCCCAATGGCTTCCTGAGAAACCAAGAAATGAGTATTTAAGGCCAAACTTGCGTAAATACGCTTAACACATGAAAAATCAATAGAAAAAAATTAAAAGTCAGATGTTGATATTAAAAATAAAAAGGAATATCCTTACCAGGAGCACATGTGATTTTTAGAAGGCGTCGGACCAAGAGGCTGTTGTTAGGTGCTGCGCTGCCTGGAGTATAGGAGCTCCTTCTATTATTCCTTTCTGTGGTGAATCTGTGTAAGTCCAGTGGTCTTAATAAAGCTTTGTGTGTGTTTGGAATTGGTCTTATTACCTTTGTAGTTCTAATCTATAATACAATTTGTACTTTTCAAAGTCTATGATTGTTTTCTTTCAATTAGTGTTCAAATAAGAAGATTGAGTGACTTCACATATAAATAATACATTAGTCTATTCACACACAACGATGAGATACTATTTTATCTTAGTGAATAAAGGCGTTGTGGGGGGTAAGCAAATGAATTCATAATATAAAGAAAGCCCTTATTTTTTATTTAAAAAAAAAAAAAATTATTTCAAGTAAATATTTTAGGACTGTTTGCTTTTGGTCTAGAACCCTATTTCGTGTGTGAATTCTAGCTCATCAACCTTCAAAGGTCAGCAATGTATCATATTTTTGTAGGTGTAAGTATTGTTTCGGTTTTTTTTTGTATGTATGGTGAATTGAAAATGGGATTTATTTTTGGAGAATAATAATATAATTATTTTTTATTCATTACATTTTTCATTGCTAGCCATTCCTTTTGCTTTCTTTCAGGTAAATGGTTGTTGTTGTGTCCAATAAAAACCTTCAGATATCTACAAGCATCTCTATCACAGCAGTCACAATATCCACACCTGCCCAGAAGTCCTCTTCTACGTGGTGGGCGTGAGAAACAGCACAAGTAAGGGACTGCCCTGCAGTACAGTGTCGTGAGCCCCGAGCCGCTACGGTAACCGTGAACAGGAATCTCTAAAATGAGGCTGAACAACGGGGCAATAGCACCGCCCCCCCCCCCCTTTCCATGGAGCAACAATATCCTCTTAGAAGAGAAAATGTCCATAAATTATACAATAAGAATATAAAGAGTAGCAATGCGTTTCTTTATTCGTGAAAAGTGCAACTTTCGTATCTTTAAAATCCCTCTACAGACATAGTTATTAGTTTATAGAATCCTCATTCTCTCAACTTATAGCTATGCCTGTGGAAGGATTATAGAGATCCGAAACCTGAATTTGTACGAATAAAGAAACGTATTGCTATTGTTTATATTCTTAAAATATTCTCTATCTTTGATAATTCTGCATTAAAAGAATCACTCATCTTTTGAGACTATCCACAATGTGACACAAATGGTACCTTCATAAGATTGGGAGTTCTTTTCAGACAGGCAATGAGTTGTCAGTTGAAAGTCATGATAATTATATGGAACATTGTCTATGGGTATGTGCAATAAGACATTCCAGTTAACGCTTTTAACATGTCCTTGACCACTTTTTCAACATGGTGGCATGTGCTGGAAAAACACTTTGTCATCTACTTTGTCATATCCCTGACCCATTCATCGCCAAATACTGATCCATACATATCTATCTCACAGACCATCCCATCTCCCATAGTGCCCCGTTATCTAAAAAGGAGTCAGTGCTGCCGTCCCACCAGACCTACACTTTAAATGAATTTGAAACTCCGCCTTTTCTGGTCCCAATCCCGGATGAGAAAGGAGGAAGAGTAGCGGTAACAAAATTCGATAAAAAAAAAGGGTTTAGCTGGCCCGGCTGATAGTACCCTGCAATGGCTTCTGATCCAGGGATACAAGATGAGTCTGTACTCCATGTTAAGAGCGGCTTTACATGGCGTCGTTTCCTCATGTCAGAGGTGGCCATTTCATATTGGAGCTAAGTCAGCCTGCCACTGAGTAGTGCTCCCAGTCTTAATGACAAAGACAGACACATTCTAGTTCACCCAGTCATGATGGTTGTAAGCAGTCGCCAACTTCTACCCACCATGATTATTTTGGCTTGTACCACGTGTATTTGGTATAATTAAAAAAAGATTGTTATCAACTCTATAATCTTGATACATTAATATGATTGAATAAAGATAAGAAAGAAGAGAAGAGAAATACATTTAAAGAAATAATAAGATGTTCATTTACTGTAGTCGCACCCTCTTTCATTGTTGTCACAAATATTCTATTTTAAGATAATGAAAACCCTCCAAATATATAGAGTAACATTTATTTACTCTTTTCTAAAGAAGTTGATAATGCATTTACCGCATGAATGCCAAGTTATAAAGAAGGGACTCGGTGACATAAGAAGGGGTCTTAAAGAAAGACAATTACCTAAATGTTAACTAGACATGGTGAGGGCTCCAGGTGATATCTAGATACATAACACAGAGGGGGTTAAAGGCAGAATACACTATCTCACTCCGTCATGTATTGCTACACCCCTGACCCCAACTTCCCAATTCCGACAGCTCGCTGTAGAATTTCTATTGACAACAAAGTAGAATGGAGTGGACTAGAGACTAAAAACAGCACTGTTGGACACCGACAACGCTGAAAGCCGGACTTACGTCTACACGCGAGGCCTCCCGTCGGAGTTTTGCGCCAGAGCCAACAGCCTAGTAATCAGTACCTAGTCCTAGGTCAGTGGAGCGAGCAAGCAATCGGAGGGGAAGTTGAGTATCATTCCACGCTATGTGAATACACAGGGTTAAAGTAGTAGGGTCCCCACCCCCCTTCCCAGCGTGGAAATGACCAATGACCAAAGCGGGATAGTCTAGGGCGGCTAATCGCGCAGTGGCCACCACAGGGGTGTAAGCACTAAATCCCGACTCACTGTCAATGTCCCAGTACTTTATAGAAACTATCTAGATCCTGCAACAATGGCATTAGTATAGCTGGATCTCAGGGAAGTCACACTGTGGGTCTCTCCATCTGGAACATCTGTTACACACAGCAGCCTAGAATTCAGACTTTATGTTCAACAGATTGCTATTGTCACCGAGTCCCTTTTTTATCCTTGGCATTCAAGCGGTTTGTAAGTTTTTTATTCTACCATATTCTTGGTAATTTGAATTTAAAAGTTTAAACTTCACAACTAAGACAAATAACTAAAGGTTATGTTCATAGATAATCTAAAATACCCATTCCAAGAGTCTAGCATCAGTATCACTATAAAAGGAAGATAAAAAAAAACAATATAACAGCGGTATGGTAGATCAAACTGGCGACACCGCTGGATGGGTTTATCACTGATGAGCCAGACCCTGCCATTGATTTTTCCATTGAAGTAAGGGCAGTAGAAAATTTTTATTTTTAAAAAGAATCATCCGTGTCTATAATAGTTTTGAATTTTTGACACATGTATTATTCGAAAGAGTTCATAAAATGTATATAGATAAAGTGGCAGATGTAAGAGAGTTAAATGATTCAGATCAGGGAACAAACGATGTCTCTCTTCTGTAAAGTTGAATATGGTTTAGTTGAGATGTCTTCTGTGTGGATATATCTGATATAAAATCCTACCTGATTTCTTCAACATCATTGATTTAAACTTGAATTGAACTTAATTGTTTTTAACTTTTAAATTCTTGCTGGTATCTTATATATATATATATATATATATATATATATATATATATATATATATATATATATGCATATAATAATCTGTTTTTTATTGATTTATCAAGAAAATGGGTTGACCAAATATCAGGGAACAGGTTAAATTGTTCCACTAGATGGCGCTCTGCCTTCTAAAAAGCACATGTGCTCGTGGTCAGGATATGTCTTCATTATTTTTAATATCAACATCTGACCTTATATTTTCTCTATTATTATTTCATATAAAAAAAAACAATTGAGTTTCTTGCTGAATTTCTTAAGATTCCAACTCGAGATTTCTTAATTCTTCTTATCACCATTATAGATTTCAAAATCAGCGGAATTATACAGGTTCATTATTTTCTGTAAGAATAGTTTCTGTTAGCCATGGTACTTAATTCCTTCATGTTTTCTTTTTAAATATTTTTTGCGTTTTAGATTTGTTGTCGCGAAGAATCTGGAGTTCTAAAGCAGTATATTTCAACAAAATATCACAGATAATCTCATAAATCATCAATTTTTTTCTTCAAAACTTGGTACTTTGAATAAAGATTTATTTTGTACAAAATACAAATATTTGAACTTTAATATTTCGATTAGACAAATTTTAAAATATATTTAGAGAGAAAAAAAGAGATATAAATATGATTAACTTGAAGAGTTAGAAATTGTATATTTTCTTTACTAAAAACTACCATTGTTGTTATACTAAAACCTATCAAATTCTTCAAAATAGAGACATAGTTAAAATGGTTTAAAATATCTCCATATTATTCTTTCTACATGGATATTAAGAATTTGCCTTTTTCAATAACGTCATTCCTCTAGGATTTCTACATTAGTGGTCACTGTTGGATTCAAATGTAAATAATCATTTATTCATTTATTTGCATTTTTTTTATTCATTTTGTTTTCATTAATTTATTTATTTCATTTTAATCTGTAAAGTTTATTTCTGTTATTTGGCACTGTTGGTGTGTTGACATTTTTTAATCTGCTACCATTATTATGATTGTAATAAAAAATTCGTGGTAATAAAACCTACTCTATTCTATGCAAAGCTTTTATTCATTCATTCACATTAACTCAAATCAAAATGAATACAAAAGGAATCTAAATCTACTTAAAATCGAACATCTTTTTTGGTCCCTCGAGCCGGATCCACGGATAATTTTGGTAAGTAAAAATTGAATTATCTTGTGTCGGCAAAAAAAGTGAGAGATTGCTGGTGAATCTAAATCATGTCTAAAAAGGCGAATGCAGATATACCTATCTTCAAAATTTATGTTGAAGAATTCAATACATATGCGAGTCCGTTTGACGAAATTTGTCAACAGAAAAATATACGTAGATTAAAACTTTACCATGCAAATATTACGGAATTATTTAAAACCATTAAAGAAACATATTATCAAATAGTGAGATCGAATGCTTTGGAAACAAGTGAAACCCTATTTAAAGAATATATAGGTGTAAAGAATCGTTATGAAAATTTTGTATTTCAAATTGAGAAAATCTTGGAGGTAGAGAACGTTTCTCAACCAGTCAAATTGGAGCAAAGTGTAATATCTAATGTTAAATTACCCAAATTTAATTTGCCTGTATTTTCCGGTGAGATGTCTCAGTGGTTGAGTTTTAAGGACCTATTTTTGGTTACTATAGATAAAAATACGAATCTTTCAGATATACAAAAATTGCAATATTTGCATTCTTCATTAAAAGGTGATGCAGCTCGTATAATAAAGGGTTTCCCGATCACTGAAAATAATTATAATCAAGCTTGGAAAACTTTGATAGAGAGATATGATAATAAAAGAGAGATAATATTCTCTCAATTAGATAAAATATTCAAAATCAAATTATATAAGATCTCTACCTCGAAGGCTATGTATGAGTTGTTGGATATCTGCAACGAATCTCTTAGAAATTTAGAGACAATAGGTTTGGAAAGAAATGAAATGGTAGACGTTATGTTAATACATTTTTTACAAAAGAAGCTAGATACTCCAATCAGACAACAATGGGAATTGTCTTATGACAATCAAGAACTGCCCTCATATCAAAGGTTTATTTCCTTTTTGGAAAAACAAGCTCAATCTTTAATAAATACAATGAAGGACACCACCTCAAAGGAATATTTGAATAAAAGGGTAAATACATACAACATCAATGTGAGTATCAAAAATTGTCTACTATGTAAATTGAAGCATAAACTGAATCAATGTAATGAATTCAGACAAATGTCAATTCAAAATAGAATAGGTTATGTAAAACTGAACCAACTTTGTTCTAATTGTTTGCGTGGCAATCATTCTGTTGAGAATTGTAAAATCACAAATCGTTGTTTCCATTGCAATAAAAACCATCATACCTTGTTGCATGTGGTTTCAAGTCCTCCAAGACAAAGGGAATCATCTAGTGTCCAGTTTGCCTCTCCCAAATCAGTGCAACCATCGAATGTACCTTCAACAAGCACATCCTGCTGTTTGAGTGAAGCAGATGGTTCTATACAAATACTGTTATCTACAGCTATAATTCATATACAAGATGTAAATGGGGAAGATCAAATTTGTAGAGCTCTGTTGGATAATGGAAGTCAAAGAAGCCTTATCACTGAAAAGTGCGCGGCAAAACTAGGAATACCCATAAGACGTAAACGTATAGCAGTTGGAGGTTTGGGAGATCAACTTGTAGAATCTTCCCTAGGCGAGGTCTTGATCAGGTTTTCTTTTCACTTTGATCATCAATCGTTTGAGACTACAGCACTGGTTCTTACCAAGTTAACAAACAATATTCCTAGTTTTACGGTCAAGAAAATAAATTATTCACATATGAAGGGATTGATCCTGGCTGATCCTTCATATTTTAAATCAAGAGAAATAGATGTAATCTTGGGGTCAGATATAGTATTCAACCTCATTCAGGAAGGAAGGAGAAATGGAAATGAAAATGAGCCATCTGCTATCCATTCAAAATTGGGATGGCTCGTATATGGTCCGACCTCAGTGAGTGAACGGCAGTCATTCAGAAATATGGCACATTTCTCTTCTGAATTGGAATCTGAAGATTTAATAAAAAGGTTCTGGGAATTGAAATCTATTCCTTTGGAAGAAATTCCTACAAAAGAAGAAAAGGATTGTGAAAGTCATTATTTAAAAAATGTAGTCAGGGATGAATCGGGAAGGTATATTGTAAGGCTTCCATTTAAGGAATCAGCTGAAAAGTTAGGTCAATCGAAATCCATCGCAATTCGCAGATTTCTTAATCTGGAGAAAAGGTTAGAACAAAATTAAAATATACATGTTCAATATAAACAATTTATGAATGAATATATAAGATTAGGTCATATGAAGGCAAGTTGTTCTCTACAGACTGAACCAAAGTATTACATTCCTCATCACTGTATTCTAAAGGCACAGCCAACTAAGTTACGAGTGGTATTTGATGCATCCACCAAGACTACCACCCAAATATCATTGAATGATCTCCTTCATGTAGGTCCAAAACTTCAAAATAATATATTCAACATACTACTCAAATTCCGCACGAACTCTGTTGCTTTAGTGGCCGACATTGAAAATATGTATCGGCAGATTAGATTACATTCAGACGATATTAAATATCAAACCATACTATGGAGAGATTGTAAAGATCTAGAATTGCAGGAGTATAACTTGACAGTCACTTATGGCCTTGCATGTGCCCCTTACTTGGCAATTCGAACTCTACATCAGATTGCCCATGAGGCACACAGGTTTCTAATCCAAGAATACCCAAGATTATTCGTGAGGATTTCTACGTGGATGACCTTCTGACTGGATGCCCCACAGTGGAAGACGCCAAGGGACTCATGCAACAATTGATTGCTGTATTGGGTTCTGGTGGATTCGTTCTGAGAAAATGGGTATCCAATGAAACTTCTATAATTGAAGACTTACCTTTATTATTGAGAGGAAAAGGTGAGGTGATGGAATTTAATAGAAAGGAATCAGGCGTGAACGTTCTTGGAATCCAATGGGATTCAAGTTATGATACCCTCAACATTTCTTGTAAATCTGGTCCAGCTGATATTAAATCGAAAAGACAAATTGTATCGGCTATAGCCAGAATTTATGACCCCTGTGGCTGGCTTTCCCCTGCCACAGTTGTGCTGAAACTTCTCCTCCAAGAAATATGGAAATTGAAAATTGGCTGGGATGAAGATATACCTGCTTCTATTCAAAGAAAGTGGAATACTTTTGAAAGAGAAATGAAGCATTTCCAACAAATCAGTATTCCAAGATGTATATTCCACAAAGGAATTTATTAATTTCCAATATGCAGATGCATGGATTCTGTGATTCATCAGAGTTGGCTTATTCTGCTGTCTGTTATCTAAGAATAACTTATGAGAATAATCAAATTGAGACCATTATTTTGACAGCAAAAACAAAAGTTGCTCCCATCAAGAAAATAACCATACCAAGACTTGAGCTTTGCGCAGCCTTGATGTTGGCGCGACTTCAATCACAGACAACTCAAGCACTTCCCTTTAATATCGATGAACAATTCTATTGGACAGATTCAAAGATTGTTCTAGCGTGGATTACTTCTGAATCAAAGAAGTGGCAGATATTTGTGGCCAATCGGGTGGCAAAGATTCAAGATCTGACTGCAGCCCATTCATGGCAATACAGGGTGTACCAGGTAAATTGGGACTAACTTTGACAGTCCATAAAACAAAAACTACTTGAGATTAAAAACTTGTTTTTTCTTTCATTACGTAGCCATATTCAGGTAAAATGCAACAGTACATGTGTGCGCAGTGTAGTGATGAAGAGTAACCGAGAATTTGAAAATCGAGCTGCCATCATCGTTGCTCTGCGCGCCGGAAGGAGCCCCAAAGAGATAGTGGATTTTCTTAAGTTGCCCAAAACTACTATTTATCGTGTCAAGAAGCAGTTTGATGAGGCCGACAGTAACAAAGAGGGGATAGCTACAAGGAAAAAGCACTCGCGTCGATCGGACAGGGTAAGAGGCGAAGAATTTGTCAAAAATGTCAAGGAGAAGATTGATGGAAACCCTGGGAAGAGCATGAGGGCCATAGCCAAGGAAATGGACGTTGGCTCTATGACAATTGTCAGAACTATCCATGAGGACCTTGGTCTCAAGTCGTATGCCCTTCGGAAAGGTCAGTTGCTGACTGAGAATATGAAGAATAACAGAAAAGGAAAGGCTGCTGCCCTCCTCAACAACCTGAAACACGACTCTTTTGGCATGCTAAGGTTCTTCTCTGACGAAAAGAACTTTGACGTGGACCAAAAGGTAAATCCCAGGAATGATCGCTGGATCTGTAAAGACCCCTCAGAGATACCTGTCGTGATGCACACGAAATTTCCTGCCTCCGTAATGGTCCTTGGCGTTATCAGCAGTGAAGGTGATGTCATGCCTCCCCATTTCTTTGAGAAGGGCCTTAGGATGAACGCTGACACCTACATCAATGTTCTGGAGACCGTTGTGAAGCCTTGGATGGACATGGTGGCCGCAGGAAGGAAGTATGTCTTCCAACAGGACTCAGCACCAGCCCATAAGGCAAAAAAGACACAATCGTGGCTGACACTTAACGTCCCTAGTCACTGGGGTCCTGATATTTGGCCCCCTAATTCTCCAGATTGCAATCCCCTCGACTACTATGTATGGGGCGTTGTTGAGAGAGATGTCAACAAAGCTCCTCATACCACCATCCAGTCTGTCAAGAAAGCAGTTCACACGGTGATGACCCAAATGGACAAGGTCATCGTCGCCAAGGCCTGTGCTTCATTCCGCACTCGCCTCGAGACTGTTGTAGCTAATAATGGAAACTACATTGAATAAATAAAAACTATATCCTTTTATCTACTACTTTTTTAAATTTCATTCGGATATTCTAATTTTTACTTGCAAAAAATTTCAGTTAAAATACCATTGTTGAAATTCCCAATTTACCTCGTACCTCCTGTTTATATCAAGGCAAGCAAAATCCAGCAGACCTTGCAACGAGAGGAATTCTGCCTTCCTGTTTGATCAATTCAAAATTATGGTGGCATGGACCCGTTTGGTTGACATTAGATGGTTCTGAAAATATTCCTTCATTCACTATAGACCCTTCTATGGGTTTAGAAGAGCGTAGTGTTATACTGCATGCTACAATAGCAGAACCATGCCCAGAGTTTTTGTCAAAATATTCTTCCTTTACCAATCTTTTAAGGGTCATGGCTTGGTGTAAAAGATTTATTAATATTACCAGAAGACAGCCAACTCAGACTCTCATTTCTAACATCCCAAGACTTAAAAGACTCTCTTTTACAAATCGTCAAGATTATTCAGATATGTGAATTCACCCCAGAAATCAATGCTTGCATAAAAAAAATATTCCTTTACCAAGAAAAAGCAGGCTTATTTCGCTAACATTTTTATAGATTCCCAAGGAATTCTTAGAGTAGGCGGACGATTACGTCACTCGGATTTAGATATTGATCAGAAGCATCCTATGCTAATTCCTAAAGATCATTTTGTAACCAAATTAATTGTACTACACTATCACCTAAACAATCTTCATTCTGGAACTCAATTAACTTTATCTTTGATTCGAAATAAATTTTGGATTCCTTCTGGAAGAAACTTAATCAAAAGGGTCTTAAATCAATGTCTCGTATGCCTGAAGAGTAAATCTAAGGCTATTCATCAGATAATGGGAGACTTACCAAAAAATAGACTTCTTCCAGGTAGACCATTTGAAAAGATTGGTATTGATTTGGTCGGTCCCATTCAAGCTAAACCTATGTTGAAACGAAGCAAAGTTATTTTCAAATTCTACATAGTCCTATTCGTTTGCTTCACCACCAAAGCCATTCACTTAGAAATTTCTTCAGATTTGACTGCGGAAACCTTTCTTGCAGCATTGAAAAGATTCATATCTAGAAGAGGAAGACCAACTGATATATACTCAGACAATGCAACTAACTTTAAAGGTGCAAGCAACATTTTGAAAGAACGATTAAAGTTGTTCAATGCTGCTAATATTCAAGATTTTTCAGCCATAGAATCCATTAATTGGCATTTCATTTCTCCGTCGGCACCTAACTTTGGTGGATTATGGGAAGCTGGCATTAAATCAGTTAAAACCATCTTATCTAAAACAATGAAATCTCTAGGTTATTGAATTACGAGGAGTTACTGACCTTATTAGCTCAAATTGAAGCCTGTCTTAACTCCAGACCATTAACCTTTGTTAGCAATGATCCAAATGACTTAACAGCGCTAACACCAGGACATTTTCTTATAGGAAATGCAATACGACATGATGCAGAATCGGATCACTCTGCTTTGAATCTTCGCGCCAGATGGAATATGATTCAACCTCAAAGAGACTACTTCTGGAATCGTTGGAGCTGTGAATATATACATCAACTCCAAGAAAGAAGGCAGTGGAGGACTTCAGATCCGGATGTCAACATTGGAGATTTGGTTATGTTGAAGGAACAAAACAAACCACTACAATGGAAACTGGCGAGAATTGTCCAGATATTCCCAGGAGAAGATGATCATGTCAGAGTGGTGCTTCTTCGTACCCCTAAAGGCCTTCTGAAGAGACCAATAACCAAGATATGTCCTCTGCCTTACAAGGAGTGAGCTCTTGAACTGGAATATAGTTCAAGGTTGTGGGGGAGTATGTTGGATTCAAATGTAAATAATCATTTATTCATTTATTTGCATTTTTTTATTCATTTTGTTTTCATTAATTTATTTATTTCATTTTAATCTGTGAAGTTTATTTTTGTTATTTGGCACTGTTGGTGTGTTGACATTTTTTAATCTGCTACCATTATTATGATTGTAATCAAAATTCGTGGTAATAAAACCTACTCTATTCTATGCAAAGCTTTATTCATTCATTCACATTAACTCAAATCAAAATAAATACAAAAGGAATCTAAATCTACTTAAAATCGAACAGTCACTTTTAAAGATATCTACCAAATCTGGTTTTTAAGATCTTTTGTCCCGGACGAGCCCTCATTTTTTTTTTTTTTGAGCTCAAAAATCAGACACTTTGGTTAGTATCCCGTAAAACCATATTCTCTCTTAAGATCTTTGGTATTTTTAAATATTTTAAATATTAAATTATCTGATTAATTTACACGAGATGATATAAAGTCTATTAGGGAATGATGTTTCATAAGATTTTGTCAAGGCAAATACAAATATTGCATTTTACTTCTACATAGATATAGGTATGCCTATAGTTCATCAGCAGACTTATAACATCAGTTCGTCTTTATACCTTGAAATTTACCTCGATATTTTAACGCCTTGCCAAATGCTTCATTTTTATTTACTTCTCCTGATGAAGGCAAAATATTTTTGTTGAAACGTTGAGAAAATAAAAAAAAACTAACTGGCCGAAGTGTCTATTTTTCACGGAAATATGAATACCGGTCAGACAACCTCTATCTTCAGAACCTCCAATATTTGCTTCAGACACTGTATACCATAAGTATTAAGACCACTATAGGTGCTGAATAGGTAGATCTGATAGTGTATGGGTCAGGATTTGTGATCTATAAGAAGGATTTGAAGTTAAGATAATAGAAAAACTGAATAAGGGTTTTTAGATTATCTCTAAGTTGGATTATATTGCAGCATAATATTTATATTTTCTGAACAGATTATTAATTCTGATATATTTATATATCTTGCTACTCTGAGTACTTATTGTTTATCTTGTATTTTATAAATTTTAGTTTATATCCGTGGCTCAAATAAATTGCTGTGTCATCCTGAAGTTTGTCTTTCCTCTATGTGACAATATAAATGGTCCTGTCCAAGGTATGCCTCTTAACAGACTGTTTCCTTAGCCTCACCTTGAGTGCTGTGAGTTTAAAGCTTCAGTTGAGGGAGCATATATGTCTGATGTAACATGTGTGATCAGTTGTTACTCACAGGCTGGTAGTCCGTATGGCAGCGCAGACAGGTCCAGCAAGATGCTAATTCAGCAGGTCCCTTATATCAGATGTAGGATAGATGAAGAAGTTCCCCTTGGGATAAGTCCTTAGCATCAAGGTTTCCTAGAGTGAATATATTAAACAATACCACTGGTTTCTGGAGATGATTTCTTTTCATTTTATTGACGTAGTCTCAAGCTTTCGGTCATCCCTGCCTACCTACAGGAGAACATAAATAAACGAATAAAACGCCGCCTGATGCTAAACTATTACAAACATTTTAGTGATTTTTTGTATTTATTTATGTTCTCCTGTAGAAGGGCAGAGATGCCTGTAAGCTTCAAACTAAGTTAATAAAATGAAAAGAAATCATCTCCAGAAACCTGTGGTATTATTTATGTCCAGAAGATATTTTTAAATCAATAGAGTGAATATATACTCAACTAAACCCTTTTGACAGCAAAATTTACACGTTGCACTTAATGTTTCTATTATATCAAATTATAAAGAAGAAGATCATAAAACTAAATCGAATTGACATATGTAACAACACAGTTGCTAAAACGTCACATGTAGTTTAAATATTTTGATATGGTAATTTCACCTTCTATCATTTTTTATATTATACAAATTTTGTGCATAATTTATTTGATTATACATCAGCATTCTCAAATATTTAGGTTTGGTACAATAAATATTCCTCAATTTGCGTGTAATAAGACCTTGCCTGATAAAATCCGAGGATCCTGCCCAAATCACATTACTTAACTTGAATCCTACCTTCTTCTCTAGCACCTCAGGAGAAAAATGTGTTTCTCAAGACGAAGCTTTAAGTCATCTCGACCCTACAAAAGCTCCTTGTCCAGACAACATCACTGGAACCATGTTGAAGAATCTCAGCTCCCATGCTAAACTAGAACTCTTAATTAATATTACAATATAAACAACAATAAAAACAACATGAATACTATATACAGTAGAGCCTCCCTTTAGCAGATACCCCGCTAGCGGACACCTATCCATAAAGGAAAGTTTTCATTTGTAAAAATACCATGTTTACTATTTAGCGACTCTCTGGTAAGTGGACACCTCTCCCTAAAGAACACTTTGGCCCTGCAATTAGGTGTTGTCCTTTACAGGGAGGTTGTACTGTACTACCATAAACTACTACATACTACTATATACTGTTGTTGTTCTTGTTTCTTATCCCCTTGTGTAAAGATTATACAAATTCCATGAGTTCATATGCTCCTCAAGCTATATGGAATGGGGTGTAGGGATTCCTCTTTCGTTGATTATGGCACATTGATCCAGGCACACTTTGGTGAAAGTCTGACTTTGCCTGTAATTTGAGGCTGTTCCTAACATAGAAGCAGACACCTTTGCTGCCGACTGAATACGGATGTGTATCCCTGGAGAGGAACCATTGCTGAGGTCTATCAACCAGGTCAGTTGAACTCAGGAATTTTAAGAGGTTGTTTGAAGTTTATATGGAATGTTAATTTTGTAATTATTATTAATTTTTAATTCATAGAAGCATTTTCCTGGTAGACTTAATTTTTTTTATCATCATCATTTGTGATATTATTCTTTATTTTTTTAGTTAGTTATCAAATCATTTGCAATATATTGTAGTTTCTTTTTTGTATTGTTGTGTTCCTTTTTAAGCCATAAAATATATAGAACTAAGGTGTAATATTCAATTCAAACATATGGAACCAACATCAATTCATTTTTAAAACAAAGCAAAATCATAAGCTTATACAACTTTCACTTTTTCATACATTGGTCCCTCGAGCCGGATTGAAGCCTGACAATATAAGTCAAACTGATGGATACAGAAATAAGATGAATTAAAAGACTAGGTCTTAATTTAGAAAAGTTTGAAAATTAAATAGAAAACAACGCAGCCGATTGTTCTGAACTCAATGCAATATTAAAAAAGATCGAGAAGATTAAACAGCAGTTGGAACAAGCGTATGAATATTTTATGCGGATTAAAGATACAGACGAACTTTTATCACAAATAGAGGAAGTAACCGATAAATATCGTAAACTAGAGGTAAAAATTCTTCGGTTTACTCAACATTTACACAATGATGCAAATTTTCCTCAAATTAACAATGCAGTTAATAAGAATTATGCTAATTTGCCTAAAATAGAACTACCAATTTTTGATGGAAAAATATAAAATTGGATTTCGTTTTCTAATATTTTAAAAACTACTATTATTGATAACAGTCAATTAACAAATATAGTTAAATTACAGTATTTAAAGACTCGTCTGAAATAAAAGGCTTTTGTACTTGTTAATCACATACCAATAACAGAGAATAATTTTGTTTTGGCCTGGGATTTGTTGGAAAAAAAAGATATGACAATAAAAAAGATTTTATATTTAACCTAATACAAAGAATAATAGATCTACCTAAGCTAACAATAGAATCATCCACACAACTTCTATTTTTGGTAGATAATTCATGTGAAATCATTAGATCTCTAGAAACACTTGGTTATAAGCTAGATGAACTTGGTGATATCATAATTGGGAAAATCCTGAGTGATAAACTAGACAAAACAACAAAGCGCAGCTGGAACATGATAATTGACAGTAATCATATACCCTCCTGTTCAGAATTATTGAAATTTTCAGAAAACCATGCAAAGGCACTTAATACGGGTGAAATAGAATAGAGATTGCCCCTGTGATCCATGAAATTGCATCCATGAAAAATGCATCCATGAAATCCATGAAATTGCAATCTAACAAAGCCCAATTGTTTTCTATGTCTACAGGAGCATGGAATCTATCAATGCCCAAACCTTTTAGGCATGGAGCCATTAGAGAGAAGGAGAAAAGTTAAACAACTCAAGTTATGTTTCAATTGTTTAAGAAACAATAATTCGGTAAATCAATGTAAGTCTGAATTCAAGTGTAGAAAGTGTCAAGGAAAACATAACACATTGATGCCGCCATCCATTTGTTTAAAGAACATACAATAGGAATTCCTGCAATTGAAGAAACAGATAAAAACCAAGATGAGTCAAGTGTAAAGGGAAAAATGATGCTTTGGGCGTGACCTCCATTCATAAAACACCACCTGTTTGATGTCTAACCAAGAGGACTCGTTTGTACTATTGTCTACCGCAACAATTATGGTGATGAATCAACAAGGTAAATATCAGCCTTGTAGAGCATTACTAGATACAGCAAGTCAAGCCACACTAATAACTCGGGACTGTTTAAACAAACTGAATTTGGAACCTTCTCTAGTGCAAGAGTAGAATTAGCCGTAATAGGAGGACTGATTTTGGACAGACCCGATGGAGTAATAAATCTCAATTTAACATCCCATTTCAACCTATCCTAAGTTTTTCAAACAAATTGTCTTGTTGTGGATAAGGTGGCAAGTTATATGCCATATTTAAAATTTGAAGAACATCAATTTCCAATCACCAATTCTATGTGCACCGCCCAGGTAACGAACAGGTAGATGTATCCTTTTCCGACTTTTCGTCCCCTACCTACAGATAATTTCAATTGAATGGGTACCACATAATCCACCCCACTGACCGTGAATGGTTTTCTGGGGTCAACCGTTCCTTTGGTAAATCGATCATGACTTGATGTTGGGGGTTCGATTGTAGCGGCAACAGATCACAAACCCTTGAAGCAGATGGCCACCCAGACCTTTCGGTCCATAAACAGATCACACTGTCTCGAACACATTTCTTAATTTGATCTTTGGCTCTTAGGATCCAGTACTTCTGTCTAAGATTTGACAGTATCAGCTGCGTACCGCCGTGAAAAGTTCTTTGGTGCCTGTCACGTATAATAAGTTGGCTCAGCCGTCCCTCTGATGGCAATAAGGCAGGATACTTCTGGTGGTAAGGTATGCCGAGAGTCCATCTTAATCCCCCACCAACTCGGAGGACACCCTGTTCATCCTGGAAAGGGTTTAAGGACAATATTCTGCTGCTCCCACCAATGACCTTGTGACGACTCAAAGACTTCAGTTCTTTCCCAAAATAATGCTGTTGTACGGCCAAGAGGATCTCAATATGGGCTCTCTTAATTTCAGCGGGATTCAAGGGTGACTGAACTTTCCCGCCCCGGCAATTACTAATATAACGAAGCATCCAGGCCACAACTCGATTATAGGTGGTGATCGAGGAAAATCGTTATCCCAAGGCGACCAACAAAGGAACTTGATCCACGAGACCAACCGACAAAGCCGTACTTATTTCCGTTACCCCATAAATTCTTGGCATTTTGGGCCATTGGTCCCGGGACGAAACGAGCCAGCCAGGTCCCTTCCACCACAACCTGGAGCTTCCTATCATCGATAACAAAACCCCACGGGAAGCGAGGTCAGCGGGATTTTCTCCTGATGGAACATGAAGCCATTCTTGAATCTGGCGGCATGTCTGTATTACTGATACCTGATTTCCCACGAAGGTTGGCAAGGTTCAAGCGATAATCTTTATCCATGCCAGGACGATGGTTGCATCCGTCCAACAGACAATAGTCCCCAGATAAAGTCGCACCACCGTCAGAATGTGTGTAATTAGGCAAGTTAGCAAGACAGCCGCGCATAACTCCAGGAGTGGAATAGAGATTGGCCGAACGGGTGCCAAACGCGCCTTGGCCGCCACCAACTCCGCTCTGCTGCCATCGCTTCCACTAATTATTATATAAACAGCGGCTGCATACGCATTTTCTGAGTCATCCCTGAATCCAAGCAGCTGAATGTCCTGGATTCCCATTAAGCCCAACCAAGGGGTATCCGAACTGTTCGAAGACATCCAGTTGTTCTCGAAACTTCTTCCACTGTTCTTTTATAGGTCCGTCTATCGGTGTATCCCAATCTTTCCCAGCTACCCACAACGGCTGAATAAACGGGCACCAACCATCCCATGGGATCTTACAGTTTTGCCACCAGCAATAGCATGCCACGCTTAGTGATTTCATCTCCTTGTGTAGGCTCCTGGAAGCTGTACAAAAAGTAATCCCTCACTGGATCCCATTTCAAACCGAGCGTTTTCACCACTTCTACGTCATCAAACTGGATTTTCTTAAGACGGGCATCCTCGGGTATTTGATTCAGAATTGTCGGATCATTGGAGGTCCACTTCTTGAGAACAAATCCTCCTTTTTGTAAGAGACATATATGTTCTTCTCTCAACAGTATGGCCGACTCTGAATCCTCTGCCCCGGTCAATATATCATCTACGTACGTTTCCTTCCTCAATGCTTCAGCCGCTCTAGGATATTGACTGTTCTCATCAATGGCCAATTGATCCAATGTTCTTAGGCATGTTTTTCATGCAGCTTGAGGAACTACACTACTATGCGACTTGGTTTACATCAATTTAAATAATAAGTTATTTTAGAATATAACTCATTGTAAATAGCTCAACTTGATTAACTTTCTCTCTTTACTATACTAATTATCTCAAATAACTTCATTAAATCAACTTCCATCATTTCTCAACATACTGTAAATAACTACCTTGCGGTTTCTTCTATCTTCCTATGTTGTTGCTTATTTGTTCAATGTATATGTTTATTTAATGCTTTTTTCTTAATTGTTTATTTTATTTTTGAAAATTCTGTTAACTACTCTACTACAATATGAATTATTGTAAATAGTTTCACGCACAATTATCCAGATCGGATATAGTGTGTCTTATTGGCAACTGGTAATGAATGATAAACTTACCTCGTTATTATCCTCCTCAGGGGAATAATTATTTTAATACTATTTCTACTTATATACATACATGATTTCTAAAATATATGTAAGTGTTACAAACATATCTGCATATATCGAGAAATGAATAAGAACTTTAAAATAAAAGACACTTTTGCAAATTAAAAATTAAAAATATAAATTATACACATAAACTTTGTTTTAAAATATTTGTCTGTATTTACATATATACTTATTACTGCGGGAGAAGCAGCACAAGTAAGGGACTGCCCTGTAGTACGGTGTCGTGAGCCCCGAGCCGCTACGGTAACCGTGAACTGGGAACTCTGAAATGTGGCTGACTAACGGGGCAATGGCATCCCCCTTTCCATGGAGCAACAATATCCTCTTAGAAGAAAAAATTGCTATAAAGTATAAAGTAAGAAAATAAACAGTAGCAAGGTGTTTCTTTATTCGTGCAAAGTACAAACTTTCGGATCTTTATAATCCTTCTACAGACATAGCTATAAGTTGAGAAAATCCTCATTCTCTCAACTTATAACTATGCCTGTGGAAGGAATATAAAGATCCGAAAGCTTGTACTTTGCACGAATAAAGAAACGCATTGTGCTACTGTTTATATATTTAAAATATTCTCTATCTTGGTTGATTCCACATTAAAATAATTACTCATCTTTTTGAGGCTATTCCTAATGTGACATAAATGTTGGTACCTTCATGGGATTGGAAGTTCTGTTCAGAAAGGCAATAAATGATCAGTTGCAAGCCGTGAAAATTAGGTGAAACATTGTCTAGGGATAATGGCATGTGCAATAGGACATTCCAGTTATGCTCATTTAACATGTCTTTTACCGCTTTTGCAACATGTGGCATGTGCTGTAAAACCACTTTGTCATCTACTTAGTAGATGCCATCTACTTTGTCATATCCCTGATCCATTCCTCGCCAACTTCTTGATCCCTACATATCTATCTCACAGAACATCCCATCTCTCATAGGTGCCCTGTTATCTAAAAAGGATCCAGTGCTGCCGTCCCACCAGACCTACGATTTAAATGAATTTGAAACTTCACCTTTGCCGGTCCCAAGCCTGGTTAAAAAATGAGAAAGAGGAGCAGTAACAAGCTCGCTAAAAACCTGGGCTCAGATGGCCTAGCTGATAGTACCCTGTAAAGGCTCCTAATCCAGGAATACAGGATGAGCAGCGTTTTCACTCCATGATAGGAGCGGCTGCACATGGCGTCTGTTCCTCATGTCAGAAGCGGCCATTTCTTTTGGAGCTAAGGCGGCCTGCTACTGAGTAGTGCTCCCAGTCTTAATGACAAAAGCAGAGGCATTCTACTTCTCCCAGTCATGATGGTTGTCAACTCTACAAGCTTGATACCTTAATATGATTGAATGAAGATAAGAAAGAAGAAGAGAAATGAATTTGAAAAAATAAAAAGATGTTCATTTACTGTAGTCGCATCCTCTTTCATTGTTGTCACAAATATTCTATTTTAAGATAATGAAAACCGTCCATATATATAGACTAACATTCATTTACTCTTTTCCAAAGGAGCTGATAAATTATATACCGCCCGAATGCCAAGTTATAAATAAGGGACTTGGTAACATAAGAAGGGAGCTTAAAGAAAGACATTTACCTAAATGTTAACTAGACAAGGTGAGGGCTCCAGGTGATATCTAGATACATAACACAGAGTGGGTTAGAGGTAGACTATACTATCTCACTCCGTCATGTATTGCTACACCCCTGACCTAAACTTCCCAATTCCGACAGCTCGCTGTAGGGTTTCTATTGACAACAAAGTAGAATGGAGTGGACTAGAGACTGAAAACAGCACTGTTGGACACTGACAACGCTGAAAGCCGGACTTACGTCTACACGCGAGGCCTCCCGTCGGAGTTTTGCGTCAGAGCCAACAGCCTAGTAATCAGTACCTAGTCCTAGGTCAGTGGAGCGAGCAAGCTATCGGAGGGGAAGTTGAGTATCATTCCACGCTATGTGAATACACAGGATTAAAGTAGTAGGGTCCCCATCCCCTTCCCAGCTTGGAAATGACCAATGACCAAAGTGGGATAGTCTAGGGCGGCTAATCGTCGCAGTGGCCACCACAGGGGTGTAAGCACTAAACACCGACCCGCTGTCAATGTCCCAGTACTGTCTAGTCACTACCTAGATCCTGCAACAATGGCATTAGTAGAGCCGGGTCACAGGGAAGTCACACTGTGGGTCCCTCCATCTGGAACATCTGTTAGAAACAGCAGCCTAGCATTCAGACTTTATGTTCAACAAATTGCTATTGTCACCGATTCCCTTTTTTATCCTTGGCATTCAAGCGGTTTGTAAGTTTCTATTTTACCAGATTCTTTTTAATTTGAATTAGAAAAGTTTAAAGTTCACAATAAGAGATTTCAACTAAGACAAATAACTAAAGACATTTTTTGTTGTTACCAACCAATTAATGGAGCAGTTCTAACAGCAACACAAGACACCAAATTCATCCAAGAACCACAAGAAATCTTACAATATTTATATTCAATTTGCATTTATTTTAGGTATATTTATGTCGCAGTAGTACAGCCTGCTCCACGCTGACGAGCGCCAACAGTGCGAAGCGCGTTCCTGGATGACTTTTCTTGATTTATCGAGAAAATGGGTTGGCCAAATAACAAGGAACAGGTGATATCAATGTTTACTTGTGTAAATGTACATGTGTGATTTATGTTCCACTAGATGGCCCTCTGCCATCTAAAAAGCAAATGTGCTATTGGTCAGGATATGCCTTCTTGTTTTTAAAACATGAAACTATTTCAGAGATATCGTTAAAAACATGTAAAATGGTTTCCAATATATTTGTGGATAATACCACCATACTTCATTAAAAGGTAACTGTATAGGCACAAGGTAATAAGACCGAATTTAAATAAATACATAGTTTATGACGTTTCGGTAACAGTGTTGTTACCATTTTCAGACAAAAGTACTGAATCTGTCTGATGAAGTAACAACGCTGTTACCGAAACGTCATACACTATTTATTTGGGTTTGTTCTTATTACGTTGTGTTTATAAAATATAATCCAAATTGTACCTTATTATCGGTAACTGTATGTGTTGCGAATACAGTAGAACCTCCATGACAGGACACTCACGTTAGAGGACACCTCTCTACAAAGGACAGTTTTCATTTGAAAAATTACCATTTTTACTATTTAGCAACTCTCCGGTAAGAGCACACCTCTCCCTAAAGGACACTTTGGTTCTGAAATTAGCTGTCCTTTACAGGTGTTCTTCTTCTTATCTCCACTCAATAATAACAGGGTATCAAGCTTGTAGAGCTTGTAGATTGTATCTGCTGGGGATGAGTAGAGCTCATCAATGGATATGTCAATACAGTCAATATCTTGTCTTGGAGTGCAGGTTGAGAATTGCACTTAGTACATAGTGGGAAAGCCTTGCAACCATTCTGGAAAGTCATTGTCCGTAGATGACCAGACTTAAGTCTGAAAATCAAAGACTGTTGTTCTCTTGGAAGGACAGAATTGTTTTTGTCCCTCGTGTGGCTTAATGTTAGGTCTTGTCAATCCAAACAATCATTCCACATCATGTGTCACCTTCAGGCTGTACATGACCTTGTTGAGATAGAAGTAGAATCAACGACAACTGTGTCCAGCTGATAAATAGATTGTGGTCTTCATCAGTACATAGGTGACATCTGAGATTGATACTAGAGTATGGCTTAGTATTTATTTATTTTTTATTAATCAACCAGGCTCGATATTGAAATGTTTGCGCCTATTACAGCGGAAAAAAACAAAACAACAAACAAATTAGAATTGCTTTTAAATGTTTGTCTCTTTTCTCCTTGACCTTTCTCCTTGTATATAGGCCATTTGTTATGATGTAAAGAAAGGTATTGACGCAAATATCCCAGAGTTTGGGATATCGTGTTATAGTATGTTAATAAAGTTAATTAAACAAATATTAGAACTAAGTATTTATGAAACATATATATTTATCAATGTATGTAATTCTGCTGTCCTCAAAGCTTATGTACATAGATAATCTAAAATACCCATTCCAAGAGTCTAGCATCAATATCACTATAAAAGGAAGATCGAAACATTCAATATAACAGCGGTATGGTATATTAAACTGGCGAAACCGCTGAGAGGGTTCACAACTGATGAGCCAGGCCCTTCCCTTAATTTTTCCCTTTCAGTAAGGACAATAGAAATTGTTTATTTTTAAAAAGAATCATACGCGTCAATAATAGTTTTAAATTTGAAAAACACATGTATTATTCGACAGAGTTCATGAAATGTATATAGACTGTATAAGTGGCTGATGTAAGAGAGTTAAATGATTTAGATCAGGGAACAAACGATGTCTCACTTCTGTAAAGTTAAGTATGGTTTAGTTGAGATGTCTTCTGTGTGGATATATCTGATATAAAATCCTACCTGTTTTCTTCAACATCATTGATTTAAACTTGCATTGAAGTTTATTGTTTTTACTTGTAAATTCTTGTTGTAATAATTTATTAATATAATAAACTGGCTTTTATTGATTTATCAAGAAAATGGGTTGGCCAAATATCAGGAAACAGGATAAATCGTTCCACTATTATGGCGCTCTGCAATCTAAAAAGCACATGTGCTCGTGGTCCGGATATGTCTTCATTATTTTTAATATCAACATCTGACCTTTTTTATTTTCTATTATTTCATCATATAATAATCTATTGAGCTTTTTTCTGAATTTCTTAAGATTTCAACCTGGGATATCTTATTTCTTATTATTACCATTATAGATTAGATCAAGATCATCAGAATTATACAGGTTCCATATATGTTGTATGAATAGTTTCTGTTAGCCATGGTACTTTATCTTCTACGTTTTCTTTTTAAATATTTCAATGTGTTTCAGATTTGTTGTCGTGGAGAATCTGATCTTCTAAATATCAACAAAATATCACAGATAATCTCATAATGTATCAATTTATAAAACTATTTTAGAGGCGTATTTTACGCCTATTTTACGCCTCTAAAATAGTTTTATAATTTGATAACAGATGGCGCTCTAATACATCGTAACAATAATGTATCAATGTTTTCTTCTTTTTCAAAACTTGGTACTTTGAATAAAGATTTCTTTTGTACTAAATATAAATTTTTGAACTCTAATAATTCATTTAGACAAATATTAAAATATATTTAGAGGAAAAGAAATATAAATATGATTAATAGTTTGAAGTTGAATATTTTCTTTGCTAAAAACTATACCATTGTTTGGCAAGGCGTTTAAAATCATTCTAATTAATTTTTGTTTGCTCCTGACGAGGACAAAAGCTTTTTTTAGAAACGTCAAGGTAATAAAAAGATTCACTGGCCGAGGTATCTTTATTTTCAAGAAATATACCATTGTTGTTATACCAAACCTATCAAATTTTTAAAATAAAATAAAGGCATGGTTAAAAATGGTCTTAAATATCTCCATATTATTCTTTTTACATGGATATTAAAAATTTGTCTATTTCAGTAACGTCATTTTCCTCTAGGATGTCTACATTAGTGGTCACTTTTAAAGATATCTACCAAATATGGTTTTTAAGATATTTTGTCCTGGACGTGCCCTCTTTTTTTTGGGGGGGGGGGCTCAAAAATCATACACTTTGGTTAGTAGCCCATAAAACCATATTCTCTCTTAAGATCTTTGGTATTTTTTAAATATTTTAAATATGAAATTATCTGATTAATTTACATGGGATCATATAAAGTCTATTAAGGAATGATTTTCCATAAGATTTTGTGAAGGCAAATACAAATGTTGCATTTTACTTCTACATAGATATAGGTATACCTATAGTTTATGAGCGGACCTATAACATCAGTTCGTCTTTATACCTTGAATATTAACTTCAATATTTTTAACGCCTTGTCAAATTCTTTATTTTTATTTATTTCTCCTGACGAAAACAAACGATTTTTGTCGAAACGTTAAGAAAATAAAAAAAAACTAACTGGCCGCAGTGTCTATTTCCCACAGAAATATGAATACCGGCCAGGCAGCCTCTATCTTCAGAACCTTCAATATTTGCTTCAGACTCTGTATACCATAAGTATTAAGACCACTATAGGTGTTGAATAGGTAGATCTGATAGTGTATGGGTTAGGATTTGTGATCTATAGGAGGGAATTGAAGTTAAGATTAGAGATTAACTGAATAATGGTTGTACTATCGCGCCATCTGTTATCAAAATTCTAAACTATTTTAAAGGCGTAAGATTCTTTTTGATATTAAACAATTTCTACTGCCCTTACTGCAATGGAAAAATGAATGAGAGGGCCTGGCTCATCAGTGGTGAACCCTCTCAGCGGTTTCGCCAATTTAATCTACCATGCAATGGAAAAATGAATGAGAGGTAATTAAACTGGCGAAACCGCTGAGAGGGTTCACCACTGATGAGCCAGGCCCTCTCATTCATTTTTCCATTGCAGGAAGGGCAGTAGAAATTGTTTAATATCAAAAAGAATCTTACGCCTTTAAAATAGTTTTGAATTTTGAATAATGGTTGTTAGATTATGTCTAAGTTGAATTATATTTTAGCAAAATATTTATATTTTCTGAACAGTTTATTAATTTTGATATATTTATATATATATATTTATATCTTGCTACTCTGTGTACTTATTGCTCATCTTGTATTTTATAAATTTTGGTTTGTATCCGTGCCTCAAATAAATTGCTGTGTCATCCTGAAGTGTGTCTTTCCTAATTTTCTTTGTGACAATATAAATGGTCCTTCCCATGGTATTCCTCTAAACAGACTGTTTCCTAAGCCCCACGTTGAGTGCTGTGAGTTTAAAGCTTCAGTTGAGGGAGCACATGTGCCTGATGTAACGCGTGTGATCAGTTGTTACTCAAAGGCTGGTAGTCCATATGGACTTATTCAGAGCAGACAGGTCCGTGGGTCCAGCAAGATGCTAATTCAGCAGGTCCATTATATCAGATGTTGGATAGATGAAGAAGTTACCCTTGGGATAAGTCCTTAGAATCAAGGTTTCCTAGAGTGAATATATTAAACAATACCACAGGTTTCTGGAGATGATTTCTTTTCATTTTATTAACGTAGTCTCAAGTTTTCGGTCATCTCTGCCCTTCTACAGAAGAACATAATAAACGAATAAAACGCTGCCTGATGCTAAACTATTACAAACATTTTTTTGTAATTTTTGTATTCGTTTATTTAGGTTCTCCTGTAAAAGGGCATGTTGTGATATGTAGATAACCTATGTTAAGTGTTATAATTGTTACCTATTGTTAACTATGCAAAATTATTCCATTTGTCAATTGTTTTAAACTTATGTAAATTATTTCCTTTTTTTTATCTCTGTCTTGTATATAAGAAGATTGCTAGATTGAATAAACATTCAGTTCAACTTGTAAGTCGTAGCGAGTTTGTCAGATAACTCATACACATTACAACATGGCGCAGCCGACAAAAGTATCGAATTAAAACAGATTAAGTCAACAGTGAGTAGAATGGAAGGAATCAAACCGCCGGCAGAATTTGTCCCGTACAGCAACGAGAAAAAATGGGAGACCTGGAGAGAGTCGTTTGAAATTTTTGCAATAGCGGTAAATTTAGAAAGCATGCCGCTGGTACGTCAGCGAGCAATCTTGAAGCATATTGCTGGTGAGAAAACAGTGATGATATACAAGACATTTCACATAAGTGAAAATGATACTTACCCAAATGTAAAGGAAATGCTTGATATGTTAACGAACCATTTTAGGCCCTTCAAAAATACGATTCAAAGGAGAAATGCATTTTTTACCTGTGTACAAAAGGAAAGGCAGGGAATCATGGAATTTGTCACAGAATTAAAGCATCTGGCACAAGAATGTGAATTCGAGAATTTAACAGAATCTCTCATAAGGGATCGCCTTATAATTGGAATACTTGACCGAGAAGTGAAAAGAAAATTGTTAGAAGATCCACAGTTGACACTACCAAGGGCAATTTCGATATCTATGATCTCCGAGTCAACATGCTCACAAGTAGCATCGTTGAATGAGCAAAAATGATTGAAAAAATTGAAAAACGTAATTGGGTGAAAGATAGAATTCGAATGGAAAATGCAGAAGCAGGACCAAGCGGTATAAACCCGAGAAGAGAAAGAATAATAGAACAATGTAAGTGGTGTGGACAACGACACAAGTATGGAAAGTGTCCAGCATATGGGAAGAAATGCAATGCATGCGGAAAAACCAATCATTTCGCAGTAGTTTGCCGAACAAAACGTATAAGAAATCTCTTAGCGGAAGGTGAAGCTGAAGAATCCTGTGACGAGATAAATCTAAATGAAGTTGCTGTAAGGACTGTTGGGTCGGACAAGTGGTCCGCGGTAATAATCATTAATGGCAAAAAGACCACGGTACATTTGGACACTGGCGCACAGATAAATGTGCTTCCTCATAAAGTAATAAACCAATGGCCATCAAGACCAGAAATCAGACCCACGTCATTAAAGGCGTTCGCATATGGAAATACAGAATTGCCTATCGTCGGCAAATGCAATGTGCTATGCCAATATGGTGAAAAGAAAGGAATGTTTGAATTTATCGTAGCCGATGTAGAAGCGCAGACACTTATCACGGGCGATACTAGCGAGAAGCTTGAAATATTGAGGCGAATTAATCATATAAACACGGATGAAATGAAATTGTGTTCTGAAACTCAAAAAATCCTCGAACAATACCACGAAGTATTTCAAGGAGTAGGATTAATCAACTCGGAATGTAAGATTTACACAAAGCCTGAATATTCTCCTGTACAAGTCCCTCCCAGGCGCATCCCAACAAGCCTCGGAGCCGAAGTTCAGTCTGAATTGGAAAAAATGGTGAAGCAAGGAATCGTAACAAAAAAATATCATGAAACAGAGTAGTCTCATCCTATGGTCGTTGTAAAAAAGAAATCTGGTCAAATCAGAATATGCCTGGGTCCTCGGAAATTAAATGAGGCCCTTGTGGGAAGACATTTCCAGACTCCGGCTCCAGCTGAACTATTGCACGAGATACCCAAAGCTAAGTATTATACCGTGTTAGACGTGAAATCAGCCTATTGGCATATTCCGGTTGCAAAGGAATGCAGAGATATGTTGGTGATGACCACGCCATTTGGCAAATTCAGATATAACCGATTGCCATTTGGTTTGAAAATATCGGCACAAATTTTTGTTGAGAAAATGACGAATATCTTTAGGGATAGCTTCCAAAATATTACATATGTAGACGATTTGCTGATATATGCGGATACCATTCAAGAGCACAATACAAAATTAAAGGGAATTCTAGAAAAAGCAAAAGAAAAAATATCAAATTTGATTTAACAAAGGCTCAAATATGTCTAACGAAAGTTCGTTTCTTGGGCCATGTGATATCACAAAATGGAATTGATCCAGAGCCAAATAAGATTGATAAATTAATTACCTTCAAAAGGCCAGAGGATAAAAAGTCGCTGCAAAGAATCATGGGTCTTTATAATTACTTGGGAAAATTCATTCCAAATTTAGCTGCGTCCACATCCAATATAAGAGGAATATTAAGAAAGAATGTTGTCTGGCATTGGGGGCCTAAACAGGATGGGGAATTCGATCATATTAAGGAATGCGTGAGGAATGCTCCTTCGTTGGCACATTTTGACAAAAGCAAGATGCTGATTTTGCAGTGTGATGCCAGCAAAGATGCAATGGGAGCTGCTCTGCTACAGGAAGATCGACCTCTAGCATTCGCATCCGCGTCATTTAGCGACTCGCAGAAACAGTACTCTCAGATTGAGAAGGAGTTACTGAGTGTTTATTATGGATGCAAAAAGTTCGAATATCTATTGTCAGGACACACTTTCGTTGTCCAGACGGATCACCAGCCTTTGTTGCCTCTAGTCAAAAAACCGCTGAGTGATATATCTCCGCGTCTACAAAGATTAGTAATGAAGCTTATAGCATTTGACTTCAAATTGCAGTACAAACCAGGAAAATACTTGATTGTGGCTGACACCCTAACCAGGGATACTCACCCCATGGACGAACTACCAACGCCTTTTCTTGAAGACAAAAGAATGGTCAAGATGGTACATGTTAATATCTCGGACGAAAAACTGGTAGCGATGCAGAAAGATACCCGAGAGGATCCTGCTTTGGTTAAAGTAATCGATTATGTGATTGAGGGATGGCCTATATGCAAAAAAGACGTCGATGAAGATGCCAAAGTATTTTTCGATTTCAGACACCGTTTATATTTATGGAATGATCTATTATGTATAGGATCGGCCATAGTGATTCCGAAGACACAAAGGAATACTATGCTTAATTTGTTGCACCAATCGCACCAAGGGATATCTGCAATTCAGGGTTTGGCGCGAGAATCTTTATTTCGGCCGAGAATGTCCATCGACATTGCTGAAAAAGTAAAAAATTGTGAAATTTGTCAAAAACATCAGAAATCAAAAATACGGCAGCCGTTAAAACCTTTCCCAGTTCCAGATTATCCATGGCAGACAGTATCATTGGACATATTTTATATTCAGAAAAAGCCCCATTTGTTAGTGGTCGACAGATATAGTGGCTACCCGGAGGTATTTACATTGGACCCACCTACGGCGATTAATGTAAAAAATAAATTGAGAGAAACATTTGCACGATTCGGGATTCCGGAAACCATGATGTCCGACAATGGACCACCGTTTCACTCAGAGATTATGACTGACTTCTGTATAAGATGGGGAATAAAACAGCTATTTTCAAGTCCACACCTTCATAGATCTAATGGTCTGGCCGAGAGAAACATTCAAACAATAAAAAATCAACTAATTAAATGTAGAGATGAAGGGTCCGACCCATATCTGGCTATTCTGGCATATAGGAATACACCAAAAAATGACCTACCGTCACCCGCACAGCTATGTTTATCGAGGAGCCTTCGATGTCAGATCCCCAGAATTACACCGCTCTATAGACCCTATCAAACTAATTGGAGAAGTATAGAGAATGCCAAAAGAAAAAGACAGAGCTCAATGAAAGAGCATTATGACAGAAATAGTAAAAGCTATCCCAAGGTCAATGTAGGAGAGGATGCATGGTGTCAAATACATCCAAGGGAGACATGGACACCGGTGAAGATTTCAGCGCAGGCTGATTCTCCTCAGAGCTTTGAAGTTGTGACACCATCGGGAAATAGGTTGATAAGAAATCAACAATTTATTAGGCCAAGGGATGGAGGCTACGAAAAAAGCCAGTTGTCTTCAGAACCAATTACCGCCTCCCCAGAAGCTCAACATCCGCAGTGCGACAGTCTAACGATGGGCGAGTCATCCACAGCCCCGATACAGCGGTCAAGTGAAGAGACCAATATTGACCAGAGGGAAGGCGCGACTACATCCGCTGGGATTTCACCAGAACCATCCGAAAGGCCCCGGTTTTCAAGGTTTGGAAGAGAGTTAAGAAAACCACAAAGATTTTGTTTTTAAGCAGAAGGAAGGCATGTCAACCGCCTTTTGATTTGCCTGATCTGATTGTTGATGGTTGTCTAGATTCGTGACATTCTTTAATTGTTGTAGCAGAGGGGAAACATGTTGTGATATGTAGATAACCTATGTTAAGTGTTATAATTGTTACCTATTGTTAACTATGCAAAATTATTCCATTTGTCAATTGTTTTAAACTTATGTAAATTATTTCCTTTTTCATCTCTGTCTTGTATATAAGAAGATTGCTAGATTGAATAAACATTCAGTTCAACTTGTAAGTCGTAGCGAGTTTGTCAGATAACTCATACACATTACAACAGGGCAGAGATGCCCAAAAGCTTGAGACTACGTCTGTCTGCTTGAACTGCCTCCGTTTACGATGACCTGGCATTCTCTGTTATTACACGTGTCTTTTGACACAAGAACAAAATTTCTACAATGATTTTCCTTGAAGAAATAACGACACGAATACTGTCCTTTCTGCAAGTTCCTTCCCTTATATCTTACTCCATGTGCGCACGAGAGCTGCGCATTTTACATCATTTGCATAACTCGGTTAGGCGCGTCTACCCTGAAATTTGCATAATTTTCTGGCCACTATTTCTTGGTGTTCCATTTTCAATGTCACGCAGTGTATAAGTTACACACCTATTATTGAATCAATAGAAACTTCCTTAAATGAAAAATCTGTCCAGTTATGAGAATTCGAAAACTATTATAGACGCATATTATTCTTTTTTTTTTTTTTTTGAAATAAAATATATTGCTACTGTCCAACCTGAAATGAAAAATTAAAAGGAGGGCCTGGCTCATCAGTGGTGAACCCTTCAGTAAGGGCATTAGAACATTGTTTAATTTTTAACGGTAGATTAAACTGGCGAAACCGCTGAGAGGGTTCTCCATCGATGAGCTAGGCCCTCTTCTTAATATTTTATTGCAATAAGGTCAGTAGAAAGTTGTTCAATTTTTAATGGTAAATTAAACTGGCGAAACTGTTGGGAGTGTTCACCACTGACGAGCCAGGCCCTCCCATTAATTTTTCATTGCAATAAGGACAGTAGAAAATTGTTTAATTTTTAATGGTAGATTAAACTGGCGAACCGCTGAGAGGGTTCACCATTGATGAGCAAGGCCGTCCATTAATTTTCATTGAAATAAGGGCAGTAGAAAGTTGTTTAATTTTTAATGGTAGATTAAACTGGCGAACCGCTGAGAGGGTTCACCATTGATGAGCAAGGCCGTCCATTAATTTTCATTGAAATAAGGGCAGTAGAAAGTTGTTTAATTTTTAATGGTAGATTAAACTGGCGAAACCGCTGAGAGGGTTTACCATTGATGAGCAAGGCCGTCCATTAATTTTCATTGAAATAAGGGCAGTAGAAAGTTGTTTAATTTTTAATGGTAGATTAAACTGGCGAAACCGCTGAGAGGATTTACCATTGATGAGCAAGGCCGTCCATTAATTTTCATTGAAATAAGGGCAGTAGAAAGTTGTTTAATTTTTAATGGTATATTAAACTGGCGAAACCGCTGAGAGGGTTTAATATTGATGAGCAAGGCCGTCCATTAATTTTCATTGAAATAAGGGGAAGTAGAAAGTTGTTTAATTTTTAATGGTAGATTAAACTGGCGAAACCGCTGAGAGGATTTACCATTGATGAGCAAGTCCGTCCATTAATTTTCATTGAAATAAGGGCAGTAGAAAGTTGTTTAATTTTTAATGGTAGAGATTAAACTGGCGAAACCGCTGAGAGGGTTTGCCATTGATGAGCAAGGCCGTCCATTAATTTTCATTGAAATAAGGGCAGTAGAAAGTTGTTTAATTTTTAATGGTAGATTAAACTGGCGAAACCGCTGAGAGGGTTTACCATTGATGAGCAAGGCCGTCCATTAATTTTCATTGAAATAAGGGCAGCAGAAAGTTGTTTAATTTTTAATGGTAGATTAAACTGACGAAACCGCTGAGAGGGTTTACCATTGATGAGCAAGGCCGTCCATTAATTTTCATTGAAATAAGGGCAGTAGAAAGTTGTTTAATTTTTAATGGTAGATTAAACTGGCGAAACCGCTGAGAGGGTTTACCATTGATGAGCAAGGCCGTCCATTAATTTTCATTGAAATAAGGGCAGTAGAAAGTTGTTTAATTTTTAATGGTAGATTAAACTGGCGAAACCACTGAGAGGGTTTACCATTGATGAGCAAGGCCGTCCATTAATTTTCATTGAAATAAGGGCAGTAGAAAGTTGTTTAATTTTTAATGGTAGATTAAACTGGCGAAACCGCTGAGAGGGTTTACCATTGATGAGCAAGGCCGTCCATTAATTTTCATTGAAATAAGGGCAGTAGAAAGTTGTTTAATTTTTAATGGTAGATTAAACTGGCGAAACCGCTGAGAGGGTTTACCATTGATGAGCAAGGCCGTCCATTAATTTTCATTGAAATAAGGGCAGTAGAAAGTTGTTTAATTTTTAATGGTAGATAAAACTGGCGAAACCACTGAGAGGGTTTACCATTGATGAGCAAGGCCGTCCATTAATTTTCATTGAAATAAGGGCAGTAGAAAGTTGTTTAATTTTTAATGGTAGATTAAACTGGCGAAACCGCTGAGAGGGTTCACCATTGATGAGCAAGGCCGTCTCATTAATTTTTTTCATTGCAGTAAGGTATATAGAAAATTGTTTAATTTGTTAAAAAGAATCATACACGTCAATAATAGTTTCGAATTTCCATAACTGGACAAATTGTTCATTTAAGGATTTTGTAGCAAAGTATTTTTTAAATTTTAATAACAGATTATCAATTTTGCTATATTTACTCTGTAAACCTACCTCATTCCTTTATCTTTTGTTTATCATTCATAGTTTTTTTTACTTATATTTTTGGTCTAAATTAGACAAGATCTTAGAGGTCGTGCTCATAAAGAAGTTCAATAACTCTTCTGTTATGCATGACTCCATATAGGTTATATGCCTGTTACGTTAAAGCGCTGGTTTTATCCAACATTTCCCTGAGGTCACCTACAGAAAGGCGTAACTTGGACTTTGACCTGGTATTAAATGGCCGCCTCTAAAATGAGGAACAGACGCCCTGTGCAGCCGCTCCTAACATGGAGAACTGCTGATTATCCTGTAACCCAAGAATAGGAGCCCTTACAGGGTGCTATCAGTCGGGCCAACTGAAACCTAGTTTTTTAACGATAATTCAGAGTTTTGTTCTTTCCTTAAATAAATTGCTGTGTCATCCTGAAGTTTGTCTTCCCTAATTATACACGGAGCATTATAATAGTCTATAATAGTTACGAATTGTCATAACAGATGGCGCACTATTGTATCTGTCCAGTACTGAAAGTAGACAGTGTGTGACAACAGTGTCACCATGATTGTCATTTTCTACCTCCTACTGCTGTCCTGTGTCATCTGTCCTGGAGTTGACACATCTGCGCCAGCAGGTAAGTGACAATCCATATCTCAACAAGAGAGATATATAATGAAAGAATTTAAAAGCACGAATGTTTCTTTTATACATAATACAAACTTCTACTGTCCTTACTGCGATGAAAAATATATATTGGAAGGGCTTGGGCTCATCAGTGGTGAACCCTCCCAGCGGTTTCGTCAATTTAATCCACCAGACCGCTTCTTAGAGCTCTAATACTGTATTGGACGATTCTGCTTATATATGCTACACTGAAGAGTGGAATCTCAGAAATGGTTTTCAAGAGAACTATGGACATAAGCTTATAGGACAGTAGAGAGAGAGATATCAAACCACTGAGGTGTCCATATTTGGTTCTATTAGGATATAAAAATACCATATATTATTTTTATCTTTTATCTTCATTTGCGCAGAATCCGTGTTAAATCCATATATAAAAATTTGAAACTATTATAGACGGGTACGATTCTTTTAAAAAATAAACAATATCTATTGTCCTTACTGTAATGGAAAAATTAATGGGAGGGCCTGGCTCATTAGAGGTGAACCCTCCCAGTGGTTTCGCCAGTTTAATCTACCAGATCGCTGTTATATAGCATTTTTCGATCTTCCTTTTAAAGTGATACTGATACCAATACTGAGCCAAGCCCTCCCAAAGAAGTTTGTATTATGTATAATAGAAACATTCGTGCTTTTAAATCCTTTAATTTTATATGTATAGATGGCGCGCTATTGCTTTGTGTTAATTTATGCCTAACTGGCCTTGTCTTTATTGTTTGCGGAAGAACATTGCTCGATGCAAATATTTGAATGTAATTCTACTGTCCTATAAGCTTATGTCCATAGTTCTCTTGAAAACCATTTCTGAGATTCCATCCTTCAGTGCTGCGTATATAAGCAGAATCGTCCAATACAGTATTAGAGCTCTGAGAAGCGTTCTGGTGGATTAAATTGGCGAAACCGCTGGGAGGGTTCACCACTGATGAGCCAAGCCCTTCCAATATATTTTTTCATCGCAGTAAGGGCAGTAGAAGTTTGTATTATGTATAAAAGAAACATTCGTGCTTTTAAATCCTTTCATTTTATATGTATAGATGGCGCGCTATTGCTTTGTATAAATCCAGGTATAAGAAATGTATTTTCCTCCAATTTACCCAGACTAATATATTTATTAGCTTGATTGTCTTTATATAATTTTTCCTGTATATAAATATAATATTACCATTAAGGTACTATTACTGTTTTTCCTGTATGTATACTACATATCTGCTTGGAGAATCTGTTTAAAAATAAAAAGTCTTAATAAAGCTCTTTGTTGTTGTGTATTCTCTTTATCATGTCTAGATTGCCAATCCATTTATGTTGGAGAAACCATCAAGAAAATAGAAACCATAATAAAAGAACACATATACAATATAAAGAGCAGAGACCTAAGATCACTAATATACCAACATACCACGAATACAGACCATACATTCAATCTAGAAAGCCCTTTCTGTCACTACTGTAATATACCGTCAAAGATAGAAAGATTGATCCTCGAATCCCTCATATCCAAACATAAGGAGAGCATCAGCAGAAGAATAGACATCCCAGAATAATTGGACACGACAACAACAACAACAGAAAATTGACATGGATCCATAAGAAAAGCTTTAGACACCCAAGTTAAAGAACATTGCTGTGATAGAGAAGTACGGAGACATCTGAGGCTCTTCATTGGACACAACAACAACAACAGAAAATTGACATGGACCCAGAACAGCAGCTTTAAACACTCAAGATAGAGAACATTGCTGTGATAGAGATGTATGGAGACATCTGAGGCTCTTCATTGGACTCGACAAAAACAACAGAAAATTGACATGGACCCAGAATTCGCACACCCAAGATAGAGAACATTGATGTGATAGAGATGTACGGAGACATCTGAGGCTCTTCATTGGACACGACAACAACAACAGAAAATTGACATGGACCCAGAACAGCAGCTTTACACACCGAAGATAGAGAACATTGTTGTGATAGAGATATACGGAGACATCTGAGGCTCTTCATTGGACACGACAACAACAACAGAAAATTGACATGGACCCAGAACAGCAGCTTTACACACCCAAGATAGAGAACATTGCTGTGATAGAGATATACGGAGACATCTGAGGCTCTTCATTGGACACAACAACAACAACAACAGAAAATTGACATGAACCCAGAACAGCAGTTTTACACACCCAAGATAGAGAACATTGGTGTGATAGAGATGTACAGAGACATCTGAGACTCTTCATTCGACACGACAACAACAACAGAGAATTGACGTGGATCCAGAACAACAGCTTTACACACCCAAGATAGAGAACATTGCTGTGATAGAGATGTATGGAGACATCTGAGACTCTTCATTGGACACGACAATAACAACAGAAAATTGACATGGACCCAGAACAACAGCTTTGCACACCCAAAATAGTGGACATTGTTGTGATAGAGATGTATGGAGACATCTTAGACTCTTCATTGGACACGACAACAACAACAGAAAATTGACATGGACCCAGAACAACAGCTTTGCACACCCAAGATAGAGGACATTGCTGTGATAGAGATGTATGGAGACATCTGAGGCTCTTCATTCGACACGACAACAACAACAGAGAATTGACATGGATCCAGAGCAGCAGCTTTACACACCCAAAATAGTGGGAATTGCTGTGATAGAGATGTACGGAGACATCAGAGGCTTTTCATTGGACACGACAACAACAACAGAAAATTGACATGGACCCAGAGCAGCAGCTTTACACACCCAAGATAGAGGACATTGCTGTGATAGAGATGTATGGGGACATCTGAGGCTTTTCATTGGACACGACAACAACAGAAAATTGACATGGACCCAGAACAGCAGCTTTACACACCAAAGATAGAGGACATTGCTGTGATAGAGATATACGGAGACATCTGAGGCTCTTCATTGGACACAACAACAACAGAAAATTGACACAAGCCTGTCATAGTTAATATCAAGATTAAACAGCCATCATTTATGAAAGCTCGCCACAGATAATCAAAGAGTTATCTGTTAACTTCAAATGCTCAAGAAAAAATTGTAGAAAGAGGTCTTGGGTAACACCAGAATGGAGTTAGTATCTTGATCCAGTCCTTGGTCAAAAAGCCACCAGCCCTGTAGATCGGATTTTCACTGTAGGATGTTGAGCCTGTAGTTTAAGCCTTTTGCCTGGTTATGCCTTAAGCCTGGACATGCGCCGGACTTGGAGACTGTTGGTGGTTTCTGAGCTACCTGAAGTATAGAAGCTCCATCTATGCTTCTTTCCTGTGGTGAATCTGTATAAGACTGGTGGTCTTAATAAAGCTGTATATGATAGACTGAAATAAGAGATATATGGTTTGTTCCAGGACCAAACCCATGGGCCTACCCAGCTAACGGACTCCCACCCCCCACCCATGGTCCCAAGGTGAGGGAGGTGGACCTGAATGTAATTGCCAGCACGGCGTCATACCCCTGAGTGGGGAGTGTACTTGGAATAAACTTATGGTATAATACTATCTGTTTGGACTCTTTGTTGGGAGACAAAGTCTGACTGTCATATAGTGCTGACGCGAGGCGCCATGAGTCTCGAAACTCTTGGGTGTTCGCTCTGTGTGTGCGCCATTGGGAGCGTCCATGCCGAACGCGTCATGGAAAACCAAGGGGTACACACAGTAGTAGCACCCTCCCGCCTCCGCGCGGTTCCCCGTGTCAACCTCGTACCTCAGAGGTCCTTGATTCGTCGGCAGATTCAGGGAGTACTGGGAACTAAGGGTACGAGGGCCAAAGTCCTATTGGAGCGTAGGACGGGTTTAACCAAGTCCGAACGAGAGGACAGCAACCTGGCCATGAAATTCTCGTAGACGTCTGTGGGCTGATTGGTCGACCCCATGGAACTAGACCATAAAGGCGGGCGCAAGAGGCCAAACAATTGGCCGCTCGGTGCATGGAGAATGCATCATTCCTTTGGCAAGGTGGCTAGAGAAAATGGATCGGCTTATGGACCGAGAGGTCTGGGTGGCCATTACTCCTAGGATGTCATATAGTGCTCCTCAGACGTACAGACTTCGGTCTAGGTAGCCCACTGTCCAATGGTGTCATGTAGTAGATAACCAACCAATGACAGCCGCTCCCCATAATGGAGACTTATGGACTAAATATTAAACTAATCTCCATGACCTTGTATAATTATACAATGGGATAATAGAAAAATGGACTCTTTGATAAACGTGGAGATTGAATTTAAAAAAATTAAAGAAATCTGAAATTTGGAAGATAGATATATAAGAGCTATTTGAAAAAGCGGTATAGTACAGAGGCTGCTCTATTTCTAAAATAAAGATTTTTCAACGCTGTAGCTTGCCAAAGAAGTGCCCCATTCGAGTGATTTTTTTTTTTTAATTCTAAAGAACAATGATCAGGTTTGTTAAGGATCAGCTTCCTAATCCATCTCATTGTTTTGTTTTTGTTTTCTTGTACAGTGATATTTATAATATGAAGCACTAGCGCGCCATCTGTTATCAAAATTCAAAACTATTTTAAAGGCGTAAGATTCTTTTTGAAATTAAACAATTTCTACTGCCCTTACTGCAATGTAAAAATAAATGGGAGGGCCTGGCTCATCAGTGGTGAACCCTCCCAGCGGTTTCGCCAGTTTATATAGATATCTATATAATTGTTTCTCTGTTTAACAATAGTAAATGAACGCGGCAATTATCCCTAGGTGGGATATCGGGTTTTATTTGTTGAAATAAAGATAAATAAAGATAAAGCGTATTAATTTATATTTCATAAAAAAAGACGTCAAGATCCACACATAGGAAACAATAAATTGTACAAACATTTGTTGAACGAAGTTTGACAATTATCCCGCATGTGTTTCTTTTGAACGAAAACACGAAATTTATTTTAAGGAGAAATAACGATTATTTCTAACCTTAGAGATGAAGTATGATAGGATGAATTGTGAAGAGTAATGATAAACGGAAAATTAAAGTGTCCAGGGATAGGAACAATAAGATACAAACATTTATAATTATTTTTATTAAAGCAGTAATATCGTTTTTATAAAAATGGAACACCCTCTGTAGATAAAACTGGCGAAATCGCTGGAAAGGCTTACCATTGATGAAGCCAAGCCCTCTTAAGAAAATCAATAAACGTTGTATTTTTAAAAGAAAAATAATGATGAAATAGCCTCATTTCGTTCATATAAATCTATAGTATAAAGATACGGGAGGATAGTATTAATGATATACCAAAAGATGCAACTCTCCCTTTAAAAACTGTATTTTAATTCAATGAATTCTGTTCAATTCTCCCAGTACAGAACGTAATGGTGCTGATAAAGAATTAGTCACAATACCAACTTAGTAAAATTCAGAACTCCGCCTTTGCCGGTCCCAAACCCGGATGAAAAAGGAGGAGGGGGAGCAGTAACAAGCTCGGTAAAAAACCTGGGCTCAGCTGGCCCGGCTGATAGTACCCTGTAAGGGCTCCAGGGATACAGGATGAGCAGTGTTTGTACTCCATGTTAGGAGCGGCTGCACATGGCGTCTGTTCCTCATGTCGGAGGCGGCCATTTCTTTTGGAGCTATGTTGGCCTGCCACTGAGTAGTGCTTCCAGTCTTAATGACAAAGGCAGACACATTCTACTTCACACAGTCATGATGGTTGTCAAACAAGCTTCACACCCTGATATGATTAAGTGGAGATAAGAAAGAAGAAGAGGGAAATTCAGACAAAAAGCCAACAACCTTTATTTCCCGCACCTGTACTGATGATGGCCAAAGTCCGAAACTATAACATTGAGGTTGTAGGCCTTTGTTTAAAACTTCTGAATTTGTATCGTGGTTCATTCTTTATCACCCCCTTTGCATATTTACGCATATTTGGCTTTAACTACCCATTTATTAAGTTCGCAGAGAGCCTCTAGGACCATCATTTTAGTTGTAGAGGTACAGCCTACACTACGCTGACGAGAGCCAACAGCCCGAAACGCGTATTTGGTTGGCTTTTCTTTATTTATCAAGTAAATGGGTTGGCCAGATACAAGGTTGTCCTAAAGGTTCGTAAACACTTGCATAAAATTGAAATACCAATATTATTTGCCGTTATGTATAATGTCTTTGTATTATGTATAAAGTAATTGTATTATTATGTATTCGCCGTAATAATATTGTCGCAGAGATAAATAAAGCAAGGGCAAATTTAGGGATAATTAATTTAAAATAAAGGTGGGTATTTTACCTTTTAGTTCTCCAATAAAAATATATACAAGAGGTATTTATAGGGAGAGAGATAACTTATCCCAAGGTAAAATAATAATAATGAGCGTCGTCAGCCATCGAGATGTCCCGTTTTCCTTATTTGCCGATCAGCTCCCGAGAACCCCTCACACCTGTGGTCCCCCCCGGAGTCCAGGGATGATTGACAGGTGTTCCATGGAGCTTCTTAACAATATTATTCGCCAAATAATAAGAAACACACGAACTTTTGGAACAACCTTATATCACGGAACAAGTTAAATCAACGTTTAATTGATTTTTGTTCTATTAGATGGCGCTCTCTGCCATTAGGATTGTTCCATAATATTTGGTCAACACAATTTCTTGATAATTCGTTTAAAAAACCAGCTACGTACGCGTTTCGGGCTGTTGGTCCTAGTCATTTTCGTGCAGGCTGTACCTCAACGGCGATATTTGCGTAATTACTCTGAACACGTGAAATACGGTAGCCGTACCTCTCCTGAGAGGCCATAGTCCAGTAAAACTGATATACTCCTAGTCTCTCCTGAGGGTGGTCTCTTATTGGAGGTTGAATTAGTTCAGTTCATAGCAGATTTTTATTGTTTTTAAAAGGTATCATAGTGAATGGGCATCCAAATGGCAAATTAGTCGAGGAAAAGCAGTCAGTCAGTCAAAAATGGTCAAATATGACTTCGAATTTTAAAAATGCACCAAATTACGAACCTAATATCTTAATACAAAAGAAAATAAATGTTTTTAAATGAAAAAAAAATTGAAATAATTAATTTTAAGATAGAAAATTTTCAGGATAAAATGTCAACGCCAAAGCGCCGGGACTGCTATCGCCATCTATGAATGCAAAATTGAAGCTTTTCAAATTAACAAAAAAAAAGTATTTAATTAAAAATAAAGATTGGTAAAATTATTATATAGTTTTTTTTGTATTTTTTATTATATCAATAAAATATAATAAATATAAATAATATATATATATAGTTTAGAATATTAAAATAAAAAATAAAATTATTTAGTTAAACACTTACCGTTTGGGTTCCATTCTTTGCAATAGCTGTTGCTAGATGTTCGTTTTTGCTAATATGGAGTAAAAATGTATGGAATTATATATTATTTTCAAAATAGACACCCTGTTGTTTTATATCAAGTAACAAACAATAAAATAATTTTTATAGTAAAATTAGACAGATTATTAAAGAAAATTTGCATATATGCTTACATATTGTAACAAAGTATTTATTATTTTATTAGCAGAGTATTATTTTTAATATTTATATATTGTTATACTCTCTGTATACTTCCCTCTTTTGCTTATCTTTTGTTTATCATTCATAGTTTGTTCTTGCCTGAAATAAATTGTTGTCTAATCCCGAAGTTGGTCTTCCCTAATTTTCCACGTGGTAATATTGAGCTAGTAATGTGTAAATACAGTGGAAAACATATTTCAACGCCCAATTGGTGGTAACGTGCCGTTGAGTGTAACAATCCGCTAGGTTAGGTTAGGTTAAATTTGGTTAGTTTAGGTTGTTTTAAAAATGGAACAATTATACTGTAGTGATTGTATTAGGCGTACAAATAAGTTTTGAGGGATTTTTTTATAAATTCGAAGCTTTATTCAGAGAAATCAGTACAATATTTTTCATTCAAAGTATTGTCCATCTTTAGCTACGACTTTTTCCCATCTTTCAGGCAGCATACGGATTCCGTGTCGAAAAAAATTCCTCGTCTTTTGAGGCGATCCAAACATCGACCCAATTTTTCGCCTCTTCGTAAGAAGTAAAGTGCTGCTCGGCCAGGCCATGTGTCATTGAACGGAACATGTGGTAGTCTGAAGGAGCAATGTCTGGTGAATACGGCGGGTGGGGTAGGTGGTATATGGTGATTTATTCTCTTTTTTTTTTAAAGAAAAGTGCAGTAAATATGGATAGATATAACAGCAGTATGGTAGATTTAACTGGCGAAACCGCTTGGAGGGTTCACCACTGATGAACCAGGCCCTCCCAATAATTTTTCCGTTGCAGTAAGGGCAGTAGAAATTGTTTGATTTATTTATGTAACAGTTGAAAAGACACGCCATATCCACAATTAGGATAAAATTGCGTGTAAATATGAAATTATATACAAATCAAATAATCGTGAAATTAACATAATTAAACATTGGAAAGCACGCAAATTACATATTCGATGTCAAATTTTTACATATAGTGATTAGAAATAGTAGCTTGAAATATGCACACCGTTGTTTAATTTCAAAAAGAATATTACGCGTCTAAAATAGTGTCGAATTTTGATAGATATATAGTGTTGATGTGTGATGAAGGTGGTCAAATTTGTCAAAATAAATTGTAAAAATATTCTGGTCCCAGAGGTTTCCTGAGAAACCAAGAAATGGATATTTAAGGCCAAATTTGAATAAATATACTGTTCATGTGAAAAATAATAAAAATACTTTAACATTTCGAGATGTCTAACCTCCATGACAAGGTGACTCGAATGTTACATCGTATAGCTAAAATTAATTAAATGGAGAAGAAGAAATCTTTGTTTAAAAACAATACCGGTTGAGTAAACCATCACGCCGGAACTATTCGGGCGAAGCCGTGATTAAATTGTTGAAATTTTTTGGCTTTTTATGAATATTTGTCAATTGAAGATTAGAGATTATGAGAATGAAATATTTTTATTGTCCTTTAAAGTATGATAGAGAAAAAAATAATGGTTTTAAACACTTATTATATTATGATGCACTAGCGCGCCATCTGTTATCAAATTATAAAACTATTTTAGAGGCGTAATATTCTTTTTAAAATAAAACAATTTCTACTGTCCTTACTGCAATGGAAAAATTAAAGGGAGGGCCTGGCTCATCAGTGGTGAACCCTCCCAGCGGTTTCGCCAGTTTAATCTACTTATTATATATTTGGATTTTAATAAATATATATATTTTTAAATTAGTTATAAGATTATATCCATTAATAAATATAAAGTATATATTGGATCAAAATTAATTATTCAACCAATTTTTCTAGAGGCAAAACGCCTCTTTTTATCAAGGTTTTGATTTAAACTAAATCACGTGGGTATGTGATCTACTCATGCTATACAAGATCAATGTAAGAAACTATCTGATGGAAATTTCACTTTGATCTTGTATAGCGTGAGTGGTTCACCCGTGATTTAGTTTAAATCAAAGCTTTGATAAAGAGAGGTGTTTTGCCCCTAGAAATATTGGTTGATTAATAAATTTAAACCTATTATATGTTTTATATTTATTTATAGATATTATTATGGATTGCTCAATATATTTGAATAGATTATATATATTTCAAATTGAACGAGAGAGATTAAATATAGAAATTAGCAAATAATTAAAAATGTGAGTTAAAATGTTTCTTATTTACCGTCTGATTTCGTGACGTTGACAGATCAAAACATGACGTTATTGTTGTTGTTGTGTCCAATGTCGTCTCCGTACATCTCTATCACAGCAATGCTCTCTATCTTGGGTGTGTGAGGTTTCTCTTCTGGGTCCATGTCAATTTTCTGTTGTTGGCGTGTCCAATGAAGAGCCTCAGATGTGTCCATACATCTCTATTACAGCAATGTTCTCTATCTTGGGTGTGTAAAGTTGCTCTTCTGGATCCATGTCAATTTTCTGTTGTTGGCGTGTCCAATGAAGAGCCTCAGATGTGTCCATACATCTCTATCACAGCAATGTTCTCTATCTTGGGTGTGTAAAGTTGCTCTTCTGGATCCATGTCAATTTTCTGTTGTTGTTGTCGTGTCCAATGAAGAGCCTCTGATGTCTCCGTACATCTCTATCACCGAAATGTCCACTATCTTGGGTGTGTAAAGCTGCTCTTCTGGATCCATGTCAATTTTCTGTTGTTGTTGTTGTCGTGTCCAATGAAGAGCCTCAGATGTCTCCATATATCTCTATCACAGCAATGTTCTCTATCTTGGGTGTGTAAAGTTGCTCTTCTGGATCCATGTCAATTTTCTGTTGTAGTTGTCGTGTCCAATGAAGAGCTTCAGATGTTTCCATACATCTCTATCACAGCAATGTTCTCTATCTTGGTTGTGTAAAGCTGCTGCTCTGGGTCCATGTCAATTTTCTGTTGTTGTTGTGTCCAATGAAGAGCCTCAGATGTCTCTGTACATCTCTATCACAGCAATCTTCTCTATCTTGGGTGTGTAAAGTTGCTGTTCTGGGTCCATGTCAATTTTCTGTTGTTGTTGTTGTGTCCATTGAAGAGCCTCAGATGTCTCCGTACATCTCTATCACAGCAATGTTCTCTATCTTGGGTGTGTAAAGTTGCTGCTCTGGGTCCATGTCAATTTTCGGTTGTTGTTGTCGTGTCCATTGAAGAGCCTCAGATATTTCCGTACATCTCTTTCACAGCAATGTTCTCTATCTTGGGTGTGTAAAGCTGCTGTTCTGGGTCCATGTCAATTTTCTGTTGTTGTTGTCGTGTCCATTGAAGAGCCTCAGATGTCTCTGTACATCTCTATCACAGCAATCTTCTCTATCTTGGGTGTGTAAAGTTGCTGTTCTGGGTCCATGTCAATTTTCTGTTGTTGTTGTCGTGGCCAATGAAGAGCCTCAGATGTCTCCATACATCTCTATCACAGTAATGTTCTCTATCTTGGGTGTGTAAAGCTGCTGTTCTGGGTCCATGTCAATTTTCTGTTGTTGTTGTCGTGTCCAATGAAGAGCCTCAGATGTCTCCATACATCTCTATCACAGCAATGTTCTCTATCTTGGGTGTGTAAAGTTGCTGTTCTGGGTCCATGTCAATTTTCTGTTGTTGTTGTCGTGGCCAATGAAGAGCCTCAGATGTCTCCATACATCTCTATCACAGTAATGTTCTCTATCTTGGGTGTGTAAAGTTGCTGTTCTGGGTCCATGTCAATTTTCTGTTGTTGTTGTCGTGGCCAATGAAGAGCCTCAGATGTCTCCATACATCTCTATCACAGTAATGTTCTCTATCTTGGGTGTGTAAAGTTGCTGTTCTGGGTCCATGTCAATTTTCTGTTGTTGTTGTCGTGTCCAATGAAGAGCCTCAGATGTCTCCATACATCTCTATCACAGTAATGTTCTCTATCTTGGGTGTGTAAAGCTGCTGTTCTGGGCCCATGTCAATTTTCTGTTGTTGTTGACGTGTTCAATGAAGATCCTCAGATGTCTCCGTACATCTCTATCACAGTAATGTCCTCTATCTTGAGTGTATAAAGTTGCTGTTCTGGGTCCATGCCAATTTTCTGCAAGACTGCGGTCATTGCTGGAAAAAACCTTGCAACAAATTTTTATTTTTATTTACTCTATAAAAGGTAACCTTCGTGACAATACAATAATGCGAAATGTCACCAATATGTGTCCAGAAATGTGTGACAACTGAGCAAGTTCCACTGGACATAACGACGGATGACAAGTTGTGAAAGATCCTGATGTACACCCGGATTGACACAATGTAACCACCAGTAAACCTGACATGTTCACCGTACGATGTTGCGATGCCTCAGCAAGTACAATGGCAATTTTCTTTATTTATCAGTCTCTTCCCAGTGCAATTTCACTTCTGCACTATTTTTTAAAAATATACTAATGGACAAAACTTAAAGAAATATAAAGTCTTTGATATCACTTGTCGATTTTTTTTGTAAGAAAACAATGACAATTTTGTTAACACTTGGTTAACTCGCGTATCTTCAATAAAGGTCACTGTAATATCTTTCAGAGTTATTGTCTGAATCCCGATATACATGCTAAAAGGTACAACTTCCTTAAGTTTTGTCCATGAGTGTATTTGGTTGTCTCGTGTGTCTTCAATAAAGGTCACTGTAATATCTTTCAGAGTTATTGTCTGAATCCCGATATACATGGTAAAAGGTACAACTTCCTTAAGTTTTGTCCATGAGTGTATTTGGTTATCTCGTGTGTCTTCAATAAAGGTCACTGTAATATCTTTCAGAGTTATTGTCTGAATCCCGATATACATGGTAAAAGGTACAACTTCCTTAAGTTTTGTCCATGAGTGTATTTGGTTATCTCGTGTGTCTTCAATAAAGGTCACTGCAATATCTTTCAGAGTTATTGTCTGAATCCCGATATACATGCTAAAAGGTACAACTTCCTTAAGTTTTGTCCATGAGTGTATTTGGTTATCTCGTGTGTCTTCAATAAAGGTCACTGTAATATCTTTCAGAGTTATTGTCTGAATCCCGATATACATGCTAAAAGGTACAACTTCCTTAAGTTTTGTCCATGAGTGTATTTGGTTATCTCGTGTGTCTTCAATAAAGGTCACTGTAATATCTTTCAGAGTTATTGTCTGAATCCCGATATACATGGTAAAAGGTATAACTTCCTTAAGTTTTGTCCATGAGTGTATTTGGTTATCTCGTGTGTCTTCAATAAAGGTCACTGTAATATCTTTCAGAGTTATTGTCTGAATCCCGATATACATGGTAAAAGGTACAACTTCCTTAAGTTTTGTCCATGAGTGTATTTGGTTATCTCGTATGTCTTCAATAAAGGTCACTGTAATATCTTTCAGAGTTATTGTCTGAATCCCGATATACATGCTAAAAGGTACAACTTCCTTAAGTTTTGTCCATGAGTGTATTTGGTTATCTCGTGTGTCTTCAATAAAGGTCACTGTAATATCTTTCAGAGTTATTGTCTGAATCCCGATATATATGCTAAAAGGTACAACTTCCTTAAGTTTTGTCCATGAGTGTATTTGGTTATCTCGTGTGTCTTCAATAAAGGTCACTGTAATATATTTCAGAGTTATTGTCTGAATCCCGATATACATGCTAAAAGGTACAACTTCCTTAAGTTTTGTCCATGAGTGTATTTGGTTATCTCGTGTGTCTTCAATAAAGGTCACTGTAATATCTTTCAGAGTTATTGTCTGAATCCCGATATACATGGTAAAAGGTACAACTTCCTTAAGTTTTGTCCATGAGTGTATTTGGTTATCTCGTATGTCTTCAATAAAGGTCACTGTAATATCTTTCAGAGTTATTGTCTGAATCCCGATATACATGCTAAAAGGTACAACTTCCTTAAGTTTTGTCCATGAGTGTATTTGGTTATCTCGTGTGTCTTCAATAAAGGTCACTGTAATATCTTTCAGAGTTATTGTCTGAATCCCGATATACATGGTAAAAGGTACAACTTCCTTAAGTTTTGTCCATGAGTGTATTTGGTTATCTCGTATGTCTTCAATAAAGGTCACTGTAATATCTTTCAGAGTTATTGTCTGAATCCCGATATACATGCTAAAAGGTACAACTTCCTTAAGTTTTGTCCATGAGTGTATTTGGTTATCTCGTGTGTCTTCAATAAAGGTCACTGTAATATCTTTCAGAGTTATTGTCTGAATCCCGATATATATGCTAAAAGGTACAACTTCCTTAAGTTTTGTCCATGAGTGTATTTGGTTATCTCGTGTGTCTTCAATAAAGGTCACTGTAATATATTTCAGAGTTATTGTCTGAATCCCGATATACATGCTAAAAGGTACAACTTCCTTAAGTTTTGTCCATGAGTGTATTTGGTTATCTCGTGTGTCTTCAATAAAGGTCACTATAATATCTTTCAGAGTTATTGTCTGAATCCCGATATACATGGTAAAAGGTACAACTTTCTTAAGTTTTGTCCATGAGTGTATTTGGTTATCTCGTGTGTCTTCAATAAAGGTCTCTGTAATATATTTCAGAGTTATTGTCTGAATCCCGATATACATGCTAAAAGGTACAACTTCCTTAAGTTTTGTCCATGAGTGTAGTCACCCATGTTATGTACATAACTATAATTATTCACAAATTATAGTAAGTTTGGCGTTTAATAAGTGACCTTTCTGATGACTAAATAAAAAACATCTCGCTTATTTATTTACTTCAAAGGTATTATATTGAATATTATTTTAAAATATAAAAGATGTCGTTGGACGAGTAGGTAACACCCTCGATTCCCGAAAGCCATGAAGCGGGATCGTATTGGACACTTTGTTTTAATATTTGAATAACCTTCACATATTATTCATTGTTGTAAATATACCATAAGCCAGGTTGTTCTTTTTGAGCGGGGGTACCTAATAAAGTGATTTTGGAACCAATAATTTTAAAATAGGAAATAAAAACAGAATCAACACAAAAATACACGAAAAGAAGTTATGAATACATGAATAAACATGCAATTTATTTTTCTCCAATGTATATATATATCTTAACTTGTATGAAATATTGATATATATATATATATAAGTCAAATCATTCTTAAAAGTAACAAATAACGAAGGGAATGGAAAAAACAAAAGGAGGTAAACACAATCCGAGCAAACGGATGTTGAGAAAGGATTTGGCAACGGTGGCTTATAACTCGGCCACACTGGAGACAAATCGGGCAGACGACATGTCGTTAGCTGTGGAATGGAGTCGTCTGGTGTATGTAGTGGTAGTTCCACTTTTACTTCTGCCGTTACCTGTCTTATGGCCATCTCAGGTAGGTAGCTCGTTGTGATTTCCTAAATTACATTGAAATAAATCAAACAAGGCAATATTCTGACCACGAACACATGAGCTTTTTTAGATGGCATATCTATTGAAACAGAAATCAACTAAACGTTGATTTAACCTGTTCCCTCTGATATTTGGCTAACCTATTTTCTTGATAAATCAAGAAAAGTCAACCGCGAACGCGTTTCGGGTTGTTGGCCCTCGTCAGCGTGGTGCAGACTGTACCTCTACGACCAAAAATGTTTTAACGATATTTATTTCGATAGTTTATTTTCTACAAGGAGCTAAAAGGGTTTTGTTACAGATTAAACTACAAGCTCTGTTGTGTTGGTGTAGTACTGGGACAAGCTTACTGGTTTACTTACACGTGAACCTAACCTAAACTGAACCTAACCTGAACCTAACTTGACCTCAAGTTTAGAAAATTC
>CP092880.1:57564109-57586536 GCA_030710605.1 Cordylochernes scorpioides
CACCGCCCAGGTAACGAACAGTAGATGTATCCTTTTCCGACTTTTCGTCCCCTACCTCCAGATAATTTCAATTGAATGGGTCCCGCATAATCCACCCCACTGACCGTGAATGGTTTTCTGGGGTCAACCGTTCCTTTGGTAAATCGATCATGACTTGATGTTGGGGTTCGATTGTAGCGGCAACAGATCACAAACCCTTGAAGCAGATGGCCACCCAGACCTTTCGGTCCATAAACAGATCACACTGTCTCGAACACATTTCTTAATTTGATCTTTGGCTCTTAGGATCCAGTACTTCTGTCTAAGATTTGACAGTATCAGCTGCGTACCGCCGTGAAAAGTTCTTTGGTGCCTGTCACGTATAATAAGTTGGCTCAGCCGTCCCTCTGATGGCAATAAGGCAGGATACTTCTGGTGGTAAGGTATGCCGAGAGTCCATCTTAATCCCCCACCAACTCGGAGGACACCCTGTTCATCCTGGAAAGGGTTTAAGGACAATATTCTGCTGCTCCCACCAATGACCTTGTGACGACTCAAAGACTTCAGTTCTTTCCCAAAATAATGCTGTTGTACGGCCAAGAGGATCTCAATATGGGCTCTCTTAATTTCAGCGGGATTCAAGGGTGACTGAACTTTCCCGCCCCGGCAATTACTAAATAACGAAGCATCCAGGCCACAACTCGATTATAGGTGGTGATCGAGGAAAATCGTTATCCCAAGGCGACCAACAAAGGAACTTGATCCACGAGACCAACCGACAAAGCCGTACTTATTTCCGTTACCCCATAAATTCTTGGCATTTTGGGCCATTGGTCCCGGGACGAAACGAGCCAGCCAGGTCCCTTCCACCACAACCTGGAGCTTCCTATCATCGATAACAAAACCCCACGGGAAGCGAGGTCAGCGGGATTTTCTCCTGATGGAACATGAAGCCATTCTTGAATCTGGCGGCATGTCTGTATTACTGATACCGATTTCCCACGAAGGTTGGCAAGGTTCAAGCGATAATCTTTATCCATGCCAGGACGATGGTGCATCCGTCCAACAGACAATAGTCCCCAGATAAAGTCGCACCACCGTCAGAATGTGTGTAATTAGGCAAGTTAGCAAGACAGCCGCGCATAACTCCAGGAGTGGAATAGAGAATTGGCCGACGGGTGCCAAACGCGCCTTGGCCGCCACCAACTCCGCTCTGCTGCCATCGCTTCCACTAATTATTATATAAACAGCGGCTGCATACGCATTTTCTGATCACCTGAATCCAAGCAGCTGAATGTCCTGGATTCCCATTAAGCCCAACCAAGGGGTATCCGAACTGTTCGAAGACATCCAGTTGTTCTCGAAACTTCTTCCACTGTTCTTTTATAGGTCCGTCTATCGGTGTATCCCAATCTTTCCCAGCTACCCACAACGGCTGAATAAACGGGCACCAACCATCCCATGGGATCTTACAGTTTTGCCACCAGCAATAGCATGCCACGCTTAGTGATTTCCATCTTGTGTAGGCTCCTGGAAGCTGTACAAAAAGTAATCCCTCACTGGATCCCATTTCAAACCGAGCGTTTTCACCACTTCTACGCATCAAACTGGATTTTCTTAAGACGGGCATCCTCGGGTATTTGATTCAGAATTGTCGGATCATTGGAGGTCCACTTCTTGAGAACAAATCCTCCTTTTTGTAAGAGACATATATGTTCTTCTCTCAACAGTATGGCCGACTCTGAATCCTCTGCCCCGGTCAATATATCATCTACGTACGTTTCCTTCCTCAATGCTTCAGCCGCTCTAGGATATTGACTGTTCTCATCAATGGCCAATTGATCCAATGTTCTTAGGCATGTTTTTCATGCAGCTTGAGGAACTACACTACTATGCGACTTGTTTACATCAATTTAAATAATAAGTTATTTTAGAATATAACTCATTGTAAATAGCTCAACTTGATTAACTTTCTCTCTTTACTATACTAATTATCTCAAATAACTTCATTAAATCAACTTCCATCATTTCTCAACATACTGTAAATAACTACCTTGCGGTTTCTTCTATCTTCCTATGTTGTTGCTTATTTGTTCAATGTATATGTTTATTTAATGCTTTTTTCTTAATTGTTTATTTTATTTTTGAAAATTCTGTTAACTACTCTACTACAATATGAATTATTGTAAATAGTTTCACGCACAATTATCCAGATCGGATATAGTGTGTCTTATTGGCAACTGGTAATGAATGATAAACTTACCTCGTTATTATCCTCCTCAGGGGAATAATTATTTTAATACTATTTCTACTTATATACATACATGATTTCTAAAATATATGTAAGTGTTACAAACATATCTGCATATATCGAGAAATGAATAAGAACTTTAAAATAAAAGACACTTTTGCAAATTAAAAATTAAAAATATAAATTATACACATAAACTTTGTTTTAAAATATTTGTCTGTATTTACATATATACTTATTACTGCGGGAGAAGCAGCACAAGTAAGGGACTGCCCTGTAGTACGGTGTCGTGAGCCCCGAGCCGCTACGGTAACCGTGAACTGGGAACTCTGAAATGTGGCTGACTAACGGGGCAATTGGCATCCCCCTTTCCATGGAGCAACAATATCCTCTTAGAAGAAAAAATTGCTATAAAGTATAAAGTAAGAAAATAAACAGTAGCAAGGTGTTTCTTTATTCGTGCAAAGTACAAACTTTCGGATCTTTATAATCCTTCTACAGACATAGCTATAAGTTGAGAAAATCCTCATTCTCTCAACTTATAACTATGCCTGTGGAAGGAATATAAAGATCCGAAAGCTTGTACTTTGCACGAATAAAGAAACGCATTGTGCTACTGTTTATATATTTAAAATATTTCTCTATCTTGGTTTGATTCCACATTAAAATAATTACTCATCTTTTGAGGCTATTCCTAATGTGACATAAATGTTGGTACCTTCATGGGATTGGAAGTTCTGTTCAGAAAGGCAATAAATGATCAGTTGCAAGCCGTGAAAATTAGGTGAAACATTGTCTAGGGATAATGGCATGTGCAATGGACATTCCAGTTATGCTCATTTAACATGTCTTTTACCGCTTTTGCAACATGTGGCATGTGCTGTAAAACCACTTTGTCATCTACTTAGTAGATGCCATCTACTTTGTCATATCCCTGATCCATTCCTCGCCAACTTCTTGATCCCTACATATCTATCTCACAGAACATCCCATCTCTCATAGGTGCCCTGTTATCTAAAAAGGATCCAGTGCTGCCGTCCCACCAGACCTACGATTTAAATGAATTTGAAACTTCACCTTTGCCGGTCCCCAAGCCTGGTTAAAAATGAGAAAGAGGAGCAGTAACAAGCTCGCTAAAAACCTGGGCTCAGATGGCCTAGCTGATAGTACCCTGTAAAGGCTCCTAATCCAGGAATACAGGATGAGCAGCGTTTTCACTCCATGATAGGAGCGGCTGCACATGGCGTCTGTTCCTCATGTCAGAAGCGGCCATTTCTTTTGGAGCTAAGGCGGGCCTGCTACTGAGTAGTGCTCCCAGTCTTAATGACAAAAGCAGAGGCATTCTACTTCTCCCAGTCATGATGGTTGTCACTCTACAAGCTTGATACCTTAATATGATTGAATGAAGATAAGAAAGAAGAAGAGAAATGAATTTGAAAAAATAAAAAGATGTTCATTTACTGTAGTCGCATCCTCTTTCATTGTTGTCACAAATATTCTATTTTAAGATAATGAAAACCGTCCATATATATAGACTAACATTCATTTACTCTTTTCCAAAGGAGCTGATAAATTATATACCGCCCGAATGCCAAGTTATAAATAAGGGACTTGGTAACATAAGAAGGGAGCTTAAAGAAAGACATTTACCTAAATGTTAACTAGACAAGGTGAGGGCTCCAGGTGATATCTAGATACATAACACAGAGTGGGTAGAGGTAGACTATACTATCTCACTCCGTCATGTATTGCTACACCCCTGACCTAAACTTCCCAATTCCGACAGCTCGCTGTAGGGTTTCTATTGACAACAAAGTAGAATGGAGTGGACTAGAGACTGAAAACAGCACTGTTGGACACTGACAACGCTGAAAGCCGGACTTACGTCTACACGCGAGGCCTCCCGTCGGAGTTTTGCGTCAGAGCCAACAGCCTAGTAATCAGTACCTAGTCCTAGGTCAGTGGAGCGAGCAAGCTATCGGAGGGGAAGTTGAGTATCATTCCACGCTATGTGAATACACAGGATTAAAGTAGTAGGGTCCCCTTCCCCTTCCCAGCTTGGAAATGACCAATGACCAAAGTGGGATAGTCTAGGGCGGCTAATCGTCGCAGTGGCCACCACAGGGGTGTAAGCACTAAACACCGACCCGCTGTCAATGTCCCAGTACTGTCTAGTCACTACCTAGATCCTGCAACAATGCATTAGTAGAGCCGGGTCACAGGGAAGTCACACTGTGGGTCCCTCCATCTGGAACATCTGTTAGAAACAGCAGCCTAGCATTCAGACTTTATGTTCAACAAATTGCTATTGTCACCGATTCCCTTTTTTTATCCTTGGCATTCAAGCGGTTTGTAAGTTTCTATTTTACCAGATTCTTTTTATTTGAATTAGAAAAGTTTAAAGTTCACAATAAGAGATTTCAACTAAGACAAATAACTAAGACATTTTTTGTTGTTACCAACCAATTAATGGAGCAGTTCTAACAGCAACACAAGACACCAAATTCATCCAAGAACCACAAGAAATCTTACAATATTTATATTCAATTTGCATTTATTTTAGGTATATTTATGTCGCAGTAGTACAGCCTGCTCCACGCTGACGAGCGCCAACAGTGCGAAGCGCGTTCCTGGATGACTTTTCTTGATTTATCGAGAAAATGGGTTGGCCAAATAACAAGGAACAGGTGATATCAATGTTTACTTGTGTAAATGTACATGTGTGATTTATGTTCCACTAGATGGCCCTCTGCCATCTAAAAAGCAAATGTGCTATTGGTCAGGATATGCCTTCTTGTTTTTAAAACATGAAACTATTTCAGAGATATCGTTAAAAACATGTAAAATGGTTTCCAATATATTTGTGGATAATACCACCATACTTCATTAAAAGGTAACTGTATAGGCACAAGGTAATAAGACCGAATTTAAATAAATACATAGTTTATGACGTTTCGGTAACAGTGTTGTTACCATTTTCAGACAAAAGTACTGAATCTGTCTGATGAAGTAACAACGCTGTTACCGAAACGTCATACACTATTTATTTGGGTTTGTTCTTATTACGTTGTGTTTATAAAATATAATCCAAATTGTACCTTATTATCGTAACTGTATGTGTTGCGAATACAGTAGAAACCTCCATGACAGGACAACTCACGTTAGAGGACACCTCTCTACAAAGGACAGTTTTCATTTGAAAAATTACCATTTTTACTATTTAGCAACTCTCCGGTAAGAGCACACCTCTCCCTAAAGGACACTTTGGTTCTGAAATTAGCTGTCCTTTACAGGTGTTCTTCTTCTTATCTCCACTCAATAATAACAGGGTATCAAGCTTGTAGAGCTTGTAGATTGTATCTGCTGGGGATGAGTAGAGCTCATCAATGGATATGTCAATTACAGTCAATATCTTGTCTTGGAGTGCAGGTTGAGAATTGCACTTAGTACATAGTGGGAAAGCCTTGCAACCATTCTGGAAAGTCATTGTCCGTAGATGACCAGACTTAAGTCTGAAAATCAAAGACTGTTGTTCTCTTGGAAGGACAGAATTGTTTTTGTCCCTCGTGTGGCTTAATGTTAGGTCTTGTCAATCCAAACAATCATTCACATCATGTGTCACCTTCAGGCTGTACATGACCTTGTTGAGATAGAAGTAGAATCAACGACAACTGTGTCCAGCTGATAAATAGATTGTGGTCTTCATCAGTACATAGGTGACATCTGAGATTGATACTAGAGTATGGCTTAGTATTTATTTATTTTTTATTAATCAACCAGGCTCGATATTGAAATGTTTGCGCCTATTACAGCGGAAAAAAACAAAACAACAAACAAATTAGAATTGCTTTTAAATGTTTGTCTCTTTTCTCCTTGACCTTTCTCCTTGTATATAGGCCATTTGTTATGATGTAAAGAAAGGTATTGACGCAAATATCCCAGAGTTTGGATATCGTGTTATAGTATGTTAATAAAGTTAATTAAACAAATATTAGAACTAAGTATTTATGAAACATATATATTAATCAATGTATGTAATTCTGCTGTCCTCAAAGCTTATGTACATAGATAATCTAAAATACCCATTCCAAGAGTCTAGCATCAATATCACTATAAAAGGAAGATCGAAACATTCAATATAACAGCGGTATGGTATATTAAACTGGCGAAACCGCTGAGAGGGTTCACAACTGATGAGCCAGGCCTTCCCTTAATTTTCCCTTTCAGTAAGGACAATAGAAATTGTTTATTTTTAAAAAGAATCATACGCGTCAATAATAGTTTTTAAATTGAAAAACACATGTATTATTCGACAGAGTTCATGAAATGTATATAGACTGTATAAGTGGCTGAAGTAAGAGAGTTAAATGATTTAGATCAGGGAACAAACGATGTCTCACTTCTGTAAAGTTAAGTATGGTTTAGTTGAGATGTCTTCTGTGTGGATATATCTGATATAAAATCCTACCTGTTTTCTTCAACATCATTGATTTAAACTTGCATTGAAGTTTATTGTTTTTACTTGTAAATTCTTGTTGTAATAATTTATTAATATAATAAACTGGCTTTTATTGATTTATCAAGAAAATGGGTTGGCCAAATATCAGGAAACAGGATAAATCGTTCCACTATTATGGCGCTCTGCAATCTAAAAAGCACATGTGCTCGTGGTCCGGATATGTCTTCATTATTTTAATATCAACATCTGACCTTTTTTATTTTCTATTATTTCATCATATAATAATCTATTGAGCTTTTTTCTGAATTTCTTAAGATTTCAACCTGGGATATCTTATTTCTTATTATTACCATTATAGATTAGATCAAGATCATCAGAATTATACAGGTTCCATATATGTTGTATGAATAGTTTCTGTTAGCCATGGTACTTTATCTTCTACGTTTTCTTTTTAAATTTTCAATGTGTTTCAGATTTGTTGTCGTGGAGAATCTGATCTTCTAAATATCAACAAAATATCACAGATAATCTCATAATGTATCAATTTATAAAACTATTTTAGAGGCGTATTTTACGCCTATTTTACGCCTCTAAAATAGTTTTATAATTTGATAACAGATGGCGCTCTAATACATCGTAACAATAATGTATCAATGTTTTCTTCTTTTTCAAAACTTGGTACTTTGAATAAAGATTTCTTTTGTACTAAATAAATTTTTGAACTCTAATAATTCATTTAGACAAATATTAAAATATATTTAGAGGAAAAGAAATATAAATATGATTAATAGTTTGAAGTTGAATATTTTCTTTGCTAAAAACTATACCATTGTTTGGCAAGGCGTTTAAAATCATTCTAATTAATTTTTGTTTGCTCCTGACGAGGACAAAAGCTTTTTTTAGAAACGTCAAGGTAATAAAAAGATTCACTGGCCGAGGTATCTTTATTTTCAAGAAATATACCATTGTTGTTATACCAAACCTATCAAATTTTTAAAATAAAATAAAGGCATGGTTAAAAATGGTCTTAAATATCTCCATATTATTCTTTTTACATGGATATTAAAAATTTGTCTATTTCAGTAACGTCATTTTCCTCTAGGATGTCTACATTAGTGGTCACTTTTAAAGATATCTACCAAATATGGTTTTTAAGATATTTTGTCCTGGACGTGCCCTCTTTTTTTTGGGGGGGGGGCTCAAAAATCATACACTTTGGTAGTACCCATAAAACCATATTCTCTCTTAAGATCTTTGGTATTTTTTAAATATTTTAAATATGAAATTATCTGATTAATTTACATGGGATCATATAAAGTCTATTAAGGAATGATTTTCCATAAGATTTTGTGAAGGCAAATACAAATGTTGCATTTTACTTCTACATAGATATAGGTATACCTATAGTTTATGAGCGGACCTATAACATCAGTTCGTCTTTATACCTTGAATATTAACTTCAATATTTTTAACGCCTTGTCAAATTCTTTATTTTTATTTATTTCTCCTGACGAAAACAAACGATTTTTGTCGAAACGTTAAGAAAATAAAAAAAAACTAACTGGCCGCAGTGTCTATTTCCCACAGAAATATGAATACCGGCCAGGCAGCCTCTATCTTCAGAACCTTCAATATTTGCTTCAGACTCTGTATACCATAAGTATTAAGACCACTATAGGTGTTGAATAGGTAGATCTGATAGTGTATGGGTTAGGATTTGTGATCTATAGGAGGGAATTGAAGTTAAGATTAGAGATTAACTGAATAATGGTTGTACTATCGCGCCATCTGTTATCAAAATTCTAAACTATTTTAAAGGCGTAAGATTCTTTTTGATATTAAACAATTTCTACTGCCCTTACTGCAATGGAAAAATGAATGAGAGGGCCTGGCTCATCAGTGGTGAACCCTCTCAGCGGTTTCGCCAATTTAATCTACCATGCAATGGAAAAATGAATGAGAGGTAATTAAACTGGCGAAACCGCTGAGAGGGTTCACCACTGATGAGCCAGGCCCTCTCATTCATTTTTCCATTGCAGGAAGGGCAGTAGAAATTGTTTAATATCAAAAAGAATCTTACGCCTTTAAAATAGTTTTGAATTTTTGAATAATGGTTGTTAGATTATGTCTAAGTTGAATTATATTTAGCAAAATATTTATATTTTCTGACAGTTTATTAATTTTGATATTTTTATATATATATATTTATATCTTGCTACTCTGTGTACTTATTGATCATCTTGTATTTTATAAATTTTGGTTTGTATCCGTGCCTCAAATAAATTGCTGTGTCATCCTGAAGTGTGTCTTTCCTAATTTTTCTTTGTGACACTTATAAATTGGTCCTTCCCATGGTATTCCTCTAAACAGACTGTTTCCTAAGCCCCACGTTGAGTGCTGTGAGTTTAAAGCTTCAGTTGAGGGAGCACATGTGCATGATGTAAGCGTGTGATCAGTTGTTACTCAAAGGCTGGTAGTCCATATGGACTTATTCAGAGCAGACAGGTCCGTGGGTCCAGCAAGATGCTAATTCAGCAGGTCATTATATCAGATGTTGGATAGATGAAGAAGTTACCTTGGGATAAGTCCTTAGAATCAAGGTTTCCTAGAGTGAATATATTAAACAATACCACAGGTTTCTGGAGATGATTCTTTTCATTTTATTAACGTAGTCTCAAGTTTTTCGGTCATCTCTGCCCTTCTACAGAAGAACATAATAAACGAATAAAACGCTGCCTGATGCTAAACTATTACAAACATTTTTTTGTAATTTTTGTATTCGTTTATTTAGGTTCTCCTGTAAAAGGGCATGTTGTGATATGTAGATAACCTATGTTAAGTGTTATAATTGTTACCTATTGTTAACTATGCAAAATTATTCCATTGTCAATTGTTTTAAACTTATGTAAATTATTTCCTTTTTTTATCTCTGTCTTGTATATAAGAAGATTGCTAGATTGAATAAACATTCAGTTCAACTTGTAAGTCGTAGCGAGTTTGTCAGATAACTCATACACATTACAACATGGCGCAGCCGACAAAAGTATCGAATTAAAACAGATTAAGTCAACAGTGAGTAGAATGGAAGGAATCAAAACCGCCGGCAGAATTTGTCCCGTACAGCAACGAGAAAAAATGGGAGACCTGGAGAGAGTCGTTTGAAATTTTTGCAATAGCGGTAAATTTAGAAAGCATGCCGCTGTACGTCAGCGAGCAATCTTGATGCATATTGCTGGTGAGAAAACAGTGATGATATACAAGACATTTCACATAAGTGAAAATGATACTTACCCAAATGTAAAGGAAATGCTTTGATATGTTAACGAACCATTTTAGGCCCTTCAAAAATACGATTCAAAGGAGAAATGCATTTTTTACTGTGTACAAAAGGAAAGGCAGGGAATCATGGAATTTGTCACAGAATTAAAGCATCTGGCACAAGAATGTGAATTCGAGAATTTAACAGAATCTCTCATAAGGGATCGCCTTATAATTGGAATACTTGACCGAGAAGTGAAAAGAAAATTGTTAGAAGATCCACAGTTGACACTACAAGGGCAATTTCGAATATCAAAGATCTCCGAGTCAACATGCTCACAAGTAGCATCGTTGAATGAGCAAAAATGACTTGAAAAAAATTGAAAAACGTAATTGGGTGAAAGATAGAATTCGAATGGGAAAATGCAGAAGCAGGACCAAGCGGTATAAACCGAGAAGAGAAAGAATAATAGAACAATGTAAGTGGTGTGGACAACGACACAAGTATGGAAAGTGTCCAGCATATGGGAAGAAATGCAATGCATGCGGAAAAACCAATCATTTCGCAGTAGTTTGCCGAACAAAACGTATAAGAATATCTTAGCGGAAGGTGAAGCTGAAGAATCCTGTGACGAGATAAATCTAAATGAAGTTGCTGTAAGGACTGTTGGGTCGGACAAGTGGTCGCGGTAATAATCATTATGGCAAAAAGACCACGGTACATTTGGACACTGGCGCACAGATAAATGTGCTTCCTCATAAAGTAATAAACCAATGGCCATCAAGACCAGAAATCAGACCCACGTCATTAAAGGCGTTCGCATATGGAAATACAGAATTGCCTATCGTCGGCAAATGCAATGTGCTATGCCAATATGGTGAAAAGAAAGGAATGTTTGAATTTATCGTAGCCGATGTAGAAGCGCAGACACTTATCACGGGCGATACTAGCGAGAAGCTTGAAATATTGAGGCGAATTAATCATATAAACACGGATGAAATGAAATTGTGTTCTGAAACTCAAAAAATCCTCGAACAATACCACGAAGTATTTCAAGGAGTAGGATTAATCAACTCGGAATGTAAGATTTACACAAAGCCTGAATATTCTCCTGTACAAGTCCCTCCCAGGCGCATCCCAACAAGCCTCGGAGCCGAAGTTCAGTCTGAATTGGAAAAAATGGTGAAGCAAGGAATCGTAACAAAAAAATATCATGAAACAGAGTAGTCTCATCCTATGGTCGTTGTAAAAAAGAAATCTGGTCAAATCAGAATATGCCTGGGTCCTCGGAAATTAAATGAGGCCCTTGTGGGAAGACATTTCCAGACTCCGGCTCCAGCTGAACTATTGCACGAGATACCCAAAGCTAAGTATTATACCGTGTTAGACGTGAAATCAGCCTATTGGCATATTCCGGTTGCAAAGGAATGCAGAGATATGTTGGTGATGACCACGCCATTTGGCAAATTCAGATATAACCGATTGCCATTTGGTTTGAAAATATCGGCACAAATTTTTGTTGAGAAAATGACGAATATCTTTAGGGATAGCTTCCAAAATATTACATATGTAGACGATTTGCTGATATATGCGGATACCATTCAAGAGCACAATACAAAATTAAAGGGAATTCTAGAAAAAGCAAAAGAAAAAATATCAAATTTGATTTAACAAAGGCTCAAATATGTCTAACGAAAGTTCGTTTCTTGGGCCATGTGATATCACAAAATGGAATTGATCCAGAGCCAAATAAGATTGATAAATTAATTACCTTCAAAAGGCCAGAGGATAAAAAGTCGCTGCAAAGAATCATGGGTCTTTATAATTACTTGGGAAAATTCATTCCAAATTTAGCTGCGTCCACATCCAATATAAGAGGAATATTAAGAAAGAATGTTGTCTGGCATTGGGGGCCTAAACAGGATGGGGAATTCGATCATATTAAGGAATGCGTGAGGAATGCTCCTTCGTTGGCACATTTTGACAAAAGCAAGATGCTGATTTTGCAGTGTGATGCCAGCAAAGATGCAATGGGAGCTGCTCTGCTACAGGAAGATCGACCTCTAGCATTCGCATCCGCGTCATTTAGCGACTCGCAGAAACAGTACTCTCAGATTGAGAAGGAGTTACTGAGTGTTTATTATGGATGCAAAAAGTTCGAATATCTATTGTCAGGACACACTTTCGTTGTCCAGACGGATCACCAGCCTTTGTTGCCTCTAGTCAAAAAACCGCTGAGTGATATATCTCCGCGTCTACAAAGATTAGTAATGAAGCTTATAGCATTTGACTTCAAATTGCAGTACAAACCAGGAAAATACTTGATTGTGGCTGACACCCTAACCAGGGATACTCACCCCATGGACGAACTACCAACGCCTTTTCTTGAAGACAAAAGAATGGTCAAGATGGTACATGTTAATATCTCGGACGAAAAACTGGTAGCGATGCAGAAAGATACCCGAGAGGATCCTGCTTTGGTTAAAGTAATCGATTATGTGATTGAGGGATGGCCTATATGCAAAAAAGACGTCGATGAAGATGCCAAAGTATTTTTCGATTTCAGACACCGTTTATATTTATGGAATGATCTATTATGTATAGGATCGGCCATAGTGATTCCGAAGACACAAAGGAATACTATGCTTAATTTGTTGCACCAATCGCACCAAGGGATATCTGCAATTCAGGGTTTGGCGCGAGAATCTTTATTTCGGCCGAGAATGTCCATCGACATTGCTGAAAAAGTAAAAAATTGTGAAATTTGTCAAAAACATCAGAAATCAAAAATACGGCAGCCGTTAAAACCTTTCCCAGTTCCAGATTATCCATGGCAGACAGTATCATTGGACATATTTTATATTCAGAAAAAGCCCCATTTGTTAGTGGTCGACAGATATAGTGGCTACCCGGAGGTATTTACATTGGACCCACCTACGGCGATTAATGTAAAAAATAAATTGAGAGAAACATTTGCACGATTCGGGATTCCGGAAACCATGATGTCCGACAATGGACCACCGTTTCACTCAGAGATTATGACTGACTTCTGTATAAGATGGGGAATAAAACAGCTATTTTCAAGTCCACACCTTCATAGATCTAATGGTCTGGCCGAGAGAAACATTCAAACAATAAAAAATCAACTAATTAAATGTAGAGATGAAGGGTCCGACCCATATCTGGCTATTCTGGCATATAGGAATACACCAAAAAATGACCTACCGTCACCCGCACAGCTATGTTTATCGAGGAGCCTTCGATGTCAGATCCCCAGAATTACACCGCTCTATAGACCCTATCAAACTAATTGGAGAAGTATAGAGAATGCCAAAAGAAAAAGACAGAGCTCAATGAAAGAGCATTATGACAGAAATAGTAAAAGCTATCCCAAGGTCAATGTAGGAGAGGATGCATGGTGTCAAATACATCCAAGGGAGACATGGACACCGGTGAAGATTTCAGCGCAGGCTGATTCTCCTCAGAGCTTTGAAGTTGTGACACCATCGGGAAATAGGTTGATAAGAAATCAACAATTTATTAGGCCAAGGGATGGAGGCTACGAAAAAAGCCAGTTGTCTTCAGAACCAATTACCGCCTCCCCAGAAGCTCAACATCCGCAGTGCGACAGTCTAACGATGGGCGAGTCATCCACAGCCCCGATACAGCGGTCAAGTGAAGAGACCAATATTGACCAGAGGGAAGGCGCGACTACATCCGCTGGGATTTCACCAGAACCATCCGAAAGGCCCCGGTTTTCAAGGTTTGGAAGAGAGTTAAGAAAACCACAAAGATTTTGTTTTTAAGCAGAAGGAAGGCATGTCAACCGCCTTTTGATTTGCCTGATCTGATTGTTGATGGTTGTCTAGATTCGTGACATTCTTTAATTGTTGTAGCAGAGGGGAAACATGTTGTGATATGTAGATAACCTATGTTAAGTGTTATAATTGTTACCTATTGTTAACTATGCAAAATTATTCCATTTGTCAATTGTTTTAAACTTATGTAAATTATTTCCTTTTTCATCTCTGTCTTGTATATAAGAAGATTGCTAGATTGAATAAACATTCAGTTCAACTTGTAAGTCGTAGCGAGTTTGTCAGATAACTCATACACATTACAACAGGGCAGAGATGCCCAAAAGCTTGAGACTACGTCTGTCTGCTTGAACTGCCTCCGTTTACGATGACCTGGCATTCTCTGTTATTACACGTGTCTTTTGACACAAGAACAAAATTTCTACAATGATTTTCCTTGAAGAAATAACGACACGAATACTGTCCTTTCTGCAAGTTCCTTCCCTTATATCTTACTCCATGTGCGCACGAGAGCTGCGCATTTTACATCATTTGCATAACTCGGTTAGGCGCGTCTACCCTGAAATTTGCATAATTTTCTGGCCACTATTTCTTGGTGTTCCATTTTCAATGTCACGCAGTGTATAAGTTACACACCTATTATTGAATCAATAGAAACTTCCTTAAATGAAAAATCTGTCCAGTTATGAGAATTCGAAAACTATTATAGACGCATATTATTCTTTTTTTTTTTTTTTGAAATAAAATATATTGCTACTGTCCAACCTGAAATGAAAAATTAAAAGGAGGGCCTGGCTCATCAGTGGTGAACCCTTCAGTAAGGGCATTAGAACATTGTTTAATTTTTAACGGGTAGATTAAACTGGCGAAACCGCTGAGAGGGTTCTCCATCGATGAGCTAGGCCCTCTTCTTAATATTTTATTGCAATAAGGTCAGTAGAAAGTTGTTCAATTTTTAATGGTAAATTAAACTGGCGAAACTGTTGGGAGTGTTCACCACTGACGAGCCAGGCCCTCCATTAATTTTTCATTGCAATAAGGACAGTAGAAAATTGTTTAATTTTTAATGGTAGATTAAACTGGCGAACCGCTGAGAGGGTTCACCATTGATGAGCAAGGCCGTCCATTAATTTTCATTGAAATAAGGGCAGTAGAAAGTTGTTTAATTTTTAATGGTAGATTAAACTGGCGAACCGCTGAGAGGGTTCACCATTGATGAGCAAGGCCGTCCATTAATTTTCATTGAAATAAGGGCAGTAGAAAGTTGTTTAATTTTTAATGGTAGATTAAACTGGCGAAACCGCTGAGAGGGTTTACCATTGATGAGCAAGGCCGTCCATTAATTTTCATTGAAATAAGGGCAGTAGAAAGTTGTTTAATTTTTAATGGTAGATTAAACTGGCGAAACCGCTGAGAGGATTTACCATTGATGAGCAAGGCCGTCCATTAATTTTCATTGAAATAAGGGCAGTAGAAAGTTGTTTAATTTTAATGGTATATTAAACTGGCGAAACCGCTGAGAGGGTTTAATATTGATGAGCAAGGCCGTCCATTAATTTTCATTGAAATAAGGGAAGTAGAAAGTTGTTTAATTTTTAATGGTAGATTAAACTGGCGAAACCGCTGAGAGGATTTACCATTGATGAGCAAGTCCGTCCATTAATTTTCATTGAAATAAGGGCAGTAGAAAGTTGTTTAATTTTTAATGGTAGAGATTAAACTGGCGAAACCGCTGAGAGGGTTTGCCATTGATGAGCAAGGCCGTCCATTAATTTTCATTGAAATAAGGGCAGTAGAAAGTTGTTTAATTTTTAATGGTAGATTAAACTGGCGAAACCGCTGAGAGGGTTTACCATTGATGAGCAAGGCCGTCCATTAATTTTCATTGAAATAAGGGCAGCAGAAAGTTGTTTAATTTTTAATGGTAGATTAAACTGACGAAACCGCTGAGAGGGTTTACCATTGATGAGCAAGGCCGTCCATTAATTTTCATTGAAATAAGGGCAGTAGAAAGTTGTTTAATTTTTAATGGTAGATTAAACTGGCGAAACCGCTGAGAGGGTTTACCATTGATGAGCAAGGCCGTCCATTAATTTTCATTGAAATAAGGGCAGTAGAAAGTTGTTTAATTTTTAATGGTAGATTAAACTGGCGAAACCACTGAGAGGGTTTACCATTGATGAGCAAGGCCGTCCATTAATTTTCATTGAAATAAGGGCAGTAGAAAGTTGTTTAATTTTTAATGGTAGATTAAACTGGCGAAACCGCTGAGAGGGTTTACCATTGATGAGCAAGGCCGTCCATTAATTTTCATTGAAATAAGGGCAGTAGAAAGTTGTTTAATTTTTAATGGTAGATTAAACTGGCGAAACCGCTGAGAGGGTTTACCATTGATGAGCAAGGCCGTCCATTAATTTTCATTGAAATAAGGGCAGTAGAAAGTTGTTTAATTTTTAATGGTAGATAAAACTGGCGAAACCACTGAGAGGGTTTACCATTGATGAGCAAGGCCGTCCATTAATTTTCATTGAAATAAGGGCAGTAGAAAGTTGTTTAATTTTTAATGGTAGATTAAACTGGCGAAACCGCTGAGAGGGTTCACCATTGATGAGCAAGGCCGTCTCATTAATTTTTTTCATTGCAGTAAGGTATATAGAAAATTGTTTAATTTGTTAAAAAGAATCATACACGTCAATAATAGTTTCGAATTTCCATAACTGGACAAATTGTTCATTTAAGGATTTTGTAGCAAAGTATTTTTTAAATTTTAATAACAGATTATCAATTTTGCTATATTTACTCTGTAAACCTACCTCATTCCTTTATCTTTTGTTTATCATTCATAGTTTTTTTTACTTATATTTTTGGTCTAAATTAGACAAGATCTTAGAGGTCGTGCTCATAAAGAAGTTCAATAACTCTTCTGTTATGCATGACTCCATATAGGTTATATGCCTGTTACGTTAAAGCGCTGGTTTTATCCAACATTTCCCTGAGGTCACCTACAGAAAGGCGTAACTTGGACTTTGACCTGGTATTAAATGGCCGCCTCTAAAATGAGGAACAGACGCCCTGTGCAGCCGCTCCTAACATGGAGAACTGCTGATTATCCTGTAACCCAAGAATAGGAGCCCTTACAGGGTGCTATCAGTCGGGCCAACTGAAACCTAGTTTTTTTAACGATAATTCAGAGTTTTGTTCTTTCCTTAAATAAATTGCTGTGTCATCCTGAAGTTTGTCTTCCCTAATTATACACGGAGCATTATAATAGTCTATAATAGTTACGAATTGTCATAACAGATGGCGCACTATTGTATCTGTCCAGTACTGAAAGTAGACAGTGTGTGACAACAGTGTCACCATGATTGTCATTTTCTACCTCCTACTGCTGTCCTGTGTCATCTGTCCTGGAGTTGACACATCTGCGCCAGCAGGTAAGTGACAATCCATATCTCAACAAGAGAGTATATAATGAAAGAATTTAAAAGCACGAATGTTTCTTTTATACATAATACAAACTTCTACTGTCCTTACTGCGATGAAAAATATATATTGGAAGGGCTTGGGCTCATCAGTGGTGAACCCTCCCAGCGGTTTCGTCAATTTAATCCACCAGACCGCTTCTTAGAGCTCTAATACTGTATTGGACGATTCTGCTTATATATGCTACACTGAAGAGTGGAATCTCAGAAATGGTTTTCAAGAGAACTATGGACATAAGCTTATAGGACAGTAGAGAGAGAGATATCAAACCACTGAGGTGTCCATATTTGGTTCTATTAGGATATAAAAATACCATATATTTTTTTATCTTTTATCTTCATTTGCGCAGAATCCGTGTTAAATCCATATATAAAAATTTGAAACTATTATAGACGGGTACGATTCTTTTAAAAAATAAACAATATCTATTGTCCTTACTGTAATGGAAAAATTAATGGGAGGGCCTGGCTCATTAGAGGTGAACCCTCCCAGTGGTTTCGCCAGTTTAATCTACCAGATCGCTGTTATATAGCATTTTTCGATCTTCCTTTTAAAGTGATACTGATACCAATACTGAGCCAAGCCCTCCCAAAGAAGTTTGTATTATGTATAATAGAAACATTCGTGCTTTTAAATCCTTTAATTTTATATGTATAGATGGCGCGCTATTGCTTTGTGTTAATTTATGCCTAACTGGCCTTGTCTTTATTGTTTGCGGAAGAACATTGCTCGATGCAAATATTTGAATGTAATTCTACTGTCCTATAAGCTTATGTCCATAGTTCTCTTGAAAACCATTTCTGAGATTCCATCCTTCAGTGCTGCGTATATAAGCAGAATCGTCCAATACAGTATTAGAGCTCTGAGAAGCGTTCTGGTGGATTAAATTGGCGAAACCGCTGGGAGGGTTCACCACTGATGAGCCAAGCCCTTCCAATATATTTTTCATCGCAGTAAGGGCAGTAGAAGTTTGTATTATGTATAAAAGAAACATTCGTGCTTTTAAATCCTTTCATTTTATATGTATAGATGGCGCGCTATTGCTTTGTATAAATCCAGGTATAAGAAATGTATTTTCCTCCAATTTACCCAGACTAATATATTTATTAGCTTGATTGTCTTTATATAATTTTTCCTGTATATAAATATAATATTACCATTAAGGTACTATTACTGTTTTTCCTGTATGTATACTACATATCTGCTTGGAGAATCTGTTTAAAAATAAAAAGTCTTAATAAAGCTCTTTGTTGTTGTGTATTCTCTTTATCATGTCTAGATTGCCAATCCATTTATGTTGGAGAAACCATCAAGAAAATAGAAACCATAATAAAAGAACACATATACAATATAAAGAGCAGAGACCTAAGATCACTAATATACCAACATACCACGAATACAGACCATACATTCAATCTAGAAAGCCCTTTCTGTCACTACTGTAATATACCGTCAAAGATAGAAAGATTGATCCTCGAATCCCTCATATCCAAACATAAGGAGAGCATCAGCAGAAGAATAGACATCCCAGAATAATTGGACACGACAACAACAACAACAGAAAATTGACATGGATCCATAAGAAAAGCTTTAGACACCCAAGTTAAAGAACATTGCTGTGATAGAGAAGTACGGAGACATCTGAGGCTCTTCATTGGACACAACAACAACAACAGAAAATTGACATGGACCCAGAACAGCAGCTTTAAACACTCAAGATAGAGAACATTGCTGTGATAGAGATGTATGGAGACATCTGAGGCTCTTCATTGGACTCGACAAAAAACAACAGAAAATTGACATGGACCCAGAATTCGCACACCCAAGATAGAGAACATTGATGTGATAGAGATGTACGGAGACATCTGAGGCTCTTCATTGGACACGACAACAACAACAGAAAATTGACATGGACCCAGAACAGCAGCTTTACACACCGAAGATAGAGAACATTGTTGTGATAGAGATATACGGAGACATCTGAGGCTCTTCATTGGACACGACAACAACAACAACAGAAAATTGACATGGACCCAGAACAGCAGCTTTACACACCCAAGATAGAGAACATTGCTGTGATAGAGATATACGGAGACATCTGAGGCTCTTCATTGGACACAACAACAACAACAACAGAAAATTGACATGAACCCAGAACAGCAGTTTTACACACCCAAGATAGAGAACATTGGTGTGATAGAGATGTACAGAGACATCTGAGACTCTTCATTCGACACGACAACAACAACAGAGAATTGACGGGATCCAGAACAACAGCTTTACACACCCAAGATAGAGAACATTGCTGTGATAGAGATGTATGGAGACATCTGAGACTCTTCATTGGACACGACAATAACAACAGAAAATTGACATGGACCCAGAACAACAGCTTTGCACACCCAAAATAGTGGACATTGTTGTGATAGAGATGTATGGAGACATCTTAGACTCTTCATTGGACACGACAACAACAACAGAAAATTGACATGGACCCAGAACAACAGCTTTGCACACCCAAGATAGAGGACATTGCTGTGATAGAGATGTATGGAGACATCTGAGGCTCTTCATTCGACACGACAACAACAACAGAGAATTGACATGGATCCAGAGCAGCAGCTTTACACACCCAAAATAGTGGGAATTGCTGTGATAGAGATGTACGGAGACATCAGAGGCTTTTCATTGGACACGACAACAACAACAGAAAATTGACATGGACCCAGAGCAGCAGCTTTACACACCCAAGATAGAGGACATTGCTGTGATAGAGATGTATGGGGACATCTGAGGCTTTTCATTGGACACGACAACAACAGAAAATTGACATGGACCCAGAACAGCAGCTTTACACACCAAAGATAGAGGACATTGCTGTGATAGAGATATACGGAGACATCTGAGGCTCTTCATTGGACACAACAACAACAGAAAATTGACACAAGCCTGTCATAGTTAATATCAAGATTAAACAGCCATCATTTATGAAAGCTCGCCACAGATAATCAAAGAGTTATCTGTTAACTTCAAATGCTCAAGAAAAATTGTAGAAAAGGTCTTGGGTAACACCAGAATGGAGTTAGTATCTTGATCCAGTCCTTGGTCAAAAAGCCACCAGCCCTGTAGATCGGATTTTCACTGTAGGATGTTGAGCCTGTAGTTTAAGCCTTTTGCCTGGTTATGCCTTAAGCCTGGACATGCGCCGGACTTGGAGACTGTTGGTGGTTTCTGAGCTACCTGAAGTATAGAAGCTCCATCTATGCTTTTTCCTGTGGTGAATCTGTATAAGACTGGTGGTCTTAATAAAGCTGTATATGATAGACTGAAATAAGAGATATATGGTTTGTTCCAGGACCAAACCCATGGGCCTACCCAGCTAACGGACTCCCACCCCCCACCCATGGTCCCAAGGTGAGGGAGGTGGACCTGAATGTAATTGCCAGCACGGCGTCATACCCCTGAGTGGGGAGTGTACTTGGAATAAACTTATGGTATAATACTATCTGTTTGGACTCTTTGTTGGGAGACAAAGTCTGACTGTCATATAGTGCTGACGCGAGGCGCCATGAGTCTCGAAACTCTTGGGTGTTCGCTCTGTGTGTGCGCCATTGGGAGCGTCCATGCCGAACGCGTCATGGAAAACCAAGGGGTACACACAGTAGTAGCACCCTCCCGCCTCCGCGCGGTTCCCCGTGTCAACCTCGTACCTCAGAGGTCCTTGATTCGTCGGCAGATTCAGGGAGTACTGGGAACTAAGGGTACGAGGGCCAAAGTCCTATTGGAGCGTAGGACGGGTTTTAACCAAGTCCGAACGAGAGGACAGCAACCTGGCCATGAAATTCTCGTAGACGTCTGTGGGCTGATTGGTCGACCCCATGGAACTAGACCATAAAGGCGGGCGCAAGAGGCCAAACAATTGGCCGCTCGGTGCATGGAGAATGCATCATTCCTTTGGCAAGGTGGCTAGAGAAAATGGATCGGCTTATGGACCGAGAGGTCTGGGTGGCCATTACTCCTAGGATGTCATATAGTGCTCCTCAGACGTACAGACTTCGGTCTAGGTAGCCCACTGTCCAATGGTGTCATGTAGTAGATAACCAACCAATGACAGCCGCTCCCCATAATGGAGACTTATGGACTAAATATTAAACTAATCTCCATGACCTTGTATAATTATACAATGGGATAATAGAAAAATGGACTCTTTGATAAACGTGGAGATTGAATTTAAAAAAATTAAAGAAATCTGAAATTTGGAAAGTTAGATATATAAGAGCTATTTGAAAAAAGCGGTATAGTACAGAGGCTGCTCTATTTCTAAAATAAAGATTTTTCAACGCTGTAGCTTGCCAAAGAAGTGCCCCATTCGAGTGATTTTTTTTTTTTTAATTCTAAAGAACAATGATCAGGTTTGTTAAGGATCAGCTTCCTAATCCATCTCATTGTTTTGTTTTTGTTTTCTTGTACAGTGATATTTATAATATGAAGCACTAGCGCGCCATCTGTTATCAAAATTCAAAACTATTTTAAAGGCGTAAGATTCTTTTTGAAATTAAACAATTTCTACTGCCCTTACTGCAATGTAAAAATAAATGGGAGGGCCTGGCTCATCAGTGGTGAACCCTCCCAGCGGTTTCGCCAGTTTATATAGATATCTATATAATTGTTTCTCTGTTTAACAATAGTAAATGAAACGCGGCAATTATCCCTAGGTGGGATATCGGGGTTTTTATTTGTTGAAATAAGAATAAATAAAGATAAAGCGTATTAATTTATATTTCATAAAAAAAGACGTCAAGATCCACACATAGGAAACAATAAATTGTACAAACATTTGTTGAACGAAGTTTGACAATTATCCCGCATTGTGTTTTTTGAACGAAAACACGAAATTTATTTTAAGGAGAAATAACGATTATTTCTAACCTTAGAGATGAAGTATGACTAGGATGAATTGTGAAGAGTAATGATAACAGGAAAATTTAAAGAGTGTCCAGGATAGGAACAATAAGATACAAAATTTATAATTATTTTTATTAAAGCAGTAATATCGTTTTTTATAAAAATGGAACACCCTCTGTAGATTAAACTGGCGAAATCGCTGGAAAGGCTTACCATTGCGATGAAGCCAAGCCCTCTTAAGAAAATCAATAACGTTGGTATTTTTAAAAGAAT
>CP092880.1:57586636-57644223 GCA_030710605.1 Cordylochernes scorpioides
AAGAATGGGTATTTGGCCAATTCTGGAATAATTAAAAATCAATGAATAGTTGATGTTTATTGGGGGACATTTATACCCAAGAAAAACTGATGGCATTTCTAGTACAGTAGAACTACCTCCCTGTAAAGAACAACACCTGATTGCAGAGCCAAAGTGTCCTTTAGGGAGAGGTGTCCTCTTACTAGAGAGTTGTTAAATAGTAAAAATGGTAATTTTGCAAATGAAAACTGTCCTTTGTATAGAGGTGACAACTAGCGGGGTATCCGCTAAAGGGAGGTTCTACTGTATATATTGTAAAACGACATTTGAAAATTATCCCGCATGTGTTTCTTTTGAACAAAAATCAAAATTTATTCCAAGGAGAAATAACGATTATTTCTAACCTTAGGGATGAAGTATGAAATGATGAATTGTGAAGAGTAATGATAAATGGAAAAATAAAAGTGTCCAGGGATGGGAATCGAACCCACAGTGTTCCGCTTACTGGGCAGATGCCATGTCCAGGGATGGGAATCTAACCCACAGTGTTCCGCTTACCGGACAGATGCCATGTCCAGGGATGGGAATTGAACCCACACACCCTTCACAATTCATCCTTTCATACCTCATCCTTAAGGTTAGAAATAATTGTTATTTCTCCCCTTGGAATAAATTTTGATTTTGCATTTAAAAGAAACACATGCTGGATAATTTTCAAATGTCATTTTACAATCACAAGCTGCATTATATTATATTGTATTATAAAATACTGTACATATTGTCTGAAAAGTTAAATGTTGATATGGGAATTCATAAATTATTTCTATTGGGTTATGTGCTATCTTCAAATTGAAAGTTGGAGTTGTTATATCCTCCACAATCCCCCCTCTGTAGCAGCTTCTTACTCCACTCCAGTTCTTGAGGCTATTGGTTCATGTGCTTCTTGACCAGACCAAGTCTTAGGCAGAAACCTGTTGTATACAGCCACCAAAATCCCATGGACCTATGCTACCTAGTACATACAGTGAAACTTTGTTATATTACCCTTTTTATAACAACACCGTGGGTATAACACCATATATTTATGGTCCCAAGCCTTGAGTATCAATTGTTTTAACTGTGTCTTAACTTGTTATAACACCATAATTCTCTCTCTCTAAAGTCCCAAGCCTTGAGTATCAATTGTTTTAACTGTGTCTTAACTTGTTATAACACCATAATTCTCTCTCTCTAAAGTCCCAAGCCTTGAGTATCAATTGTTTTAACTGTGTCTTAACTTGTTATAACACCATAATTCTCTCTCTCTAAAGTCCCAAGCCTTGAGTATCAATTGTTTTAACTGTGTCTTAACTTGTTATAACACCATAATTCTCTCTCTCTAAAGTCCCAAGCCTTGAGTATCAATTGTTTTAACTGTGTCTTAACTTGTTATAACACCATAATTCTCTCTCTCTAAAGTCCCAAGCCTTGAGTATCAATTGTTTTAACTGTGTCTTAACTTGTTATAACACCATAATTCTCTCTCTCTAAAGTCCCAAGCCTTGAGTATCAATTGTTTTAACTGTGTCTTAACTTGTTATAACACCATAATTCTCTCTCTCTAAAGTCCCAAGCCTTGAGTATCAATTGTTTTAACTGTGTCTTAACTTGTTATAACACCATAATTCTCTCTCTCTAAAGTCCCAAGCCTTGAGTATCAATTGTTTTAACTGTGTCTTAACTTGTTATAACACCATAATTCTCTCTCTCTAAAGTCCCAAGCCTTGAGTATCAATTGTTTTAACTGTGTCTTAACTTGTTATAACACCATAATTCTCTCTCTCTAAAGTCCCAAGCCTTGAGTATCAATTGTTTTAACTGTGTCTTAACTTGTTATAACACCATAATTCTCTCTCTCTAAAGTCCCAAGCCTTGAGTATCAATTGTTTTAACTGTGTCTTAACTTGTTATAACACCATAATTCTCTCTCTCTAAAGTCCCAAGCCTTGAGTATCAATTGTTTTAACTGTGTCTTAACTTGTTATAACACCATAATTCTCTCTCTCTAAAGTCCCAAGCCTTGAGTATCAATTGTTTTAACTGTGTCTTAACTTGTTATAACACCATAATTCTCTCTCTCTAAAGTCCCAAGCCTTGAGTATCAATTGTTTTAACTGTGTCTTGTTATAACACCATAATTCTCTCTCTCTAAAGTCCCAAGCCTTGATTATCAATTGTTTTAACTGTGTCTTAACTTGTTATAACACCACAATTCTCTCTCTCTAAAGTCCCAAGCCTTGAGATTAAATTAACTGGCTATATGAGAGAACTAGAGGACACCTCTCTACAAAGAACAGTTTTCATCGCCAAAGTTGTCATTTTGTCTGATTATCAGCTCTTCAGGACACATTGGTTCTGTAACTAGGTGTTGTCCTTTACAGAGAGATATTTCTACTGACTACTTGAACCAGTGTTAAGTGTGACAAACTGGGTTTTACCATATCCATTTTTGTCTTTGTCCCTCCCCCCTGAGAGTGGTGTCTTGAGATAGGTTTGATTGTCTTTTGTCTCTCTTCCTCAATGATCAATTATTTCATCACAGGATTACTTTCTACCTCTCTGATAAGGCACAATTTGGATTAGAACTACGGGATAATAAGGCCAAATCCAAATAAATTAATGGTTTGTGATGTTTGGTAATAGTGTTGTTACCATCATCAGAAAATTAGTACTTTTGTCTGATGATGGTAGCAATTTTGTTACCGAAACATCACACACCATTAATTTATTTGGATTTGGTGTTATTACCTTGTAGACCTCTTCTATTTATTTCACTTCTCAGATTGTAGTTTAGTGTGTGAGGGGGATTCTGTTCCTATAGACACATCTTGCTACTTACACAAATGTACAGAAACACTGAGTACAGTCTCTTGTAAGTTGTATACCCCAAATTCTACCTCATCACTCTTATAAGTAGGTGTTGGAATTATAGCCAGTCAATATAGGTAACTTGTGAAACCCTCCCAGCTGATGAGCCAGGCCCTCCCGTTAATTTTTCCATTGCAGTAAAGTCAGTAGAAATTGTTTCATTTCAAAAAGAATCTTACGCGTCTAAAATAGTTTCTAATTTTCATAACAGATGGCGTGCTAGTGTATCATAATATAGGTAACTTGTGGTTGGAAATAAAGGTTGAGTTGTACAGTTGAACCTCCACTATAACTAATATCACACTTGGGAGAACCAGGATTTTAAATAGTATTTTTTTAAATAAAATCTATTATTCAAATTGTGCCTTATCATTATAACCATGGTCAATATGGTTAAAAACCATTGGGACTTAGACTTTAGAATTTATATTATAACCAAATACAGTATAACCTCGTTAATTCGACACACCCCAATTCGACACTCGGCGATAATTCGACCATGTTCCGATGTCCCGACCTCCGGCCTATCAAATAACAACCCGTAATTCGACAGTATCGATAATACGACAGTTCCGATAGTTCGACCATTTTAAAATTCGAATTTAGACAGTTGAATGTTATTTTACACGCAACTTTACCGCTAAACGGTATTACGGCGGCGAGGATCGGCATCGGCGGGCGCCGATAGGATCGTGCCTGCGCACTTTTGGTTTCTGGTTAGTTTAAGTTTCACTTTGCAGTGCCGTTGCGCAATTTCGCGGATGTTATTGTTGTTTTTTTTTACGCTGGAATTTCGGCATCATGCGCTAACTAATAATAATTTTTATTTTTTTTATTTTTAACATTGAAATATATTTTAGCTATTTTTAAATTTATAAATAATTTCTTTTTAAATAAATAAATCTTTATAAAATGATCCAACAATGATTATCATAACATTTTAATTCAATATTCTGTGTTAATTTGAATAAATGAGTGGGGCAAGAATGTCAGGTTCTGCCAAAAAAAATTGGAAATGTAGTCAGTATCACCAGCTCACACTTATGTGGAAAAAATGAAAATTATAGAAGAAATAGAACAAGGAAAATCACATAGTCAAGTTTCCAGAGAGAGAAATATTCCACGGTCCACCATTAGCACAATTTTTAAAAATAAATTCGCCATAAAATCTGCCTTTTTAAAATATAATTTTAGCTCTACCTTGAAATGTGATCGTGACGGGGAATTCCCAGAGATTGAAGAAGCCCTGTTTAGGTGGATAAGGCAGGCAAATGCCATGAAACTTGCCATAAATGGCAATATCTTGAAAAAAAGGCTATACTCTTGGCCTTGAAAATGGGTCAAGATAATTTTGAAGCTAGCAATGGCTGGCTAGAAAAGTTTAAGGCCAGAAGGAATATTGCTTTTAAACGACTTCATGGAGAAGCTGGAAGTGTGGATGCCAATAGTGTAGCCACTTGGAAAGGTGGGATTATTCCTTCAATTTTAGCTAAATACAGCCCACAGGACATTTTCAATGCTGATGAAACAGGGTTATTTTATAAACTTTTGCCTAATCAAACAATGACTATCAGAGGTGAGAAATGTGAAGGGGGTAAGAAGTCTAAAGAGAGAATTACAGTGTTGGTATGCTGTAATATGGATGGAAGTGAAAAACTGCCTTTACTTTATATTGGGAAATATAGAAGACCACGATGCTTCCATGGCATGAATATTCCCTCAAATTATCATTTTAATAAAAAAGCCTGGATGACTGGGGCAATTTTTACGGATTGGCTGAAAAAAATTGGACCAAATATTCAAAAGAAGAGAAAGAAAAAAATTATTAATTTTAGATAATTGCCCAGCCCACCAAATACCTGAAGGGTTACAGAACATTGAAATAAGATTTTTGCCCGCCCTAACTACAAGTGCATTACAACCCTGTGATATGGGTATCATTAAAGCCCTAAAAGACCAATATAGGAAACGAATGATATCTTCTCACTTGCATGGAAGAAAAAAAAAATGCTCAAGTACATTTACTCTTTGCAATTAGCTGGCTAGAGGCTGCATGGGTTGGGGTTAGTTCTTCCACAATAAAAAATTGTTTTTCTCATTCAGGATTTGTGATGGATGAAGCAATGGAAGAAGTTGTTAAAGAAGAAATGAACAGATGTTTTGAGGCATTAAAAAAACATCAAGCCATTGATGTCAACTATATTGACTTCTTGGAAGTTGATAAAGATGTGCAAGTTGCTGGGGAACAGTCCATTGAAGAAATTGTAAAGGAGGTAATGGGAAAAGAAGAAGATGAAGAGGTAGAGCCAACAGAAAAAGATTTAAACAAAACATCAATAACACCTGCAGCAGCAGTGGATGCCTTTAATACAATAAAAGCTCTTTGTTATTTAAAAGACATTTCTGAGGAAGAAAGGCATGCATGTCTTTTAAAAATAGGCTATCTGGAATACATCCTGAATAGGATTTCAGAGAAAAAACAGACATCTATAAAATATTTTTTTTTTTAATCTTGATTCTTTTCAAATAATATTTTTAAATTTTCTTTTTATTTTCCATATTTATTTTCTTTAAACTATTATTCACACACACAATTGGAATAAAATATTATTTGTTTCGAAAATATGTATTATTGCCATTTTGTCCCAGATACTAAAAGTTAATCATGAAAATAAAAAAATAAATATAAAAAGTACACACACAATGGTTTCAATTAATATCATTAATTTATATTACAAAGCTATTTATAAAAAAATATATATTATTTTAGCTAGTTAGATGATTAGCTAATCATCTAACCTTAATTCAACACTTCCTTTAATTCAACCGAAAGCTCTGATCCCTTGGGGTGTTGAATTAAAGAGGTTCGACTGTACAAGGTAATAAGACCAAATCCAAATAAATAAATAGTGTGTGATGTTTTGGTAACAATGCTGTTACCGAAACATCACACACTATTTATTTATTTGGAATTGGTCTTATTACCTTGTGTTTCTAATCTATAATCCAAATTGTGCCTTATCATTATAACCATGATGTTGTGTTAAAAATATGGTTAAAACCATTGGGACTTATGATATTATAACCAAATACAAGGTAATAGGACCAAATCTAAATACATAGTGTGTGACGTTTTGGTTACAATGCTGTTACTGAAATGTTACATCCTATTTATGTATTTACTAGCCGAATGACTCGGGCAACGCCCGTGTTTTACCCGATTGAATGGTTTGATTCAAACACTATTTGTTACAATTATAATTTGGCGCCTTAAATAAATGCATATGTTAGTTAATAACTATAGCCTATGTGCTTTATCTGTCTATGTACTGTTGGCTTCCGTAGGCGTCTCTTACTGGGAAAAAGAAAGAGAGGATTCCATTTGGTTATTAACTAATATATGCATTTATTTAAGGAGCGACCCGCTCCAACACAATAGTTACAAATATGGGGGGGGGCAAAGGTGGCGTGATCGTAGCCGACCAATAGGAGGGCGCCATTCCAAAAAAAAAAGCAAACAGTGACAGAGGCGACGAAGAATGACGCTCGTAACTGTATGTATTTTATATTTGTGTTTCTAATCTATAATCCAAATTGTACCTTATGATAGAAGATGAAATACAAGTTGAGGAGAAGAACTTTATATAATATGATGGTTGTACAAGATTTCAGGCAGGGCACCCTTCAACAGGTACCTTTCTCCCTGACTGTTCTTTTTCTTCTATAGTTAATAGGGGGTTTGTCTTGTACCTTATGATGTTCTAACCAAATCATTGTAGAACGACAATTATCCCACAAATGTTTCTTTTGAACGAAAAATTGAAATTTATTTTAAGGAGAAATAACGATTATTTCTAACCTTAGGGATGAAGTATGAAAGGATGAATTGTGAAGAGTAATGATAAACAGAAAAAAAGTCTCATCACAATTACAATTATTTTATTTCCAAAGCGCTATATCCCGCAAGGGATACTTACGCCAAACAAGGAGAAAAGTTTATTTACATAAGTTATTTACATTATTCAACGCATGAAAACATTAGAGATCCAGATTTTTGTAGAAAGTTTAGAATGTATTCACAAAATGAATTGAACTTTAAAATAAGATTTTTTTTTTCGGAAATCAAATTACTCTTCACTTTACTCATTACTCTTCACAATTCATCCTTTCATAATTCATCCCAAAGGTTAACCATTATTATGGTTATTTCTCCTTGAATTAAATTTAAATTTTTCATTCAAAAGAAACATTTGCAGGATAAACGCCCAACGCTTGAACCCACGACCCTGAGATTAAGAGTCTCATGCTCTACCGACTGAGCTAGCTGGGCACAGATTCAGTACTTTTGTCTGAAGATGGTAACAACGCTGTTATTAAAACACCACACACTATTTGCGGGATAATTGTGAAATGTCGTTCTACAATCATAAGCGTCATTATATTATATTACAAACCATTGTTATAAAGGAGGCTGCTATGGTTTATTCAGTTAGAGAGGGTAGTCTTTCTTTCCTCAAATTGTTTTCAACCGGTACCTGTCATACTTGGTGTTGACTAACGTGTCAGATAAGAAAGGCTAAGCTCCGGTATTATCCTTTTCCGGATAAGAAAATCCCAAGTCACCCCCTTACATACAGCCAGATAGCTTGTGTCGACCTATGAGAAAGCATCTTTTATTTTATTTTTTAAATCTATGGTGTTGTTTCTGAGTGCGACTGTTGTTGCCTCTTTTTGTTTAAAATCTATCAGATTTATTTGGAAAAAGATACATAGCTACATCAATACCAATTATTTATTCAATTCCTGATGTTTCAGTGATTCACTTTCCTCACAGGGGAATAATGGGGAGTGACAGGAATTAAATAAATAATTGATGTTGATGTATCATTTTCCAGACTTCCAACAAATGATCTTCAATTATCTCCCTATTGGCTATAGAACAAGTCAGGGGAGAAGTACTTCTTTATATATTGTACAAGCTTTCGGGTAAGATGTCTTTCTACGGGTATATAAACCATATTGTTAAGTAGCTCTGCAACTCCAGTCACAAGAATGGGACTCCATGGGACACCTGGGGGGGGGGGGGGGGAAACCACAGGTGTGAGGGGTTCTCAGAATCTTATCGGCAAATAAGGAAAACAGGATGTCTAGGTGACTGACCATTCTCATTATTATTATTCTTACCTTGGGATAAGTTGTTCTCCATATAAATACCTCTAAAAGGTAAATACCCACCTTTATAATAAATTAATTATTCCCAAATTTGCTTTATTTATCTCTGCGACAATAAACCACTCGTGTCATTCTGTACCCGTAGATGGGTGTCTTGCTTGTACCATTGTCCTCTTATATAAAGAACTTGACTTGTGTTTCTTCTTCTGTATGATCTTCACAACTATCAGGTTTGGTGAGAGAGAATAGGAGGTGTGGCCTTCCACTGACCAATAGGATGCTTAGAAATTGGAGGTGTGACCCTGCACTGACCAATAGGATGCTTTTAAACTGGAGGTGTGACCCTGCACTGACCAATAGGATGCCTTTAAACTGGAGGTGTGAATATAGGCTAAAGAATTGACCAGCATTCAAAGGCATGACCTTTTTTTTTATAATTGCGAATTTAAATTATATTTTTATTGGTTATTAGTTTTAATAACAAAAAAAAAATATCTTGATTTATTAAGCAAGAGTAAACACTCATGGACAAAACTTAAGGAAGTTGTACCTTTTAACATGTATATTGGGATTCAGACAATAACTCTGAAAGATATTACAGTGACCTTTATTGAAGACACAAGATAACCAAGTGTGAAAAATATTGCCTCTGTTACCTTTAAAAAAAAAAAATAGATGACTGACGACATCAAAGACGTTCCACTTAAGTTTTGTCCATGAGTGTATATGGCCAATATTTTGGAATAATTAAAAATCAATAATTAGTAGATATTTATTCTGATGGATGGTGTAAGCCATCAGTTACTTTGTTTTATGATAAGGGAATGCTTTTTTTCCACCTGATACCAGTATAATTTCTCTTGTTCTATTTTTCTTCCGTATAGTTTTACATTCTCATAAAGAAGGTAGGGATGGCCAATATAAAAGAGGGTAACAAGTAAGTAAGCAATATATAAATTATTGAGTGGCTACACTATGTGTTTGATACAGTAGAATAAACTCAACACCAAGTTGTAGAGAGACACAATGTCCATTAGGGAGATGTGTTCACTTACAGGAGAGCTGCTAATTAGTAAACATGGTAATTTTGGTGATGAAAACTGTCCTTTGTTTAGAGAGGTATGTCTCTAGAGGGAGTGTCCTTTCATGGAGCTTGTTCTACTGTCTTCCATCATGACTGGGTGAAGTAGAATGCATCTGCCTTTGTCATTAAGACTGGGAGCACTACTCAGTGGCAGGCCACAGACTTGGCTCCAATATGAAATGGCCACCTCTGACATGAGGAACAGACGCCATGTGCAGCCACTTCTAACATGGAGTACAAATGCTGCTCATCCTGTATCCCTGGATTAGGAGCACTTACAGGGTATTATCAGCCGGGCCAGCTGAGTCCAGGTTTTTTAGCTAGCTTGTTACTGCTCCCCCTCCTACTTTTTCATCCAGGCTTGGGGCTGGCAAATTCTACTGTAATTGAAACAAGTGACCTACAAGTAACAGTGTGTGTGGTACAGTTCTGGATGCTCAGTCCAAACCTCCTTCTGGGATCCTGGATGGAAACTTCAACTGGGTCGGCAGCGTAGAGGAATGTGAGAGGGCCCGTTCCCCCGGTGCCCCGGTACTTGGTCACCCTGGCTTCTCTGGCAAATATTGCACCGCCCACTTCCAATATGGAGGCTTCTCCAAGGTACAAAAGCAGCTCATTCTCTGAGTTCATCATCCTTATTTTTATAGCCAATATTATGGATATTACGGACAAATTGTAGAAAAAAGTATTTCTGATCGTCAAAGATAATCGGCTGTTGGGCAAAGCGTATATTGTAGTAAAAATTGCAAACTTTCAAGCTTGTGATATTCTTCTAAAGGCTCTGTAGAGGTATTACAGTCTTTAGAGTGTGTGGAGCCTGTACATTCATCCTGTGGATGTTGCAATTTTTCTCAAACAATGAAAGATATGCTTTGCTCATCAGCTGATTTTCTTTATTTTGACAAATATACTGGATTATTCCACGTTTAAAATCCCTGATTGTTCAACTGTACATTGCTGTGATGGCTTATGCTATTGGAATAAAACTCCAATCCTCACCAGCGAGTACAAGTAACTAAATAAGGCTCTAACACACTTGTAAGTGAAAACTGCTTTCTTCATTAGTAGACATGTGGCACACTTACAGTAAAGCAGTCTCCAACTACTACCCATCATGATTATCCTGGCCTGTACCACGTGCACTAGGGATAATTAAAAAAATAATAATAATTAGGATACTAGATAAGAATCACAACTTGATACAGGAACAAGTGGTACAGCCCTGATTATGTTTATGAGATGGGCCAGGGGCACCAAAAATGTAAATGGTTGGCTTTGGTTTACTAAGAAAAGGTTTTGGGGCCAATTGTATTAGATAGAAAGTAAAACCAACATTTATTTGTGTTATATATTCACATTTTCATAAAGAAAGTAGATACATAATAATTTGATATTTACTCCAATAGATGGTGCAAGCCATCAGCAATATTCAGTTATACATTCAAAGATAAAAACAGTCTAACTTCTTTATTTCAGCATTCCAAGGGATCAGAATTTTCTGGTTGAATTAAATTATAGGGGTTATACTGTATAACTTAAGGACGTGGGAAGTCTGATGTCGCCGGTTCTTCTTTTTTTTTTGAAGGAGACGGAGGTGTTCCCATATGGTTATCTCGTGTGTCTTCAATAAAGGTCACTGTAATATCTTACAGAGTTATTGTCTGAATCCCGATATACATGTTAAAAGGTACAACTTCCTTTAGCTTTGTCCATGAGTGTATTTGGTTATCTCGTGTGTCTTCAATAAAGGTCGCTGTAATATCTTTCAGAGTTATTGTCTGAATCCAGATATACATGCTAAAAGGTACAACTTCCTTAAGTTTTGTCCATGAGTGTATTTGGTTATCTCGTGTGTCTTCAATAAAGGTTACTGTAATATCTTTCAGAGTTATTGTCAATCCCCATATACATGTTAAAAGGTACAACTTCTTTAAGTTTTGTCCATGAGTGTATTTGGTTATCTCGTGTGTCTTCAATAAAGGTCACTGTAATATCTTTCAGAGTTATTGTCTGAATCCCGATATACATGTTAAAAGGTACAACTTCCTTAAGTTTTGTCCATGAGTGTATTTGGTTATCTCGTGTGTCTTCAATAAAGGTCACTGTAATATCTTTCAGAGTTATTGTCTGAATCCCGATATACATGCTAAAAGGTACAACTTTCTTAAGTTTTATCCATGAGTGTATTTGGTTATCTCGTGTGTCTTCAATAAAGGTCACTGTAATATCTTTCAGAGTTATTGTCTGAATCCCGATATACATGTTAAAAGGTACAACTTCCTTAAGTTTTGTCCATGAGTGTATTTGGTTATCTCGTGTGTCTTCAATAAAGGTCACTGTAATATCTTTCAGAGTTATTGTCTGAATCCCGATATACATGGTAAAAGGTACAACTTCCTTTAGTTCTATCCATGAGTGTATTTTTTAACTTTGCCATTTGGATCTCATACACTCTTCCATTTATGCCATTCTCCCACTCTTTTAATCATAGAGAAAGAGTTAAAATTGGTCCATCGCCATCAAATAAAACTATGGAAATGATGTAGCAACTTTGTCACGAGCATCTGAATCAATATTGATATGACCATAATTACATATCTAGCAGTACTCTGCAACTTTTACATATCTACGGTACACTCAAAGTACTCAGCAGTAACTGACTTGACTAATATACTTAAGTAAGAAGAATTAAGTTATAAAAATGATACATATAGATACAGTGAAACCTTTCTATAGCAAACCCTAATGAAGCTGTAGCCATTTATTTGCTAGAGCCTTGGTTCAGTGGTACAATGGAATTGGGAATATGCTCACATTATAAGGAAAGGTTTTCTATATCCCCACTTCATTTTAGTGAGGTTTTTCTGCATTATTCTCTCATTTTTATTAAAGTACAGTATAACCCCTACACCAACTATAAATCGACACATACTATAATTCAATCAATTTTTGAATCACATCAGCCTATTTTCTTTAACACCCCCTTAAGTGTGAACATCAAAATACCCAAGAAAAATGTTCACCGACACTGAATGTTGCAATGGCTTGATAATCATCTAAACCGACTAATTCAACACTAACTTTAAATCAACCAAAAGCTCTGATCCCTTTGCGTGTGGAATTAAAGAAGTTAGACTGTATTTATATAATTTTCATATGTTTAAAAATGTGTACTAATGCAATTTTGTCCCACACTAAGTCAAACATTCTATATAAATGGAAAAAAAAGTCAAATGCAATCAATTCATATAATTAATTGATATTGAAAAAGTAGTATTTTAAAAAAAAATATTTTATCGAGTTAATATTTGAATTTTCTAGAAAAATACACACTAGCAGTGAATGTTGTGATGAATTGATTATCATTTAACTGGCTTTACTTCAACACCGAATTTAATTCAAATGAAAGCTCTGATCCCTTGAGGTGTTGAATTAAATAAGTTGGACTGTGTATAAGACCACAGCCTCAAAAATAGACTCTGATGTTTATGTAAGGAAAATGTGAGTTTGGTAAGTAAGGGTTGAAGTTTTGTCCAGAGTTGTACTGAGGGATGGAGAGCCGCTATCATTATGAAGGCTTTAAATTCTGTTGATAACACCCGTTGTAAATTACATCAACCTTGCTGCAATATTTGCATGCTCCATTTATACCTTATCTACCGAGCCATGTCTGTCTATTCCTCTCTTGTCTCATTGTGTTGTTGAGTGTTGTATCCTGCTTGTGTGTGTGTTAGCTAGCCTTGTTGGAGCTATTCACCTGGGGGAGAATTGAATCTCTTACCAGACAGATGGGTTCTTCAACACTGATCATCAGATCAGAGGATTTGTTTCTATGTATCTCCTTGTGCAAATATTACACAAATTTCATGAATCCATGCTTCTCAAGCTACACAAGAGGATGTGTAGTTGTGGCTGGTGACAAAGTTGCTACATTATTTCCATATTTTTATTTGATGATGGCTCAATTTTAACTCGGGTTAAAAGTGGGAGAATGGTGAAAATGGAAAAGCGTATGAGATCAAAATGGTAAAGTTAAAAAAAATATATATATATAACTCTTATAATTTAACTGACTTTGATTGAACACTCAGTCAATTTTTTCACTTACCACACTCAAGCTATTTACTTTGAATTTAACCGACCATATAATTCAACATTCCCTTTAATTAAACTGGAAATTCTGATCCCTTGGAATGCTGAAATAAAGAAGCTGGACTGTTTATATCTCTGAATATGTAACTGAATATTGCTGATGGCTTGCACCATCTATTGGAATAAATATCAAATAAATGTTAGTTTTACTTTTTATTTAATACTATTGGCCAAACAAAAAAACCTTTTCTTGGTAAATGATCAGATCCGATACTGATGGACATTGTTTATTGACTGCTTTAAGTATTTGTTATTTAGGGGGTCGGTGGATGAAACCGTTGGATTTTGACTGCTACAACCTGGGATTGTATCCCACATTGGGCCCTTTTTCTAATAAAAAAAAAAATGATCCCCCATTCTTGAAAAACTCAAACCCAACAGAGAGTGCAGTTAACCAAACAGGACTTTGGCACACTTGTAAGTGCCAAATTGTCTAATTGCTTTTCACATGTGCAGACATATGGTGCACTTACAGTAAAAGAAGTTGCCAAATTTTTTCCACAATGATTATCATGGCCTGTACCACGCATACTAGGGATAATAATTTTTTAAAATGTATTTTTATGTATAAATTATTGTTATTACAGTAGAATCCTCTCCATGAGAGGACACTCACGCTAGAGGACACCTCTTTATAAAAAACAGTTTTCATCACCAAAATTACCATTTTTACTATTTAGCAATTCTCCAGTAAGAGGACACCTCTTCATAAAGGACATTTTGGCTCTGCAACGAAGTGTCCTTTACAGAGAGGTATTCTACTGTATATTAAAATATGAGATTGAATAAAGGGGGTCTAAAAAATGTGAATTCCAGAAAAATATTATTATTAGATCTATGTTTTCTGGCTGGCATTCCTGACTAAGTTGGTCATACCTGTTCTAACCTGTGGTGGGATTGTCTACAGGCTCAAATCAAAAACATGCCGAGTCCAGCTGGACTGTCTTTTGCCATTGGCCTCTGTCTACCCAGCTCTTGCTACTTCAAGGATGGGGACTACCCAGAGATGAATGATGCCCTGCACAATCTATCAGGTGAAGGTCATGCTGACACATCTACCTCTCCTGAACTTAGTTAGTAGTAGTTAGCGACTGCTTACGAGGTGTGTTCAAAAAGTATCGTGACTTTTGTGTTTTTTAAAAAATTATTTATTTATTCATGAATACCTATTTTGTCCCCTTCAAAGTAATCCCCATGAGATATCATACACTTGTGCCAACGGTTTTTCCAATCTTCGAAGCACTTCAAAAAATCATTTTTAAAAATCTTTTTCAGCTCCTCCTTCGATGCCGTCTTTATCTCGTCAAGCGTAGCGTAACGTCGTCCTTTCATGGGCCTCTTCAGTTTAGGGAACAAGAAAAAGTCACAGGGGGCCAGATCTGGGGAATACGGTGGCTGCGGCATCATTAGTGTGTTGTTTTGGCCAAAAGGTCGCGCACAAGCAACGATGTGTGAGCAGGGGCCTTATCGTGGTGCAAAAGCCAATTTTTGTTCTTCCACAAATCTGGGCGTTTCTGGCGGATTGCTTTGCGCAAATTGTGCATAACTTGCAGGTAATATTCCTTATTGACCGTTCTACCCTGTGGCAAGAACTCATGATGCACCACGCTCCTGCAATCGAAGAAAACTGTCAGCAAAACTTTCACATTCGACCGAACTTGGCGCGCTTTTTTCGGTCTTGGTTCGTGCGGCAGCTTCCATTGAGATGATTGAGCTTTGGTTTCCACGTCATAACCATAAACCCACGCTTCGTCACCAGTTATGACCCTCTGAAGCAAATTTGGGTCATCGCGGACAGAGTCCAACATCTCATTAGCAATGTTCATGCGATGCTGTTTTTGGTCGCAATTGAGCAATTTTGGTACAAATTTCGCGGCGACCTGTCTCATGCCCAAATCATTGATAAAAATCGAATGGCACGAGCCAATCGATATGTTTAGGTCCTCAGCAACTTCTCTAACGGCGATTCAACGATTGGCCAATATCATTTTCTCCACTAATTAATTTTTTCGTCTGTTGTTGACGTGCTTGGGCGTCTGGCACGCTCTTCGTCGTTCACATCTTCTCGGCCTTCTGAGAACATTTTGTACCACCGATAAACGTTGCTTCGGTCCAAGGTAGCTTCTCCGTATGCCACAGTCAACATTCGGAATGCATCCGCGCACTTAATTTCGTTTTTACACAAAATTTGATACAGGTTCTTTGATCCAGTTTTTTTTAATAGGTAAAAATCGAAGACTATCCAAAACACCTGCAAGCAAAGCAGCTGTCAACAATTAAGTGAACATTCAAAATGGCCGAGCTTGTCGGCATAAGTGAGAGACATGAGGACCAACATAAAGCCACAAAAAGATCGAAATTCGAATATACGTAACCTGCGAAAATTCGCGATACTTTATGAACACACCTGGCATACTATGAATTACACCCCATGTCTACACATGTAGAAAGCAGTTCAACTTTTGCACATACAAGTATGCCAGAGCCCTATTTGCACTCAGTGGTGGGGACAGAAAGAATTGGGTGCCAGTGAAGCAGACAAAAAGTGCTCAATATGTGGGATTCTATCTTAGGTCATGGTTGTCTAAATGTGTACCATTCTTCCACCATCTGTAGACCTTCCAGAGTTCTTATCATCTTCAACCATAGACCCCTAACTGCATCATTGGCTTATTCATTGTTTTAATTATGGCTATAACTACAACAACAACATGGTGATAACTGCTTAAAATTTGGTTTCAAGTGGTGTTTATATCCTTAGTATAAAACGACACTTGAAGTTTCACCGCATGAGTTTCTTTTCTGTGAAAAATCAACATTTATTTCAAGGAGAAATATTTACAATTTCTAACCTTTTGGATGAAGTATGAAAGGGTGAAATATGAAGAGTAATGACGAATGGAAAAATAAAAAGTGTCCAGGGTGTCCATTTTTATTTTTCCATTCGTCATTACTCTTCATATTTCACCCTTTCATACTTCATCCAAAAAGGTTAGAAATAGTAAATATTTCTCCTTGAAATAAATGTTGATTTTTCACAGAAAAGAAACTCATGCGGTGAAACTTCAAGTGTCGTTTTATAATCATAGGCCGCAGTGCATTATAATATCCTTAGTATACTTGGTACATGGCCATGATAATCATGGTAGGTAGCTAGTGGCTGCTTTTACTGTAAGTGCACCACATGTCTACATATGTAGAACGCAGTTTGACTTTTGTACTAATAAGTGTGCTAGAGCCCCTTCTGGTTACAAGCACTCAATGGTGGGGTTGGACTTCTGTAAGAAACATGGGCAATTGGAGCAATTTTTTTCTTTGGGGAAAAAGTCGAAGCTGTAGAAGTAAGAGGGCTTAGAATTATGATGGTATAACCAAGTGTTATAATGGAGGCTGTTATATAACAAGGTCTGACTACACTCTCAACCAACAGCTGGATCTGAATCCATGTTAGGGTGGGTAGCCATGTATGTATGGAGCTTCTGAAGCTACACTCTTGGACAAAACTTAAGGAAGTTGTACCTTTTAGCATGTATATCGGGATTCAGACAATAATTCTGAAAGATATTAGTGACCTTTATTGAAGACACATGAGATAACCAAATACACTCGGACAAAACTTAAGGTGGTTGGTTTTGTGGTGGTTGATGATTGATGGCGCAGTCGTTTGAATGGTAGGGTTCCACAAGGGAAATAACGAGAGGAAAACCAGGATGGGATTGAATCTAAGACTTCGCGAATAAGGGAGAGAAAGTTTGAGACTAAATGGGGTACTTTCCTATCACATGATCGAAGAGAATGTTACCTTGGTGAGAGAGAATTGGGCACGTCTTGCTCCTAGTCGGGTCGCCTTCCTACTGACTAACTTTGAGTCCAAGATCTTCCTCGTTAACTCTCTCAGTTTCTCATTGGATGGGATCGTCCTGAGAGTAACTCTGATTGGTTCTTAGTTATTCATGCTTAACTGTGATTGGTTGTTGGTACCTCCATTGTCTTTCATGATTACCATCCTCCAGGAAGAAGAAAGTCTTTGAACTTTAGTTTTATGGTTCCTGGGTAGTGACCTTTACCTCCTGGATGATGCAATCTTGGTAATTGCTGTTCTCTCTTTTTCGCGAGGCCTAACTTTTATTAAAACTTTTTGGACGATACATTGCATAGATTGTGGTGGGATTACATCTTGGTATACAGTGTACTCCGCTTATAACGAAGTCGCATTATCCATGACAATCACTTTGTTATATCCGAAGTTTGTTATATCCGCAGTTGGAAAAAAAATGTTTTGTACCAATAATTTTATTTACTATTCAACTCAAAAGAGCAACACAAAGATCAATAACAACCTCATCAGGTGTTTTTGGAGAAGTAGTTTGTGATTTTCTTTTGACATTTAGAAGTCAGTAACAAGTGCTGAACACTCTTTTCGATGTTGTCCAAGTCTGACAGATGCCTATGAAGAGACTTGGACTCATCCTGACATTGAAGAAACAATCGCAGAGTTTGAATGCTCTCCAAGACCACTTTTGGATGCGGAATGTGGACAATTGGGTCTACTTCTTCATCAACTTGGTCCGTTTCTTCTTCTTCTTTTGCTTGAAGAATGCTCTCGACAATTTCTACATCGGATAACATGGCATTTGTAACGACGTCATTGTCAGCGTCAGCATAAGAATCGACTGACAGAGATAGTGAGTTTCTTGTTTGTTTTCGTTCTCCTGCCATGGTAGACGTTAATAAAATATAAGCGTTTATTAAACAATTTAATTTTGTTTAAATAATGTAAAAAAAAATACTTATAATATGTTTGCATATTTTAAAATTGTATATTATTAACTTATTTGTTGTGTATCATTAAATTTGTGTCATTCACACGTTGTAATTTGATATATATTATGCATAATATTGTTACATCATGATTAATGGCGTATTTCTTATATTATTTTTAATATATTTGAAATTTAAATTATATATTTATTTATTTTTATATAAAATATTCTATGATATTTATTTAAAACAGATTATTAATTTATCATCATTTGTATTTAGGTACACTGTGACTTCACTGCTCTCTTTGATGTGAGAAAATAAATAAAGGATTCTGGTGGCTACTTAAAGAAGACTTATCTCGTTATTCCCTTTTATAAATTTGTAGGATGGTTGAAACACGCTCTGGTAAGATGCAAGACCCAGCACAGGAGAGAATCCAGGCTGAAGAGTCTGCCAAGCCGCAACCTGGTGCAACAATTGGTAGAGATGCTAGTTCCGACCCAGTTGTCCTGAATCCCAACATCGACATCCCCAAGTATGATGGAACGGAAGACCCTCGCCCATGGATTGAATCTCTTGAAGAAATTGGCTTCTTGTACCATTGGGCAGACTACATTATCTCTCGTTATGCCGCCATGAACATGACGGGAAGCGCTAAAACCTGGTTGAATTTACACAAAGCTAGTTTCACGAGCTGGGAAAATATTAAAATCCGCCTCATTCAGGATTTTTCTTTGGACGCGAATAAAGAAGAACTTAGAATGAAGCTCAACAGAATGCAACACTGGAATGAACCAGCAATCAGGTTCGCGGAAGACATTCTAGTGTTGTGCAACAAGGTTGACCCCGCAATGGAAGAAGAAACAAAAATTGAACATGTTATTGGAGGACTGAAAAAAGAGTACTCATTCGCGCTCTACCTGAACCCTCCTAAAACGACCGATGACCTTCTTGTCGTGTGCAAGAAAATGGATTATTTTGAAAAGAAGTATCGGGAACGTGTGGAGAAATCCAGAAACCTATATAACGGTCCACGCTATTCTAGACCCCAACAACAATCGAGGTACGTGCCGCCGACTGCCGCACGAAACTACCAGACCACTTCCAGGCCCCAAGCCCCTGTTTCCAATAATTACAAGAACGACTCCCCTCCTACCCCCAGACAGTATCGAAACAACTTTCCTCAGCCCTCTACCCCTAGACGTCCTTATAATCCTAACTTTGTGCCGAAACCAAACCTTCAGAGAAACACTTACAATAAAAGCCAAGAAGTGAGCAAAAATAGGACGGAAGATGGAAGACCAATCTGCTTTAAATGTAACAAGCCAGGGCACGTGGCCCGTTATTGTAGGGTCAAGTTTATAAGAATCCTAGAAGAGGATCCAGCAGATACCCAAGAGAAGGTCGAAGAAAAATGCCAAATGAATGAAATATCAGAGAAATCAGGACCTCGGCTTTATGCTGATGTATGTCATAGCACACAGACAAATATTCCTACCCGGAATAGATATTCCGTGTTGGAAGATTTAAACTAAGCGTCGCGCCTGAATCTGTCAATCAAAGCAAGTCGACCATAAACGGAATCAAGAAGTTGGACCCTAAATACAAATTAAAAATTAATGTGGACAAGATAGGGACTTTTGAAGCTTTGGTTGATACAGGTGCTGACCTCTCAGTGGTCGACCTCAGAACGGCCCTCGATACAGGCCATGGTATAAGTAAACTCGCAAAAATTTGTGCAGGACCCGATGGAAAAAAATTGGACATGGTAGGAAGTATATTTTTAAATATAAAAATTGATAACGAAACATTATCACACAACTTTGTGATATTGAAAACGCATTTACGGACATTAATTCTTGGGAGAGATTTCCTTAAGAAAATGAACGCAAAAATAGATTGTAAGCAAGAAACTATAAAATATGATTTGACGAATAATCATGACGAAATCAATTTTGAAATGTTGAAAATAAAGAGTGCCAAGGATTCCATTGTACCGGAATGTTCCATGAAATTGATCAAGGCATTGGTAGAAACAGAGGATGGAGAATATATTATCGAGGAGAGCAGCAAAATGTTTCAAACAAATGGACTTCGTCTAGCAAGAAGCTTGATCAATGTTATAAATAGGGAAACACACATCTGGATAACTAATCCGTATCCTCGACCGTTAAAAATAATGAAAAACCAAACATTGGCTTTTGGAAGTAGTCCAGCGAAAATAAATGTGAGTCGAGAAGGAGAGGTAGAAAAGAACGAAGAACCTAGATTCCAAATAAACGAAAATCTTTCACCAAAGGAACAGAAGGAGTTAAAACAAGTTTTAGAAAGGTATGGAGATCTTTTTTCATCGAGATTAGGGAGAACCAATTTGGCAAAACATCGGATAGACACAGAAGACGCGAAGCCAATTAAACACAAGCCTTACCGGGTAAGTGCTAAAGAACGAGATATTATAAAAGAGCAAATTGACGAGATGCTTACAGAAGGCATAATTAGGCCATCTTCTAGCCCCTGGTCTTTTCCAGTAATATTGGTCAAGAAGCGAGATGGTAAATACAGATTTTGTGTGGACTACAGAAAACTGAATAATGTGACAGTAAAAGATGTCTATCCGATCCCTAGAATAGACGAAGTTATGGATACTCTCCAAGGATCTACACACTTCTCAGCAATAGACCTCAGATCTGGATATTGGCAAGTTGAAGTCGAAGAAAGAGACAAAGAGAAAACAGCTTTCACTACAGGCATGGATTATATGAATTCAACGTGATGCCTTTTGGACTTTGTAACGCGCCTGCTACCTTTGAGAGAAATATGGAGAATATGCTTGGAAATCTGAGATGGCAAATTTGTTTGTGTTATCTGGATGATGTTATCATATATAGCCCGGATTTTCCAACGCACCTCAAAAGACTTGAAGCTGTTTTTAGATGTTTTCGTGAATCTAATTTAAGGTTAAACGACAAAAAATGCCGATTTGCTTTTGAAGAATTGGAGATTCTCGGCTATATAACGAGCAAACATGGTATAAAACCCGCGGAACATAACATCAAAGCTGTCAGAAATTTTCCTCGGCCCAAAAAGGTCAAAGAAGTACAATCCTTTTTGGGAATGTGTTCATATTATAGAAAATTTATCAAAGACTTTTCAAAAATTGCTGACCCTTTGACCAACCTTATAAAAAAAAGTGTATCATTTACCTGGACAGAAAGACAAGAGGAAGCGTTTCAAACCCTAAAAACAGCACTATTAAGCCCACCAATTTTAGGTCACTTCAATCCAAATGCACCTACTTATGTTCATACTGATGCGTCCAACATCGGCATAGGTGCAACACTTGTCCAAGACATCGGTGGTGAAGAGAAGGTGATCTCATATTTGAGTCGCACCCTAAGTAAAGCGGAGCAAAATTATTCAACCACTGAAAAAGAATGTCTGGCCGTTGTCTGGTCAATGTCAAAATTACGACCCTACCTTTATGGAAGACACTTTAAAATAGTAACAGACCATCACGCCTTATGCTGGCTCAAAAACTTGAAGGATCCAACAGGTCGATTGGCAAGATGGGCATTGAAAATTCAAGAATATGACTTCGATATAATACATAAATCGGGAAAGAAGCATCTGGACGCTGATGGCTTATCTAGGGGGCCCTTACCAGAAACTGATTGGGATGAGGATTTTGAAAGGCTATTTTTAAATCAAATAACAGACGAAGAGGATAAATTTATCGAAAGTGTTAAGAAAAACCTTAATGAAAGCAGGCGATCAATTGCGCAAAACTTTAAAGAAGAAGATGGATGCCTCTTTAAGAAAAACCCGAACCCTGAAGGCAGGGCGTGGTTGCTTGTGGTTCCAGAGAATAAAAAGAGAGAAATTATGAAAGAATATCACAATCATATGTCGAATGGCCATCTGGGCGTCGCCAGAACCATGTACCGAATAAAGAGTAAATACTTTTGGCCATCCATGCTAAAGGATGTCTCAGAATTCGTTAAGACGTGTCACCTTTGCCAAAGTAGGAAAGGCTCAAACCAATTACAGTAAAACCCCTCTATAGTGAACCCCATTGGGACGGGACTTTTGGTTCACTATAGCCACGGTTCACTATAGCCACGGTTTGGGTATTTAAATTTTTTTTTAGGATATAATTAAAGGGCATGCGCAAAAAAAAAAAAAAAAGAGGCTACCTCTTAATATTGGCTGCTTTTTTTCCCCCTAAATTAACCTATTTCTATATATTAAAGCTGTATATTAAAATAAAAACAAAATCATGTGAAAATATTGCCTTTTTGATCAGTTCCTCTGATAATTTAATTAGTATAAATGCAACCTGCCCCCCCATATGTCAAAAAAATCCAAGAAAAGAATACCTTATTTATAAAAATTAAATAAAAACTTTATTAATAATATTTTAAAAGGTATAAAAATATATTTTAAATAAATATTATTATATTACAATATAGGATACAAAGGCTTACTTGAAGAAGTCTGTTATTTTTTTCTGCTTTAACATATTCCTCATAATGACACTGACGATAGCGGCAATAGTTGGGATTGATTCCTCTTTGTAGCATTTTTTTTTTTTATAGTCTTCTTTTTAGCCATATCGTAGAAATGCAACTTTTGCTCATTTTCATTCTCTTCCGAAGTTCCGCTTGCGATGTACCACTCTCAATAGCTTTTATGATGGTTAATTTCTTTTCAAGTGATATCTTGGTACGAGCGACTTTTTCTTTGGCACATCCATTATATTTTAAAACTGGTTTTAATAATTTAATCATGTTTTAAGGAATTTTCCTAATGTAGAGTTAAGAAATTTAGTTTTCAATAAGGCATGAAAAATTTATAAAAGTGCGCAGTATAAAAATAGAATGTGAATAAAAACATCCAATGTTGCTAAATTCTTTGTTTTGATTTGCGATCTGTGAGCTAGAGCTCACACAAAATTTTAATTAGATTTGAAAATTATAATTTTGGAATTTTATAAATAAAATTAAAAGTTCGTTATAAGCATGGTATTTTTGATAGAATTTAATATTTTGGGACCAAAATTGGGTTCGTTATAGCGATAGTTCGCTAGTTTGAAAAGTGAAAAGTTCGTTATAGCGATGGTAATTTTAATGGAATGGAATGCGGATTTTCGATGGGTTCGTTATAAGGGAAGGTTCGTTATAGCCATGGTTCGTCTTAGCGGGGTTTTACTGTACCTTCTGAACTACTACAGCCCATCCCCCCAGCCAACTTTCCTTTCGAAAGAATTGGAATTGACTTTGTTGGTCCACTACCATCTACGAAAAACAGGAAAAAATGGATAATCGTGCTGACGGACTACTACACTAGATATGCAGAAACAAGAGCAGTCTCGGAAGCAACAGTGAAAGAAGTTTCTAAATTTCTAGTAGAGGATATTTTTCTTCGGCACGGAGCCCCACAATATCTTATTAGTGACAGAGGCTCTCAATTTACCAGTAATTTAATGAAAGAGGTGATGAAAACGTGCAAGATTAAACATTGCTTCACAACGAGCTATCATCCCCAGACTAATGGATTGACAGAGCGGTTAAATAGAACATTGATCAATATGCTCAGTATGTATGTGAACACTGATCAGAAAAATTGGGACGAAATACTCCCATTCATCACTCACGCTTACAATACTACAATTCAGGAAACCACAGGATATTCTCCCTTTTTCCTGATGTTTGGAAGAGAACCCACGTCTCTTTTGGACGACAGGAATATCTCGGTGGACATTGACAAAGATGATTATGATGAATACATAAAACATCACTTAGACAAAATAAACAGAACAAGAAAATTAGTTATTAACAACACAATAAAGACTCAAGAAAGAATGAAAAAGAACTATGACAAGAAACACATGGAAAGAAGCTACGAACCAGGAGAATTAGTAGCAGTTTGGACACCAATTAGGAAAATAGGAAAGTGTGAGAAACTACTGAGAAAATATTTTGGCCCATATAGAATATTAAAGAAGCTGTCCAACGTAAATTACTTAATTGAACCAAAAGATAATCCTGGCCAAGACCCATTGATTGTCCATGTCTCAAGAATCAAACCCTATTTTGAAAGAATTGATGAGGTCAATCACGAGGACGTGACGACCTCTGGAGAGGGGGAAGTGTTACATCATGATTAATGGCGTATTTCTTATATTAGTTTTAATATATTTGAAATTTAAATTATATATTTATTTATTTTAATATAAAATATTCTATGATATTTATTTAAAACAGATTATTAATTTATCATCATTTGTATTTAGGTACACTGTGACTTCACTGCTCTCTTTGATGTGAGAAAATAAATAAAGGATTCTGGTGGCTACTTAAAGAAGACTTATCTCGTTATTCCCTTTTATAAATTTGTAGGATGGTTGAAACACGCTCTGGTAAGATGCAAGACCCAGCACAGGAGAGAATCCAGGCTGAAGAGTCTGCCAAGCCGCAACCTGGTGCAACAATATATTAGTCAATTATAATGGTAAATGAAAAAACTTCGTTATAAACGGATAAAATAATAATTTATACATGCAAATCACTTCGTTATAAGCGAAAATTCTTTATATCGACTTCGCAATATCCAGAGTTCTTTTAATGGTTTAAGCCCTTCTTTTCTTTCGTGCAGACAATTTTATTCGCTATATGCGGAATTTCGCTATAACCGACTTTGTTATAAGCGGAGTACACTGTATACAAATTATGACATGTATTAGAATTCAGACAATAACTCTGAAAGATATTACAGTGACTTTTATTGTGGGAAGACACACAAGATAACCAAGTGTGTAAAAATTGACTCTGTCTCCTTCTACTTTCTTTAAGTTTTGTCCATACGTGTATCTCATGGTGGTATTAAAAGAATGTTAAAAGGAGATAAGCCATAAAAATGAGAGTCTCTAACTCTTCCTTCTCTAAAATAGTAGAACCTCTCTTATCATTTCTTAAAATTATATCTCTCGTACACATGGTACAGGCCATGATAATCATGGTGGGTAGTAGTTGACGACTGCTTTTACTGTAAGTGCACCACATGTCTACACATAGGAAAAGCAGTTCGACTTTGCACTTATAAATGTCCCAGAGTCTCGTTTGGTTACTTGCTGGTGGGTTTGGACTTTTGCAAAAATCGGGCTCTATTGGAGCATTTTTTTTTTTAATTAGAAAAAATTGCCCAATGGGGGATTCGATCCCGGATTGTAGCGGTTGAAATGGTTTAGGCCATCCTTCCAACGACCCCTGAACATTTCAGTAAAAGACAATACCTATTTGCATAGTCAGAGTGTCCTTTAAGGAGAGCGGTTTCCTCTCTTACTGGAGAGTAACTAATTGGTGAAAAATGGGAATTTTAGGTTGGAAACTGTCCTTTGTAGAGAGGTGTGTCCTCTCATGGAGTATGTTCTACTGTATACAAGCATGGATCCCTCAAGGTAAAGCTGATGTGGGATTGGTGCAGAGATTGTCCAGGAGCTCCACACTGCCCTGCAGTTACTCTGGCTGAGTGAGGTGGAGTGTCTAGATGACCAGTACCTCAGTGGTGGAGCCATCGCTGTCATGTGAGTGCTATGACTACTACATCTTATTGTAAAGCTAGAATGGCCGGCATTCATAGTTCTGCAAATTAAAGATACTTCGGACAAGAAATCTTTTTAAAGATTCATTGGCTGAAGTATCTTTAATTTGAAGAACTATTGTTGTTGTTGTAGTTTCTTATCCCCTTGTGTAAAGATTACACGAATTCCATAAGTTCAGATCTCATGGAATGGGGTGTAGGGGTGCAGCTTTCGTTGATCATGGCACCATGATCTAGGTACACTTTGGTGAAAGTCTAACTTTGCCTTGAAGAACTATTACATCTTAAATACCATTATAGTGGTACAGTGTAATATCTAGCGAAACCCCACTTGGAGGGTTCACCACTGATGAGTCAGGCCCTCCCATTATTTTATCATTGCAGTAAGGGCAGTAGAAAATTATTTTAATTAAAAAAAAAAGGTTCATACATGTCCATAATAGTTTATATTTCTTATAACAGTTGGTACTCATATGCTTCATATAAATAAAATAGAATCTGTGAGCAGACACTCCAGCTAGAAGACATTTGTATACAAAGGACAGTTTTCATTGACAAATTTACCAGTTTTTACTATTTAGTAGTTACTATGGGAAGAGGACAACCTCTCCCTAAAGGACACTTTGAATCTGTAATTAGGTGTTGTCCTTTACAGGGAGTTGTTCTATTACAGTACATCTATTTATTGGGCTTGCTTAGCTAAATAGAATTACCACACCCTAATATAATAGTAGAACAGTAAAACTCTTCTCTCTAAAGGACAATATCTGGTTGCAGAGACAAAGTGTCCTTTTATTGATGGAAACTGTAGAGAGGTATTCTCCCTGCGAGAGTATCCTCTTATGGAGTATGTGTTCTACTGTGTAAGAATGCATGGGAATATATATTTTTTGTAAAAGGTGTGTGTGTTAACGATGCATATAAATAACACAAGGTAATAAGACCAAATAGATAAAATATGTGACATTTCGGTAACAGTGTTGTTACCATCATCAGACAAAAGTACTGAATGGTTGTTTGGTGGGAGAAGGAGGAGAATACACAACACATACTACAATCCTATTGTCATAAATTCTGGGAAATAATATTACCATTGTAAACATAAGGTAATAAGACCAAATAGATAAATAGTGTATGACCTTTCGGTAAAAATGCTGTTACCGAAATGTCATAAACTATTTATTTATTTGGTCTTACTACCTTGTGTTTTTAATATATAATCACAAGGTAATAAGCCCAAATCCAAATAACTATCTTCTTCTTATCTGCTATCTTGTTTACACACTTGATAACAGTAACTACACTGGTGTCCAAAAAATAAGAAACTTAACCAATATTGAAAAATTTCTCAAAAGCTAATTTATTAACAAATATAAAATTTAGTATACAAATAGTTTAAACTATGGAGAATTTGACTAGCTATATGAAAATTAAAAAATATATTTGAAATTATGAAATATGCAAATTATTACCAACATACCCAAAGCTAAGGTTCCAGATCTTAAAGAAATAAGATATCAATAGGGAGTATGATCACCTCTAACAGCTATCAAGGTCTCACAGCGAGCCCTCATACTGTTTACCAGGCTTTGGAGGAGGTCCAGGGGTAGTAAACCCCACTCCTCCAATAGAGCAGTTCTTAGCTCAACGAGGGTTCTGGGAGAGGGGTGACGAGCTCCAATACGCCTCCCTAGAGCATCCCACACATGCTCTATTGGATTCAGGTCCGGAGATCTGGCTGGCCAATCCATCCTTCGAATATTCTCACTCTGGAGATATTCATTGACTAGCCTAGCCCTATGCGGACGAGCATTATCGTCCATAAAAAATAAATTGTGACCAATTTGATCTCTATAAGGTCTTAGATAGGGCTCAAGGATCTCGTCCCTGTACCTTTGGGCAGTTAAAGTGCCCCCAGAAAAAATGTGGAGGGGTGTGCGTCTGCTAGAACTGATGCCAGCCCAAACTAAGAGACTGCCCCCTCTAAAACTGTCTATTTCCCTGATGTTACTGGGATGATAGCGGGTTCCAGGCTCCCTCCAGATGAAAACTCGTCGAGAATCTGTGTTTAAACTAAATCTTGACTCGTCACTGAAGAGAACATTGGCCCACTGATCATGAGTCCAGGCGTGATGTTCCAAGCACCAATTCAAGCGGGCTCTCCTGTGAGCAGAGGTTAAAGGGATACAGACCATTGGTCGTCTTGCATAAAGAGCACCTTCGTGAAGCCTTCGGTAAACAGTTTGTCTTGAAATTCTCGTTCCAGTAGCACTTGAGAGTTCATTAGAGAGTTGAATAGCTGTCATCTCCCTATGGCGCTTGGCAGTTACGACCAGATAACGGTCTTCAGAGGTAGCTGTTTTTCTTTTTCTACCAGAACCTTCTTTTCTTTTGATGGTTCCTGTCTCAATGAACTGTTTCCATATTTTGCTGACCACAGATTTATTCACATTTAGCCATTTTGCTACTTCAACTTGTGATTGCCCTGCCTCCATTCTTCCAACAGCTCTCCATTTTAAATCATCTGCTAAAATTTTTCGTAAACTCATAATTAACTAAGGATTAAATAAAATTATAATTGGACAATTCTTGATGGGGTAAATGACACGCCAAATAGCACACTTATAAAGACAAGCAAAAATTTGCATATTTTCAATTTTACCGAATCGAATGGTTGCGATAAATAAATTCTACGACTTAAAATACCTAATTAAATTACTTTTCAGCTTTTAGCGTTGTATATTTTAAAACACATAATTAAAAAACAAAAGTTTCTTATTTTTTGGACACCAGTGTATTTAAAACATGCTGTGGTAAAATTTCTCATTCTGTACTTTTGTCTGAAGATGGTAACAACGCTTTTACCGAAACGTCACACATTATTTATTTAATTGGATTTAGACTTATTACCTTGTGATTATAATCTAAATTGTGCCTTATCATTAATATATAATCAAAATTGGACCTAACCGTCTACACCAGTTTTATGAAAAAAAAAAAAAACCAGGGCCCTTTGATGAAGAGAGAGCTGTTGGCTTGAAAGTTATTGTATAGTTGTTTGAAGATTTTTGTAATTTGATATGTTGTACAATACAGATTATATGTAACATGACCCCGTATCAAATTGCTAAATGATTCGTGATGTTTCAGTAACAGCTTGTACCCATCTTCAGACAAAAGTACTAAATGGAGGATTCAGTACTGTGTTATCTGAAGATGGTACAAACCAAATGTCATGATTGTTTACTTTCTTGAAAATGTAGATTTGGGACCTTGGTTGAAAGTTTGTTTTGAAATATAGCTACATGAACCACCCAATTATTTTTTTAATTCCTGATGTTTCAGTGACTTTCTGCCATTCTCCTCAAGAGAATGATTATATTTTTAATCCCCTCCACTACATGATGGTGATTGATCATCGTGAGGATATTGTTGTAAGCTGGTAATAAGATATGAGAAGCTGTATAATACTGATGTCTTAATTAAGGCTTTGTGTGTGTGTGATTATTTTTGAATCCTCATGAAGACAGTGATAGCGACTCACTGAAACATTGGCAATTAAATAAATAATTAGTTGATGTAGCCATAAATTATAATATAAAAAACATAATTATTTTTTTTTCTTATCCTTAGTACACGTGGTACAGGCCATGATAATCATGGTGGGTAGAAGTAGGCGACTATTTTTTTTACTGTAAGCACACCACATGTCTACACATGTGAAAAGCAGTTCGACTTTGCACTTACAAATGTGCCAGAGCCCTATTTGGTTATTTGCACTCTCTGGTGGAGTTGGACTTTTACAAGAATCAGCGGCCATTGGAGCATTTAAAAACAAAAAATAGATGTTACTTTAGAATATGTGTAAATATATAAATAGAGCCACACACAACAATATATATAGGTTTATAAGACACATCTTGGCAGTTGAATATACAAGCTGACATTAAATATTCCAGAGCCATCTATGTTCTCCTGGCCATGTTATCCATGGTGGGAACATGTCTGGATTACTTCCTTGCCAGGAAGACAGCGGAGAGTCAGGAGAACGTCAGCGTGACCACAGTCTCTGTGGAGAATGAACTGGACAAGGTTGAACTTGTCCAATCTACCAAGCCAAGTAAGTGTTACACTACACACCATACCTTGTATATTGGAATTCATGCAATAACTCTGAAAGATATTTGATACATACTTTATTGAAGACACACAAGATAACCAAGTGTGAACATAATTGCCTCTGTTTCCTTAAAAAAAAAAAAGTCCAGTGATGTCAAAGTCTTGTTTTGTCCATGAGTATGAGTAGAATGAACAATTAGAGCTGGTAGTTTAAATTGGCAAAATTCCTGGGATGGCTCACCACACTGATGAGCCAAGCCTCTTCCAATATCTTTTTTCATCTTCAGTTCACTCTATCACTGACGAAATTTGTTCTCTATTAAAACAAAAAGAAAGAAAATGTTGAATAAGATTCCACATTAGGTAATAAGACCAAATCCAAATAAATAAATAGTGTGTAATAACTTCTTAGTTCCATTGAAGTCTATCAAAAATGATAAGGCACAATTTGGATTATTCTATATACAGTTACGAGCGTCATTCCTCATCTCCTAATCAATCAACTCTGTCACCGTTTGCTTTTTTTTTGGAATGGCGCCCTCCTATTGGTTGGCTATGGTCACGCCACCTTTGCCCCCCCCATCATGCCCCCCCCCCCACTTGCCATTTAACTATTGTGTTGGAGCGGGTCGCTCCCTAAATAAATGCATATATTAGATAATAACCAAATGGAATCCTCTCTTTCATTTTCCCAGTAAGAGACGCCTATGGAAGCCAACAGTACATAGACAGATAAAGCACATAGGCTATAGTTATTAACTAACATATGCAATTAATTAAGGCGCCAATTTATAATTGTAACAAATAATATTTGAATTAAAACATTCAATCGAGTAAAACACGGGCGTTGCCCGGGTCATTCGGCAAGTAGATTATAGAAACAAGGTAATAAGACAAAATCCAAATAAATAAATACACACTATTTATTTATTTGGATTTGGTCTTATTACCTTGTGTTTATAATCTATAATCCAAATTGTGCCTTATCAAGATTCCACATTCTTAACATGTCTAGCATTATCTTCTTGACCAATGTGTGAGAGTTCTGTTTGGTTTCAATGGGGATGTGCACAGGTTTACTAGTGGGGATCCTGTTGTGCTTCTCCCTGAGGCAGAATCTGCCCAAGATCCTGAGCCTGGAAGCTGGCAAACAAGACCTGGCTTGTCTCCATGGCATCCGTGTCCTCAGCATGTCCTGGGTGGTGCTGGGCCACACCTTCTTCTCCTACATCTGGGTCATCAGTAAGTCCTTATATCAACAAGTGACCTGTAAAAAATGCAATAGAACATAATCCATGACACTCTCACTAAAAAGCATCTCTATCTAAAAGACAGCTTTCATAGCCAAAATGACCATTTTTTAAATCAATTATCTGCTCTCTGGTACGAAGACACCTCTCTCTAAAAAAACACTTTAGCTCTGTAACTAGGTATTGTCCTTTACAGAAAGGTAGTTTTACTGTTTTCCTGGAGGGAGGTCAAGGGTCAAGTTTTATTTTTTTAAAATTCTCTCCACAAGGGTGATGTATTGCCTGATTTAAAGGCCTCTGAAAGAAGTTTTTTTTTCATGTCAGGTATTGATAAGATACAATTTGGATTATTGATTAAAAACATAAGGTAAAAACACCAAATTCAAATAAATAAGGTTTATTTATTTGGATTTGTTCTCGTTACCTTAGGTTTAATGTCAGGAATTATCAATTGATAGTGGAATTTCTATCCATTTTGGCAGGTGAAGTGAGTTCTTATACAGTAGTCAAAACTTACAATAGTTAATTTTTTTTCTTAAATTAATCTCCTGACCAATTCACTTTCACAATACCATTTTTTTAAATCCAACCCAATATTGAAATGAAGATGGGAATTTGTAAAGGATTTCCTCAAAGTAATTTTTCCTTCATAGTACTGGGGGAGAGTAGGAAATGTCTATCAGCCCTGTCTCCTGGGAAGGGAAAATCCCACCCTGCTGCCTTCACATGGGGGAGGGCAGACAGTGATCTAGGCCAGGAGGGGTCTGAGCAGAGACTGGGATGAAGCTCCTATTACAAGTGGGGTACTTGGGAATTTTTTATTTTAAATTATTTTCCAATAATTTTCAAATACAGTAGAACCTCCCTGTAAAGGACACCTAATTGCAAAGCCAAAGTGTCCTTTAGGGAGAGGTGTCCTCTTACCGGAGAGTTGCTAAATAGCAAAAATGATAATTTTGCAAATGAAAACTGTCCTTTGTAGAGAAGTGTCTTCTAGTGCAGGTGTCCTCTAATGGAGGTTCTACTGTATTTATTTCCAAATACTTTTTCCAACATTTCAGCTACCTGCTGTCATCCATATTCAAGAAATTCTATTTCGATAAAACTTATTTGATGCCAAGTTTTAAATGGTGTGATATTTTAAAACCATGGAAAGGGCACACAGCGATAATGAAACTTTGGAATATTGTATAAAAATGTTGATGTAAATCATTTTTAATTGTATTATAGAGCCAACTTGCAAAATGGTGTTTTCCATAGAAGGTTTACTTAATTATTACATAAATGATAAACACCTAGTTTTCTGCTGAAAGAATCATTGTTACTTATCATCATCAATTTTTCATTATTGAGTCTCCTTTGAGAGACTGGCTTTGCCATTTCTTTTTTTGGGTGGTCTTTCATGGGAGCCTACTGTATCTACCTTCTGTGCCCCACTTCTGTATAATGCTCCCACTTATAGTACTGCTGTTTTATAGTACTGTTGTCTTATAGTACTGTTGTCTTATAGTACTGCTGTCTTATAGTACTGTTGTCTTATAGTACTGCTGTCTTATAGTACTGTTGTCTTATAGTACTGTTGTCTTATAGTACTGCTGTCTTATAGTACTGCTGTCTTATAGTACTGTTGTCTTATAGTACTGTTGTCTTATAGTACTGCTGTCTTATAGTACTGCAGTCTTATAGTACTGCTGTCTTATAGTACTGCTGTCTTATAGTACTGCTGTCTTATAGTACTGCTGTCTTATAGTACTGCTGTCTTATAGTACGGTTGTCTTATAGTACTGCTGTCTTATAGTACTGCTGTTTTATAGTACTGCTGTCTTATAGTACGGTTGTCTTATAGTACTGTTGTCTTATAGTACTGTTGTCTTATAGTACTGCTGTCTTATAGTACGGTTGTCTTATAGTACTGTTGTCTTATAGTACTGTTGTCTTATAGTACTGCTGTCTTATAGTACTGTTGTCTTATAGTACTGCTGTCTTATAGTACTGCTGTCTTATAGTACTGCTGTCTTATAGTACTGCTGTTTTATAGTACTGCTGTCTTATAGTACGGTTGTCTTATAGTACTGTTGTCTTATAGTACTGTTGTCTTATAGTACTGCTGTCTTATAGTACGGTTGTCTTATAGTACTGTTGTCTTATAGTACTGTTGTCTTATAGTACTGCTGTCTTATAGTACTGCAGTCTTATAGTACGGTTGTCTTATAGTACTGCTGTCTTATAATAGTACTGCTGTCTTATAGTACGGTTGTCTTATAGTACTGCTGTCTTATAATAGTACTGCTGTTTTATAGTACTGCTGTCTTATAGTACGGTTGTCTTATAGTACTGGTGTCTTATAGTACTGTTGTCTTATAGTACTGTTGTCTTATAGTACTGCTGTCTTATAGTACTGCAGTCTTATAGTACGGTTGTCTTATAGTACTGCTGTCTTATAATAGTACTGCTGTCTTATAGTACGGTTGTCTTATAGTACTGCTGTCTTATAATAGTACTGCTGTTTTATAGTACTGCTGTCTTATAGTACGGTTGTTTTATAGTACTGGTGTCTTATAGTACTGTTGTCTTATAGTACTGCTGTCTTATAGTACGGTTGTCTTATAGTACTGTTGTCTTATAGTACTGTTGTCTTATAGTACTGCTGTCTTATAGTACTGTTGTCTTATAGTACTGCTGTCTTATAGTACTGCTGTCTTATAGTACTGCTGTCTTATAGTACTGCTGTCTTATAGTACTGCTGTTTTATAGTACTGCTGTCTTATAGTACGGTTGTCTTATAGTACTGTTGTCTTATAGTACTGTTGTCTTATAGTACTGCTGTCTTATAGTACGGTTGTCTTATAGTACTGCTGTCTTATAGTACGGTTGTTTTATAGTACTGTTGTCTTATAGTACTGCTGTCTTATAGTACTGTTGTCTTATAGTACTGTTGTCTTATAGTACTGCTGTCTTATAGTAGTGCTGTCTTATAGTACGGTTGTCTTATAGTACTGCTGTCTTATAGTACTGCTGTCTTATAGTACTGCTGTCTTATAGTACGGTTGTCTTATAGTACTGCTGTCTTATAGTACTGCTGTCTTATAGTACTGCTGTCTTATAGTACTGCTGTCTTATAGTACTGCTGTCTTATTGTACGGTTGTCTTATAGTACTGTTGTCTTATAGTACGGTTGTCTTATAGTACTGTTGTCTTATAGTACTGCTGTCTTATAGTACTGCTGTCTTATAGTACTGCTGTTTTATAGTACTGCTGTCTTATAAGACAACAGTACTATAAGACAACAGTACTATAAGACAGCAGTACTATAAGACAACAGTACTATAAGACAACAGTACTATAAGACAACCGTACTATAAGACAGCAGTACTATAAGACAACAGTACTATAAGACAACAGTACTATAAGACAGCAGTACTATAAGACAGCAGTACTATAAGACAGCAGTACTATAAGACAACCATACTATAAGACAGCAGTACTATAAGACAGCAGTACTATAAGACAGCAGTACTATAAGACGTCTTATAGTACGGTTGTCTTATAGTACTGCTGTCTTATAGTACTGTTGTCTTATAGTACTGCTGTCTTATAGTACTGTTGTCTTATAGTACTGCTGTCTTATAGTACTGTTGTCTTATAGTACTGCTGTCTTATAGTACTGCTGTCTTATAGTACTGTTGTCTTATAGTACTGCTGTCTTATAGTACTGCTGTTTTATAGTACTGCTGTCTTATAGTACTGCTGTTTTATAGTACTGCTGTCTTATAGTACTGCTGTTTTATAGTACTGCTGTCTTATAGTACTGTTGTCTTATAGTACTGCTGCCTTATAGTACTGCTGTCTTATAGTACTGTTGTCTTATAGTACTGCTGTCTTATAGTACTGCTGTCTTATAGTACTGTTGTCTTATAGTACTGTTGTCTTATAGTACTGCTGTCTTATAGTACTGCTGTTTTATAGTACTGCTGTCTTATAGTACGGTTGTCTTATAGTACTGCTGTCTTATAGTACTGCTGTCTTATAGTACTCTTGTCTTATAGTACTGCTGTCTTATAGTACTGCTGTCTTATAGTACTGCTGTCTTATAGTACTCTTGTCTTATAGTACTGCTGTCTTATAGTACTGCTGTCTTATAGTACTGCTGTCTTATAGTACTGCTGTCTTATAGTACTGCTGTCTTATAGTACTGCTGTTTTATAGTACTGCTGTCTTATAGTACTGTTGTCTTATAGTACTGCTGTCTTAGTCTTATAGTACTGCTGTCTTATAGTACTGCTGTCTTATAGTACTGCTGTCTTATAGTACTGTTGTCTTATAGTACTGTTGTCTTATAGTACTGCTGTCTTATAGTACTGCTGTCTTATAGTACTGCTGTCTTATAGTACTGCTGTTTTATAGTACTGCTGTCTTATAGTACGGTTGTCTTATAGTACGGTTGTCTTATAGTACTGTTGTCTTATAGTACTGCTGTCTTATAGTACGGTTGTCTTATAGTACTGCTGTCTTATAGTACTGCTGTCTTATAGTACGGTTGTCTTATAGTACTGCTGTCTTATAGTACTGCTGTCTTATAGTACTACTGCTGTCTTATAGTACTGTTGTCTTATAGTACTGCTGTCTTATAGTACTGCTGTCTTATAGTACTGCTGTCTTATAGTACTGCTGTCTTATAGTACTGCTGTCTTATAGTACGGCTGTCTTATAGTACGGTTGTCTTATAGTACTGCTGTCTTATAGTACTGCTGTCTTATAGTACTGCTGTCTTATAGTACTGCTGTCTTATAGTACTGCTGTTTTATAGTACTGCTGTCTTATAGTACGGTTGTCTTATAGTACTGTTGTCTTATAGTACTGTTGTCTTATAGTACTGTTGTCTTATAGTACTGCTGTCTTATAGTACGGTTGTCTTATAGTACTGTTGTCTTATAGTACTGCTGTTTTATAGTACTGCTGTCTTATAGTACTGCTGTCTTATAGTACTGTTGTCTTATAGTACTGCTGTCTTATAGTACTGCTGTCTTATAGTACTGCTGTTTTATAGTACTGCTGTCTTATAGTACGGTTGTCTTATAGTACTGTTGTCTTATAGTACTGCTGTCTTATAGTACTGCTGTCTTATAGTACTGCTGTCTTATAGTACTGCTGTCTTATAGTACTGCTGTCTTATAGTACTGCTGTCTTATAGTACTGTTGTCTTATAGTACTGCTGTCTTATAGTACTGCTGTCTTATAGTACTGCTGTTTTATAGTACTGCTGTCTTATAGTACGGTTGTCTTATAGTACTGTTGTCTTATAGTACTGCTGTCTTATAGTACTGCTGTCTTATAGTACTGCTGTTTTATAGTACTGCTGTCTTATAGTACTGCTGTCTTATAGTACTGCTGTCTTATAGTACTGCTGTCTTATAATACGGTTGTCTTATAGTACTGCTGTCTTATAGTACTGCTGTCTTATAGTACTGCTGTCTTATAGTACTGCTGTCTTATAGTACTGTTGTCTTATAGTACTGCTGTCTTATAGTACTGCTATTTTATAGTACTGCTGTCTTATAGTACTGCTGTCTTATAGTACTGCTGTTTTATAGTACTGCTGTCTTATAGTACTGCTGTTTTATAGTACGGTTGTCTTATAGTACTGTTGTCTTATAGTACTGCTGTTTTATAGTACGGTTGTCTTATAGTACTGCTGTCTTATAGTACTGCTGTTTTATAGTACGGTTGTCTTATAGTACTGTTGTCTTATAGTACTGCTGTCTTATAGTACTGCTGTCTTATAGTACTGCTGTCTTATAGTACTGTTGTCTTATAGTACTGCTGTCTTATAGTACTGCTGTCTTATAGTACTGCTGTCTTATAGTACTGCTGTCTTATAGTACTGCTGTCTTATAGTACTGCTGTCTTATAGTACTGCTGTCTTATAGTACTGCTGTCTTATAGTACGGTTGTCTTATAGTACTGTTGTCTTATAGTACTGCTGTCTTATAGTACTGCTGTCTTATAGTACTGCTGTCTTATAGTACTGCTGTTTTATAGTACGGTTGTCTTATAGTACTGGTGTCTTATAGTACTGGTGTCTTATAGTACTGCTGTCTTATAGTACTGCTGTCTTATAGTACTGCTGTCTTATAGTACTGCTGTCTTATAGTACTGCTGTCTTATAGTACTGCTGTTTTATAGTACTGCTGTCTTATAGTACTGCTGTCTTATAGTACTGCTGTCTTATAGTACTGCTGTCTTATAGTACTGCTGTTTTATAGTACTGCTGTCTTATAGTACTGGTGTCTTATAGTACTGCTGTTTTATAGTACTGCTGTCTTATAGTACTGCTGTCTTATAGTACTGCTGTCTTATAGTACTGTTGTCTTATAGTACTGCTGTCTTATAGTACTGCTGTCTTATAGTACTGCTGTCTTATAGTACTGCTGTCTTATAGTACTGCTGTCTTATAGTACTGCTGTCTTATAGTACTGCTGTCTTATAGTACTGCTGTCTTATAGTACTGCTGTCTTATAATACGATTGTCTTATAGTACGGTTGTCTTATAGTACGGTTGTCTTATAGTACTGTTGTCTTATAGTACTGCTGTCTTATAGTACTGCTGTCTTATAGTACTGCTGTCTTATAGTACTGCTGTTTTATAGTACTGCTGTCTTATAGTACGGTTGTCTTATAGTACTGTTGTCTTATAGTACTGCTGTCTTATAGTACTGCTGTCTTATAATACGGTTGTCTTATAGTACTGTTGTCTTATAGTACGGTTGTCTTATAGTACGGTTGTCTTATAGTACGGTTGTCTTATAGTACTGTTGTCTTATAGTACTGCTGTCTTATAGTACGGTTGTCTTATAGTACGGGTGTCTTATAGTACTGCTGTCTTATAGTACGGTTGTCTTATAGTACAGCTGTCTTATAGTACTGCTGTCTTATAGTACTGCTGTCTTATAGTACTGCTGTCTTATAGTACTGCTGTCTTATAGTACGGTTGTCTTATAGTACGGTTGTCTTATAGTACTGCTGTCTTATAGTACTGCTGTCTTATAGTACTGCTGTCTTATAGTACTGCTGTCCTATAGTACGGTTGCCTTATAGTACGGTTGTCTTATAGTACTGTTGTCTTATAGTACTGCTGTCTTATAATACGGTTGTCTTATAGTACTGCTGTCTTATAGTACTGCTGTCTTATAGTACTGCTGTTTTATAGTACTGCTGTCTTATAGTACTGCTGTCTTATAGTACTGCTGTCTTATAGTACTGCTGTCTTATAGTACTGCTGTTTTATAGTACTGCTGTCTTATAGTACGGTTGTCTTATAGTACTGCTGTTTTATAGTACTGCTGTCTTATAGTACTGCCGTTTTATAGTACTGCTGTCTTATAATACGGTAATACGGTTGTCTTATAGTACTGTTGTCTTATAGTACTGCTGTCTTATAGTACTGCTGTTTTATAGTACTGCTGTTTATAGTACGGTTGTCTTATAGTACTGTTGTCTTATAGTACTGCTGTCTTATAATACGGTTGTCTTATAGTACGGTTGTCTTATAGTACTGCTGTCTTATAGTACTGCTGTCTTATAGTACGGTTGTCTTATAGTACTGTTGTCTTATAGTACTGCTGTCTTATAGTACGGTTGTCTTATAGTACGGTTGTCTTATAGTACTGCTGTCTTATAGTACTGCTGTCTTATAGTACTGCTGTCTTATAGTACTGCTGTCTTATAGTACAGCTGTCTTATAGTACAGCTGTCTTATAGTACTGCTGTCTTATAGTACTGCTGTCTTATAGTACTGCTGTCTTATAGTATGGTTGTCTTATAGTACTGTTGTCTTATAGTACTGTTGTCTTATAGTACTGCTGTCTTATAGTACTGCTGTCTTATAGTACTGTTGTCTTATAGTACTGTTGTCTTATAGTACTGTTGTCTTATAGTACTGCTGTCTTATAGTACTGTTGTCTTATAGTACTGCTGTCTTATAGTACTGCTGTCTTATATTACGGTTGTCTTATAGTACTGTTGTCTTATAGTACTGCTGTCTTATAGTACTGTTGTCTTATAATACTGCTGTCTTATCACCAATGTCCTTCATTACTTCCCCAGATTTGTAAATTTGTCATATCTCTCTATATAATACATAATATTTTTCAAGGTTAAAAAAAAAAAATAAAAAAAAATTAAGATATGGTATCCAAGATTGTTCCATTGTTGTAGTTGAGATTTGACTGGTGTCAGAGATGGATGTTCTTAGGCGTGTTTTTCCTAGGCTGTGCCTAGCTTATTTCACCGTTGTAGTTCTGTTAGGTTGCTTTTTGGTAGTGTACCCTCTTTTATGTTTACCTGTAGCATTTTTTAAAGCTGTTGTGTCCGTAGTATCTTTGGTTTGGCCTTGTGCCATTTTTTATTTTAGGTATTCAGATTATATTAGATATCCGCGTTTTATATTAAAGATTGTTTCATTTTGCTTTGCCAGGCTATGGGACCTTTTCAGGGCTTAAAGTTATAGGGCTTTTTGCGTATTGGCATTTTTCATCAAAATTCTTTTTTCATTGGCATTTTTTGTTCAAAATTCTTTTATCAGGTCCCTAAGCCCGGCAATACAGAAAGGGACAATCTTTTAATATAAACGTGGCATATTTCAATATAATTCTGAATATCTGGAATAGAGAGTGGTACAGGATCTGACCCTAGGTACTACTAATACAGCAGAGTTAACTAGTGTTGCAGTGAGCATAATTGTTGGGTACACTACCATTAAGTAACTTGGCAGAACTACAGCCTTGAAATGAGTTAGACATGGTCTAGAAAAACCGTCTTTGGGCATTCCATCTCTTTCACTGGTCCGTCTCGACACAGTCCGGATGGTCCCCTCCCTGATGCCAGGCTCTCATCCTTGGGTCCCTTGAAGTCCTCTGATCAACTGAAGTCCTGCCTGCTGGAAACCTTCAAATTCCTGTGGGAATCCCAAGAAGAATTTGTTCTAATGATGGAGAATATCAATTTGCTCGGATCAACAAGCCTCTTGGAATAAAAGTTCATCCCTTGATATCAGCGAACCTTGATCCTTCAGCTGAAGACTTCTTACATCCAGTCTGTTGGCACCCACAATATATCTCTTGGATTTGTAATGGAATTTCTTGAACCAACACTCTGAGCCCCAAATCATCTTTCTAATGTCGTCTGGAAGTATAAACCCCTGCTCCTCTTTCAGATCATGTACCTGGCATCCTAGAAGCTGGCTTTAATGGGACCATCCTGAGATACTGGAAATAACCATCTTCAATCCTCTTCAATACCATTCCTCTCTCTAATCCTGGCATCCTACAAGCTGGCTTTAATGGGACCATTCTGAGATACTGGAAATGGCCATCTTCAATCCTCTTCAATACCATTCCTCTCTCTAATCCTGGCATCCTACAACCTGGCTTTAATGGGACCATCCTGAGATACTGGAAATAACCATCTTCAATCCTCTTCAATACCATTCCTCTCTCTAATCCTGGCATCCTACAACCTGGCTTTAATGGGACCATCCTGAGATACTGGAAATAACCATCTTCAATCCTCTTCAATACCATTCCTCTCTCTAATCCTGGCATCCTACAACCTGGCTTTAATGGGACCATCCTGAGATACTGGAAATGGCCATCTTCAACCTCTTCAATACCATTCCTCTCTCTAATCCTGGCATCCTACAACCTGGCTTTAATGGGACCATCCTGAGATACTGGAAATGGCCATCTTCAACCTCTTCAATACCATTCCTCTCTCTAATCCTGGCATCCTACCACCTGGCTTTAATGGGACCATCCTGAGATACTGGAAATGGCCATCTTCAACCTCTTCAATACCATTCCTCTCTCTAATCCTGGCATCCTACAACCTGGCTTTAATGGGACCATCCTGAGATACTGGAAATGACCAATTTTCTCTTCACTCTTTCAATACCATTCCTCTCTCTCAGCATGTACCTGGCCTCCTACAAGCTGGAAATTGCCAATCCTCCTTCAATCCTCTTCAATACCATCCCTCTTTCTGATCATGTACCTGGCCTCCCACTTCAAAGAGACCAACCTGAGATATTGGACCATCTTCTATCCTCTTCCTGCTCTCGACAGATCATCTGTATGTTGGAGGAAAAATAAAATCAATTATTGTAATAAGAATTTTCTATAAAATTCCATTACAACTCCTATACATTTATTCACCCAGTAAAATATCATATTATATATATATTATTTAGTAACTTTTACTAAAGGCCCAGTAAAAATACTGCCATGGGATTTGACCCAGGAATATCTTCATAAACTGTTGTTGTTGTTTCTTATCTCCTTGTGCAAAAATTACAAAAATTCCATGAGTCCATGCTCCTAGAGCTGATCTCATGGAATGGGGTATAGGGGTGCAGCTTTTGTTGTTGTTGTTTCTTATCTCCTTGTGCAAAAATTACAAAAATTCCATGAGTCCATGCTCCTAGAGCTGATCTCATGGAATGGGGTATAGGGGTGCAGCTTTTGTTGTTGTTGTTTCTTATCTCCTTGTGCAAAGATTACAAAAATTCCATGAGTCCATGCTCCTAGAGCTGATCTCATGGAATGGGGTGTAGGGGTGCAGATTTTGTTGTTGTTGTTTCTTATCTCCTTGTGCAAAGATTACAAAAATTCCATGAGTCCATGCTCCTAGAGCTGATCTCATGGAATGGGGTATAGGGGTGCAGCTTTTGTTGTTGTTGTTTCTTATCTCCTTGTGCAAAAATTACAAAAATTCCATGAGTCCATGCTCCTAGAGCTGATCTCATGGAATGGGGTGTAGGGGTGCAGCTTTTGTTGTTGTTGTTTCTTATCTCCTTGTGCAAAGATTACAAAAATTCCATGAGTCCATGCTCCTAGAGCTGATCTCATGGAATGGGGTATAGGGGTGCAGCTTTTGTTGTTGTTGTTTCTTATCTCCTTGTGCAAAAATTACAAAAATTCCATGAGTCCATGCTCCTAGAGCTGATCTCATGGAATGGGGTATAGGGGTGCAGCTTTTGTTGTTGTTGTTTCTTATCTCCTTGTGCAAAAATTACAAAAATTCCATGAGTCCATGCTCCTAGAGCTGATCTCATGGAATGGGGTATAGGGGTGCAGCTTTTGTTGTTGTTGTTTCTTATCTCCTTGTGCAAAAATTACAAAAATTCCATGAGTCCATGCTCCTAGAGCTGATCTCATGGAATGGGGTATAGGGGTGCAGCTTTTGTTGTTGTTGTTTCTTATCTCCTTGTGCAAAAATTACAAAAATTCCATGAGTCCATGCTCCTAGAGCTGATCTCATGGAATGGGGTATAGGGGTGCAGCTTTTGTTGTTGTTGTTTCTTATCTCCTTGTGCAAAAATTACAAAAATTCCATGAGTCCATGCTCCTAGAGCTGATCTCATGGAATGGGGTATAGGGGTGCAGCTTTTGTTGTTGTTGTTTCTTATCTCCTTGTGCAAAGATTACAAAAATTCCATGAGTCCATGCTCCTAGAGCTGATCTCATGGAATGGGGTATAGGGGTGCAGCTTTTGTTGTTGTTGTTTCTTATCTCCTTGTGCAAAGATTACAAAAATTCCATGAGTCCATGCTCCTAGAGCTGATCTCATGGAATGGGGTATAGGGGTGCAGCTTTTGTTGTTGTTGTTTCTTATCTCCTTGTGCAAAAATTACAAAAATTCCATGAGTCCATGCTCCTAGAGCTGATCTCATGGAATGGGGTGTAGGGGTGCAGCTTTTGTTGTTGTTGTTTCTTATCTCCTTGTGCAAAGATTACAAAAATTCCATGAGTCCATGCTCCTAGAGCTGATCTCATGGAATGGGGTATAGGGGTGCAGCTTTTGTTGTTGTTGTTTCTTATCTCCTTGTGCAAAAATTACAAAAACTCCATGAGTCCATGCTCCTAGAGCTGATCTCATGGAATGGGGTATAGGGGTGCAGCTTTTGTTGTTGTTGTTTCTTATCTCCTTGTGCAAAAATTACAAAAATTCCATGAGTCCATGCTCCTAGAGCTGATCTCATGGAATGGGGTATAGGGGTGCAGCTTTTGTTGTTGTTGTTTCTTATCTCCTTGTGCAAAAATTACAAAAATTCCATGAGTCCATGCTCCTAGAGCTGATCTCATGGAATGGGGTATAGGGGTGCAGCTTTTGTTGTTGTTGTTTCTTATCTCCTTGTGCAAAAATTACAAAAATTCCATGAGTCCATGCTCCTAGAGCTGATCTCATGGAATGGGGTATAGGGGTGCAGCTTTTGTTGTTGTTGTTTCTTATCTCCTTGTGCAAAAATTACAAAAATTCCATGAGTCCATGCTCCTAGAGCTGATCTCATGGAATGGGGTATAGGGGTGCAGCTTTTGTTGTTGTTGTTTCTTATCTCCTTGTGCAAAGATTACAAAAATTCCATGAGTCCATGCTCCTAGAGCTGATCTCATGGAATGGGGTATAGGGGTGCAGCTTTTGTTGTTGTTGTTTCTTATCTCCTTGTGCAAAGATTACAAAAATTCCATGAGTCCATGCTCCTAGAGCTGATCTCATGGAATGGGGTATAGGGGTGCAGCTTTTGTTGTTGTTGTTTCTTATCTCCTTGTGCAAAAATTACAAAAATTCCATGAGTCCATGCTCCTAGAGCTGATCTCATGGAATGGGGTGTAGGGGTGCAGCTTTTGTTGTTGTTGTTTCTTATCTCCTTGTGCAAAGATTACAAAAATTCCATGAGTCCATGCTCCTAGAGCTGATCTCATGGAATGGGGTATAGGGGTGCAGCTTTTGTTGTTGTTGTTTCTTATCTCCTTGTGCAAAGATTACAAAAATTCCATGAGTCCATGCTCCTAGAGCTGATCTCATGGAATGGGGTATAGGGGTGCAGCTTTTGTTGTTGTTGTTTCTTATCTCCTTGTGCAAAGATTACAAAAATTCCATGAGTCCATGCTCCTAGAGCTGATCTCATGGAATGGGGTATAGGGGTGCAGCTTTTGTTGTTGTTGTTTCTTATCTCCTTGTGCAAAGATTACAAAAATTCCATGAGTCCATGCTCCTAGAGCTGATCTCATGGAATGGGGTGTAGGGGTGCAGATTTCGTTGATCATGGCATCATGATCCAGGCAAACTTTGGTGAAAGTCTGACTTTGCCTATCCATACATGTAGAAAGTGCATTTCAATTTTTTTGTGCACTTACAAATATGCCAGACTCCATTTGATTACTTGCACTTACTGGTTGGACTTTTACAAGATTTGAGGGTTATTAAAAATTTTTTTTTGTGGGTTATGTCACTCGTCCACCAATGAAATAAAATCTTCATAAACTGATGTGAGAAAAGTTACTATTTACAGGATAACACACAAAGTTGCAAATTACTAGGACCTAAAGTAATAGTAACTAACACACAGAAAAGTGTACACTCAAGAGTACAACAACAACAATAAAAAGGAGCAAATAAAAAAAGAACTCATGATTTGCTATATAAAATAAAAACAGTATTTATCTTTATTGTAACGTTGGTAGGGATCGGACCGGGGTCACACAGGTATGCGAAGAGATCACCAGACACGGATAAAACACGCAGAGAACACTTTAAGTATCTCAACACAAATATCCCCCACACTCCTCGCAATAACATAGCTCCCTTATACAAACATGGTCACATTCGTCCAATGAGAAGGAGGGAGATTGGTTCACTAACAAACAAAAACAACATTCTTCCCACTGAAAACTGAGATAAGATAAAAGTGCAAATGTTTGTCAATATAATTTGACAGATACATCTGAGTGGATAAGTCTCACCAATCCTGTGTGCCTCTTCTTTTTTTTTTTTGCTCATCCCTAGTACACATGGTACAGGCCATGGTAATCATGGTGGGTAGTGGTTGACGACTACGTTTACCATAAGTGCACCACATGTCTACACATGTGAAAAGCAGTTCGACTTTGCACTTACAAATATGCCAGAGCCCCGTTTTGTGTTCCTCTAAAACATACTACACACAATGTATATCCACACCATTTGACCTTTACACTTTTATATTTGGAAAATATCTTTGGAGGAGTTTTTTCTTCATATTTTTTATTCATAGGAAAACATGTGTATTAGGAATTAATTTACAAAATAAATCAGAGATTCCCAAAGAAGAATATTTGATACTAAAGAATTTGATTTAAAGATTTCTAAATAGGATATTTTAAATAGATGAATAAATGAGAGAATAAATAGAATATTAGTGGAATTGAAACAAATTGTGCAAAGAGAGAACTGAACAAAGGGAAATATGGTTCAAGAATTAAACAACAACAAGGAGATTTGATAAACAAAGAAGTCTAGCATCATGTCTTCTTCTCTTCAACAGTGTTGTTGTTCTATAGTGGGGTTTCCATACTTTACACAAGAATTCTAAACCCTGCTTACACAAGATGTATTACAGTAGAACTTGGATAATTCGAACTTCTTTAATTCGAAAACCTCTTTAATTCGAATATTTATCTTGGTCCCTAGAATTTCCTATAAATAGAATTTCCGTTTTAATTCGAATTTTTGGATAATTCGAATTTTTTTTATGGTCCCTTGGGGTTCGAATTATCCAAGTTCTACTGTATTACAATACAAACACCTGGTTTTATTGGATGAAAAATACTGAAAATGATCCTTCTGTATATATGTTACTATTGTGTATTGACAGCAGACTATTGTTGTCATTGACCTGTTATGTAGTTATTTATCATCATCATACATATGTATATAAGTCAGACCAAATAAATCATCTTGTGTCACCTACTAGCCACTCCTAGATCCTTTCATGCCATCGAGGTTATAACAATTACATTTAGGAAATTTGTAACTACAGTTAAACCTGTCTATAGAGGCCCCCTCTTGGGACTCGCCAAAATAGGGTGTTATAGAGAGGGGGTGCTATAGACAGGTTACTTTAAATGTAAAATGTTACATTTTAATGTTTAAAATCGGGCACTATAGAGAGAAAGGTACTATTTAGAGGGGGCGCTATAGTCAGGTTTAACTCTATATTATTTTTGGCTAAATGTGTTTCTTATCATATATTATCTCAAATAATATCTCTACAGATCTTACTTCAATGATAAAAATTATTGAATGAGAGGGCTCGGCTCATCAATGGTGAACACTTTCAAGTCTAAAAAATACTATTTTATACCAGCCAGTAATTATTTGTAAATTTTCTCTACTAATGTTGATTTGGCATATATAGCTGTATATATATTAGGAAGCAAAGAACTATTATTGGTTGTTGGTCTATTAGCAAATCTTGGGTATTACAAAGTATGTGATAATTTTCTTTCAGAGTTTCTAAACACAAGGTAATAAGACCAAATCCAAATAAATAAATAGTGTGTGACATTTCGGTAACAGCATTGTTACCATCTTCAGACAAAAGTACTGATTCAGTACTTTTGTCTGAAGATGGTAATAACGCTCTTACCGAAACGTCACACACTATTTATTTATTTATTTGGATTTGGTCTTATTACCTTATGTTTATAATCTTTAATCCAAATTGTGCCTTATCATTTCAAAGTTTTTAAAATAAAAAGATTGAATGACTTCTCAGATATTACGAACAATACACAAGTCTTCATACACAATTATGAAATAGAAAAGTTATTTTATGATGTACAGTCCTGATAGTTTTTGGACTATCGCAGAGAAGACACTCAGGATCTAAGAACAAAGATCGGGGTTGGTGGAAGGGTGGTCTAAGCTGTTGGTTTTTGACCGTTAAAACCTAGGATCAAATCTCTCATTGGGAACTTTTTTTCTCTAATTGAAAAAAAAAAGCTCAAATGGACCCTGATTCTTGCAAAAGTCCAACCCCACCAGCGAGTGCAAGTAACCAAACAGGGCTCTGGCACATTTGTAGGTGCAAAAGTCGAACTGCTTTTCACAAGTGTAGACATGTGGTGCATTTACAGTAAAAGTAGTCGCCAACTTCTACCCACCATGATTATCATGGCCTGTACCACGTGTACTAGGAATAATAATAATAAAAAAGAACGAAGACTCTGGAAGATGTAAACCATACATTTCACCATGTGTTTGTGTTCCAGCCAATGTCCCCATGTTTGTCAGAAGTCTGGACAACTTCCCCGCAGAGATCCTGCTGCAAGCTCCTCTTTCTGTGGATTCCTTCTTTGTCCTCAGGTCAGTATTGCATTAGTGTGTTTTTCAACCCTTCCTTACTTTTTTTACTATTTTACAAGGTAATAAGACTAAATTCAAATAAATAGTGTGACATTTTGATAACAGCGTTGTTACCATCAGACAGAAGACACAGTCTTTTGGTAATAACACCGTTACCAAAACGTCACACACTATTTATTTGGATTTGGTCTTATTACCCTGTGTTTATAATTATCTTTATTATATATGATAAAGAGAAGCGGCCGCCGCCTGAAGGTGCAGCATAAAAACTGACCAATGAAAATTGTCCACCTCAACCGTCAGTCTTCTTCCTTTGTTTATAAGTTTGACAGCCTTGTTTTTACCGCTGTGTGCGGTTGTTCTTATATCCTCAATATGTGTATACCTAATTAAACCTATATACAGTTAAACCTCTCTATAGCACCCCCTCTAAATAGCACCTCCCTCTCTATAGCACCCAATTTTAAATACGTAGTACGATGCGATTTACATTAAAAGTGACTTGTCTATAGCACCCCCTCTCTATAGTACCCTATTTTGGTGAGTCCCAAGAGGGGGCGTTATAGACAGGTTTAACTGTATACGAGGTGTGTTCAAAAATTATTTATTTATTCATGAATACCTATTTTGTCCCCTTCAAAGTAATCCCCATGAGATATTATACACTTGTGCCAACGGTTTTTCCAATCTTCGAAGCACTTCAAAAAATCATTTTTAAAAATCTTTTTCAGCTCCTCCTTTGCTCCTTTTATCTCGTCAAGCGTAGCGTAACGTCGTCCTTTCATGGGCCTCTTCAGTTTAGGGAACAAGAAAAAGTCACAGGGGGCCAGATCTGGGGAATACGGTGGCTGCGGCATCATTAGTGTGTTGTTTTTGGCCAAAAAGTCGCCCACATGCAACGATGTGTGAGCAGGGGCGTTATTGTGGTGCAAAAGCCAATTTTTGTTCTTCCACAAAACCGGGCGTTTCTGGCGGATTGCTTCGCGCAAATTGCGCATAACTTGCAGGTAATATTCCTTATTGAGCGTTCTACCCTGTGGCAAGAACTCATGATGCACCACGCCCCTGCAATAGAAGAAAACCGTCAGCAAAACTTTCACATTCGACCAAACTTGGCGCGCTTTTTCGGTCTTGGTTCGTGCGGCAGCTTCCATTGAGATGATTGAGCTTTGGTTTCCACGTCATAACCATAAACCCACGCTTCGTCACCAGTTATGACCCTCTGGAGCAAATTTGGGTCGTCGCGGACAGAGTCCAACATCTCATTAGCAATGTTCATGCGATGCTGTTTTTGGTCGCAATTGAGCAATTTTGGTACGAATTTCGCGGCGACCCGTCTCATGCCCAAATCATTGATAAAAATCGAATGGCACGAGCCAATCGATATGTTTAGGTCCTCAGCAACTTCTCTAATGGTGATTCGACGATTGGCCAATATCATTTTCTCCACTTCATTAATTTTTTCGTCTGTTGTTGAAGTGCTCGGGCGTCCGGCACGCTCTTCGTCGTTCACATCTTCTCGGCCTTCTGAGAACATTTTGTACCACCGATAAACGTTGCTTCGGTCCAAGGTAGCTTCTCCGTATGCCACAGTCAACATTCGGAATGCATCCGCGCACTTAATTGCATTTTTCACACAAAATTTGATACAAGTTCTTTGATCCATTTTTTTTAATAGGTAAAAATCGAAGACTATCCAAAACACCTGCAAGAAAAGCAGCTGTCAACAATTAAGTGAACATTCAAAATGGCCGAGCTTGTCGGCATAAGTGAGAGACATGAGTACCAACATAAAGCCACAAAAAGATCGAAATTCAAATATACGTAACCCGCGAAAATTCAAAAGTCGCGATACTTTTTGAACACACCTCGTATATAGCCACATATTTTTCTTTTCATTTAAAACACCGACCCACAATATATAACCATTCAATTTTTATTCATTGCAGTATGATGTGTGCATAAATAAATGGCTTGTGGTTATATTTATTAAGAAAAAAAAAAAAATAGTACAGTAGAACCTCCATGAGAGGACACTCATGCTAGAGGACACTTCTCTACAAAGGACAGTTTCCATTTGCAAAATTACCATTTTTACTATTTAGCAATTCTCTGGTAAGAGGACACCTCTCCTTAAAGGACACTTTGGCTCTGCAATTTAAAGTTGTCCTTTACAGGGAGATTTTACCATAACACTAAAAATATTTTCAGTTTTTAAAAAAATACAAATTAGCCTCTTTACTTTAATTGAAATGACTTTATTTCAACTGAAAGTTCTGATCTCTTGGTGTGTTGAATTAAATAAGTTGGAGAACTGTATAGAAAATCATTTGACCAGCGTTGAATTAGAACCTATACTCCATGAGAGGACTCTCTCGCTTAGAGGATACCTCTATACAGAGATCAGTTTTCATGACAAGAAAATAAGACCTAAAATCCAAATAAATTAATAGTGTGTGACGTTTTGGTAACAGCGTTGTTACCATCATTCACACACTTGATAACAGTACTATTTAAGAACATGCTGTGATATTTTTCTCATTCTGTACTTTTGTCTGATGATGGTAACAACGTTGTTACAGAAATGTGTCGCACACTATTAATTTATTTGGATTAGGTCTTATTATCTTGTAGCTATAATCTATAATCCAAATTGTGCTTTATTAACAGCTTTCATTGCTAAAAATTACCATTGTTGCTATTTAGCAACTCTTCAGTAAGAAGACACCTCTTCCTGAAGAACACTTGGCTCTGAAAATAGGTGTTGTCCTTTACAGGAAGGTTCTACTGTCTTTTTTTTTTTTTTTACATTGTTGCTATAACCATGGTTGATGGGTAATGTAGAGTTAAATTAGAAGTGAAGTACCATGGTGAAATTGCACTGCGATCAGGTGGATGAAAAAAATACATCTCCTGATTGTGTAACCAAGCAACAGCAACTTTTAGTTGTAAGATCAGGAGATGTCTTTTTCTTAAATTAGAAGGTTGTTTTAGAACAAGTTTCTGTTATAATGAGGATTGCCCTGTGTATTTAGGCTTGCTGTTTAATATTAATATCAGCAAATTTATAACTACCTTTAATATATGTAGATTTTAAACACAAGGTAATAAGATCAAATCCAAATAAATAAATATTGGGTGACGTTTCAATAACAGCGTTGTTACCATCTTCAGACAAAAGTACTGAATGTAGAAAGATTCAGTACTTTTGTCTGAAGATGGTAACAACGCTGTTACTGAAACATCACACCTTATTTATTTGGATTTGGTCTTATTACCTTGTGATTATAATCTATAATCCAAATTGTGCCTTATCATTATATGTAGATTTGAAATTCAACAAGAAAAAATTGATATAGTTGATCACTTCATATTCTTAGCATCCAGGATTGATAAGATGGGAGGTTGCTTAGAGGAAGTAAAAAGAATATAAATAGGAATGGACACAATGATGAAATTGGACAAGATTATGAAAGATAAATACATTTCTATCAAGACAAAGAAGAGAATTGTAGAGGTATTGGTATTCCCTGCGGCCACTCATGGATGTGAGAGCTAGATTCTCAGAAAATAAGAAGGAAAAGAATTGAAGCCTTTGAAATGTGGACATGGAGAAAGCTGTCAGAGTGTCATGGACAGATGTCAAATGTTTCAATCTTAAATGAAATTAATCCTATTAGATTTCTAGAATCCCTTATTTTTAAACCTTTGGACACATATAATGAAAGTAAATGGTTAGGAAAAATGATGTTGAGAAAAATTGAAGGAAGAGAGAGGAAGACCTGCAAAGAGCTGGTTAAAGAGAGTCAACAAAACTACCGGCATGTCATTAGATGAGGTGTGAGTGATTGTCAGCAACAGATCAAATAATTGTCACCATATAGTGTCACCGAAAGTTGACTTGATGGACACTAACAACAAGAGAGTTATTTCCCTGTTGTACCTTGTAGAGAGAAATGGAGTCCAACCTTGTGTTTGTGGTGGCAGTGGGCTCCTCCTCACCTACCTCTACTTGACCCAGAGCTCCAAGAGGAAAATTAACTGGTTCCTTTTCTACATCCACCGGTTTCTACGGTCGGTATTGTGCTCTCCCTCCATTCTGGGGTGTTGAACTGAAATGTATTTATTTATTATCCCATTGTATAATTATGTGTAATCTTTACACAAGGGGATAAGAAACAACAACAACAACATAATTATACAAGGTCATGGAGACTAAATTCATAGATCAAATTCACAATCTTGGTTGGGTTGGAATATAGGTCCTGTCTTTAAGCTCCCATACATTCCAAGAGGTGGTCTGGTGAGGGCTCTTTGCTCCTCAAGAAGATGCATTGTGTCTCGACACCATCCTGGAAGAGGAGTGGTCTTGTATGGCTGTCAGTTTTGAGCCTGGAAATACAGGTTACTGCCTGTTGGTTCATCCCACATTCCAGAACTGAAATGTTTTTTTTTTTATGCTTATTCCTAGAACACATGGTACAGGCCATGATAATCATGGTGAGTAGAAGTAGGCGACTGCTTTTACTGTAAGTGCACCACATGTCTACACATGTGAAAAGCAGTTCGACTTTGCACTTACAAATGTGCCAGAGCCCCGTTTGATTACTTGCACTCGCTGAGGGGGGGATTGGACTTTTGCAAGAATCGGGGGCCATTGGAGCATTTTTTAATTAGAAAAAAGTGCCCTATACAGGAATCGAACCCGGGTCGTAGCGGTTGAAAACCAACGGTTTAGACCATCCTTCCACCGACCCCCTAAAACTGAAATGTAGTCCCTATATATATGGGCTACTTGAGGTGGATTATATTGAACTTGATTGAACTAACTGATTCTCCATTCTACTTCTAGAGAACTACAGCCCTAAGTCTTATTAAAGTTTTATCTTAACCATTTTTGAAAAAGAGAGAAAAAAAAAGGTCAGGTGTGTTGATATTAAAAATAAAAGAGACATATCCTGACCATTCACATGAGCATTTTAAATGGCAGAGCGCCATCTAGTGGAGCAAAAGTCAACTAAATGTTGATTTAACATGTTCCGTGATATTTGGCCAACCCATTTTCTTGATAAATCAATACAATAAAATAAGGCCTAATCCAAATAATTTAATAGTGTGTGACGTTTCGGCAACAAAATTGTTACCATCATCAGACAAAAGAATAAACAAATTCTTTTGTATGATGATGGTAACAATACTGTTGCCGAAATGTCACACACTATTAAATTATTTGGATTAGGCCTTATTTTATTGTATCTGATCTATAATACAAATTGTGCTTTATCATTCTTGATAAATCAGGAAAACCAACCACAAACACGTTTCACACTGTTGACTCTTGTCAGCATGGTGCAGACTGTACCTCAACAACCAAATTTTTGGTCCAAGAGGATTTCTGAGAAATCAAAGAATGGGTGCATTAAGCCAAATTTGTGTAAGTACTCTCAACATCTGAAAAAATAAGGGGGAAAAAAAGGTCAGGTATTGATGATAAGGCACAATTTGGATTAAAGATTATAAACACAAGGTAATAAGACAAATAAATAAATAGTGTGTGAGGTTTCGGTAATAACGTTGTTACCATCTTCAGACAAAAGTACCGAATGTACTTTTGTCATTCTCATTCAATACTTTTGTCTGAAGATGGTAACAACACTGTTACCGAAACCTCACACACTATTTATTTGGATTTGGTCTAATTACCTTGTGTCAGGTATTGATATTAAAAATAAAAGAGGGTTGGGAAAGTATTATAGAACAAATTAAATCAACATTTAGTTGATTTTTGTTCCACTAGATGGTGCTCTGGTATTAAAATGTTCAAGTGAGTGGTCAGGATAAGCTTCTTTTATTTCTAATATTACATTTTATTGCCATTATAGTAATGTTTTCCATCAAATCTTCTCCATTTTTTCATGTTTTGAATTGTTTTATAAAACTTTTCAAATAAAAAGGTTTGAATTATTTTGGTAAAATAACCAGCTTTTTCTTCAAGTAGTGGCCCTGATAATTGAAAGATTTTGGATTGCATAATTGTATTTATTTTCCCAACTTATATAATCCATTTTTATATAAAAATTCTGGAAGGTTTAGTTGATAATGCACAGTTTGGATTATTCTATATACAGTTACGAGTGTCATTCCTCATCTCCTAATCAATCAACTCTGTCACTGTTTGCTTTTTTTTTTTTGGAATGGCGCCCTCCTATTAGTTGGCTACGATCACGCCACCTTTGCCCCCCCCCCCCCCCCCCCCCCCATCATGCCTCCCCCACTCACTTTTTCGTTTTTGTAACTATTGTGTTGGAGCAGGTCGCTCCTTAAATAAATGCATATATTAGTTAATAACTAAATGGAATCCTCTCTTTCTTTTTCCCAGTATGAGACGCCTACGGAAGCCAACAGTACATAGACAGATAAAGCACATAGGCTACAGTTATTAACTAATATATGCATTTATATAAGGCGCCAATTTATAATTGTAACAAATAGTATTTGAATAAAAACATTCAATCGGGTAAAACACGGGCGTTGCCCGGGTCATTCGGCTAGTAGATTATAAACACAAGGTAATTAGACCAAATCAAAATAAATAAATAGTGTGTGACGTTTGTAGTACTTTTGTCTGAAGATGGTAACAACGCTGTTACCGAAACGTCACACACTATTTATTTCTTTTGATTTAGTCTTATTACCTTGTGAAGGTTTAATTTTTCTTTCTTGAATATTTTGAAATTAGGTTTTAACAATGTCTAAATTCTTTTGCAATTTGTCAAGTGCTAACACCAAATGATGACATTATTTAAATACAAGGTATGTCCCATAAGTTCCCGGACTGGGTCCATAAAAAAAAAGGTAAGATTTTTTTTAAATTTTTTTATTAAAACTTTTTAAAGTAATTCCCCCTTGCTTCAACGCACCAGCGCCATCGTTTCTCCCAATTGTCGAAACAGTTTTTATAAGCCTCTTTTGGAATGCTCTTCAATGCTAACGGCGATTTTTCTATTATGTCATCCCTGGTGTCAAAATGTCTTCCTTTTAGAACTGCTTTAAGTTTGGGGAACAGGAAAAAGTCATTTGGTGCGATGTCTGGGAAATAGGGTGGTTGAAGTAGGATTTGTGTCCCGTTTTTCGCCAAAAAGCTAGTCATCAAGTGCGCTGTGTGAGGGCGAGCATTGTCATGGTGTAGGATCCAGCCACCATTAGGCCATTTTTCTGGCCTTTTTTTTTTCGAATCGCTTCCCTTAGACGGCGAAGAATGCCCAAATACATATCCTTGATAACTGTTTGGCCTGCAAGAAGATACTCGTGATGAAAAATGCCCTTTTTATCCAAAAAAGCGACCAGCAACACCTTGTTTCTGGATTTCAATAATCTGGATTTTTTGGGTCTAAGCTCACCCTGACATCTCCACTCGGCAGATTGATGCTTGGTTTCAGGATCATAGCCATAGACCTATGTCTCGTAGCCTGTGATTATCTTGTCTTTCCATTCCGGATCCGTTCTTGTCATTTCCAACATGTCCTCACAGGTTGCAAGCCGACACAGTTTTTGCTCCTTAATGAGGCATCTTGGGATGAATTTTGCAGGAGTCTTTTTGATTTGGTTACGATCCTTCCAATCGTTGTTTTAGAGATGCCTGTGTCTTGCTCTAGCTCCAGCAAAGTGGTTCGAGGATTTTCTTTTATCAAATCGGTGATTTTTTGCACATTTTCATCAGTCCTTTGAAATTTTTGGGCGTCCTTGACGAAGATCATCTTCAATGGAAATTCTGCCAGCTTTAAATCTAGAATGCCATTCAAAAACAATTGTTCTCTTTGGGGAATGCTTTATTAAGCATTTAAAAAGTTTCGGTTGCTGATATTTGAAGTTTCATACAAAATTCTATGCAAATCCTCTGCTTCAATTTTCGTTCCATCGTAAAATCGCCGCAGCGCTATGTGTAACCTTTAAATAAATTAGAATAACTTTGGGGCGCGTGCACGTACCGCCTCGATATTGGTACCACCGTGTAGCCAGATATTTTTTTCTATAATAAACAGTCAAATTCATTTACATTTTTCATTTATTTATTTTTTTATGGACCCAGTCCGGGAACTTATGGGACATACCTTGTATATATATAAATTTTTTAATTTCAGAATAAAAGTTATATAAACCCCTTTTTTAGTTATACAACTTAAATTCATATACTCATGGAGAGACAAAACTTAAGAAGTGTAAAGTCTTTGATGTTGCCGGTTCTCTATTTTTTTTTGGAAGAGACAGAGTCAATTTTGTTCACATTTGGTTATCCCGTATGTCTTCAATAAAGGTCACTGTAATATCTTTGAGAGGTATTGTCTGAATCCCAATATACACACCAGTTTTGACAAATTCAGACAATTATAATCCAACAACCTGTATGAAAAATATGATTAAATTATAGTAAGTATTAAATTTTATTCAGTTTATTGAGTTAAAGAAGGAGATTATACTCCAAAGTGTGTAGCGTATAAAATGTTCAAATTGGATATGTCGGCATTAAAGGCTTCCATGTTAGGAACGGCCTCAGATTACAGGCAAAGTCAGACTTTCACCAAAGTGGGCCTGAATCACGGTACCATGATCAACGAAAGCCACACACCATTCCATAAAAACTGAACTCATGGAATTTTTGTAATGTTTACACAAGGGGATAAGAAATAACAAATTGGAATATTCATACTAAAATGTGTTTTTGCAGCCCGCTGCCTCTATCCAGTTCATTGTGATAGGGGTCAGGGGAAGGATGGTTTAAACCATTGGTTTTCGACCGCTACGACCTGGGTTCGATTCCCTCATTGGGCACTTTTTTATGTTAAAAAAAAAAAAAATGCTCCAATGGCCCCCGATTCTTGCAAAAGTCCAACCCCACCAGCGAGTGCAAATAACCAAACGGGGCTCTGGCACATTTGTAAGTGCAAAGTCGAACTGCTTTTCACATGTGTAGACATGTGGTGCACTTACAGTAAAAAACAGTCGCTAACTACCCACCATGATTATCATGGCCTGTACCACGTGTACTAGGGATAAGCAAAAAAAAAAAAAAGTTCATTGTGATTTCTAGCCCAGCTGAGCCTCTTTATAACAACCTCTCTTGGAACCAAGGTTTATGTTGTTATAACCGCAGTTATAATTGGGACTTTAGAATTAGGATGTTACAGTAGAATTACCTCTCTGTAAAGGACACTTAGTTGCAGATCAAAAGTGTCCTTTAGAGAGAGGTGTCCTCTTACCAGAGAGTTTCTAAATAGTAAAAATGGTATTTTTGTTTAAAACTGTCCTCTGTAGAAAGAGTGTTCTCTCATGGAGGTAGTTCTACTGTATAACCACACATTGCTGTTATAAAAGAGGCTGTTTTAAAGAAGTTATATTGTATAGAACAATTAAAGGAACTCACCGGCTTAATGGTCGCAGAGATAGTACATCGAGCTCAAGACAGATATGGCTGACATCATGTTTGGGATGTAATATGTACAGTGGGCCACAACGTTCGATCGCGAATAAAATGATTTATATATTGTATAGAATCCTATTGTATGTAATACAGTAGAACTCTGTAAAGGACAAACTCTAGTTGCAGAACCATAGTGTCCTTTAGAGAGAGATGTCCACTTACTGTACAACAACTAATTAGTAAAAATGGTGAGGTAAAGGATCAGGTTTCCAGGGATGAGTTTCTTTTTTATTTCAAATCTCTAGCTTTCAGGCATGATAGCCCTTTTACTGGATAAATACAAAATTTCACACAAAATGTTTTACATTGTGTTGCGGCAATTATGGCCTTAACTACCCGTTTCATGATTTTTCAAGATGCCTGAAGGGCCAGTTTTTGTTTTTTTTTTTTGGTCATTGAGATACAGCTTGCACCATACGGATGAGGGCCAACAGCCCGAAACGCGTCCCTTGTTAGCTTTTCTTGATTAATCAAGACTGAGTATTTGGCCAATTCTGGAATAATTAGAAATCAACGAGAATAGTTGATATTTATTCCGATAGATGGCACAAGCCATCAGCAACTTCAGTTGCACGATAAGGAGATGCCTTTTTCTTGCAATATATTGTGTTTCCCTGGAAGCTTGATGTTTTCACCTTAATATTGTAACAAGGGATTATTTTATTGAATTGTAAAAATGGTAATTTTGGTGATGGAACTTGTCTTTTGTGGAGAGGTGTCCTCTAACGAGAGTGTCCTCTCATGGAGTATGTTCTACTGTATTGCCTGACAATGTCTTAATGAAGTATCTGTATAGTTGGGAACTTCTGTATGCCCCAGGAGTCAGGGTTACGCACAGTTTTAATAAAGTTTTGCTGAATACTGGTTGATACTCTCTTCCTACCTTTGTTTATGGCATTGAATG
>CP092880.1:57644323-57678829 GCA_030710605.1 Cordylochernes scorpioides
TATTTTGGAACAAACTTCCTACCAGAAAATGTTTTATAAGATATGATTAGTAATTTTGATTTTTTTTCTAATTATTATTGTGTATTTGTGTGAAACCTTTACTTATACATTTTATTTCCATTTTAAGCAAGCCAAAAAATAATAATATTTCTTGCTATTATTGTATAGAGTTTTTGAATGATGGGAAAAAAAGGTTATAAAATTACAAGCTATAACTTCATTTTTCTTTTCGTAATTTTCAATTTTTAAATGTTAAATGGTATGGAAAGGGGAACTTAAGCCAGATAATTCATAGTCCAAGTTGCGATGTCAAACACTTCTTTAAAAAATTGTCTTGCATGATCTTGCTGAAGAAACAAATTTCTCAACAATAGCTTGATGATTTTAAATTTCCAGGAAGTAATTCAAAAGGCTCCATACACAGGATCCACGTCTGGCCTGGACGACACCATCTCATAATCCGCTCCATATAGTCTAAACGCCAACACTTCAGTAGTCAGGCCAACAGATCCACTGGGATGACTACCCAGGAACACTCCTTTGTATCTTGCTGTCAAACCTCCCCCTACAAGACTGCTGTTTTCCGCACCCCCCTTCCCTTCTTGACCTATTCCTTTCGCGCACATGTTCTATAACCGCTATCTGCTTAAATTGCTGAATCTTTCATTCTGGCGTTGCTGTAACAATATACAATATTTGAGGTCAAAAGCATCCTTTTTTTTTTTTCGAAAACCTGGTGGCTTTCAATGAAAAGCGCTTATATGAGGGTTGTCTGTTAAATAAGTTCCACGGGCACCACTGTCATGAGAATCGCTTTTAGGCGCGAGCCGACTGCGGGCTCGTAGCTTGTTCTCCCCACTCCAATTTCACACCAAGGCCACGTCGCTGTTAAGCTTAGTCTTGGATGAGCAGCCGTTAGTGATGGAGCTTCCGCTCGTGTCTCCCGCCAGCTGCGAATTATGGTCAGTAATTCGCTTCTTGGCCGTAAAGAAGAATTCGGCGAAGGACATTCATACTGAACTCTGTCAAGTGTATGGAGAAGTGGTGTATGAGTTCTGGGATAGTGCGCAGATGGGTCAGTGAATTTAAAAACGGCCGAACAGACATTCACGATGAATCACGTGCTGGACGGCTATCGGTTTCGGACGAAACCATTGCGCCAAAGTCGATGCGGCAATGCTTGAAGATCAACGGGTTACTGTGCGGAAGCTCTGCGATTTGGTTCCTGATGTCTGTAAAACCACCATCGACAAGATTTTGCGTGAACATTTAGGGTATTCAAAGGTCTGCGAAAGATGGGTTCCGAAAATGCTGACTGAAGACCATAAACGACAACGGGTTGGAGCGGCCCAGAAATTTCTCGATTGGCACGAAGCTGACCGAGAGGAATTCTTGGATTCGATCGTTACTGGTGATGAGACCTGAGTACACTACACCACACGGAGACAAAGGAGCAATCCAAGCAGTGGAAGCACACTTCTTCGCCGAAACCTCGGCTTTCTGCGGGGTAACTTATGGCTACAGTCTTTTGGGACCGAAAGGGCCTATTGTTGTGCGACTTTATGCGTCGAGGTACAATAATCAATTCCGACCGGTACTGTGAGACCTTAAAACAACTTCGACGCGTGATTCAGAACAATAGGAGAGGGATGTTAACCAGAGGTGCGTTTTCACCACGACAACGCTCGGCCGCACACCGCCTGTCAAACCACTGCCTTCATCGAAGAATTTGGATGGGAATTGGTGTCACACACCCACCTTACAGCCCAGACCTAGCTCCTAGTGACTTTCATCTCTTCCCCGAGTTGAAGAAAAACCTGGGTGGAACCCAATTACAGGACGGTGATGAGTTGGAAGAAGCGGTTTTAAGCTTTCTACGCGGCAAGGCGACAGAGTTCTTCAACTCTGGGTTCCATAAGTGGGTATCCTGAATGCACAAATGCGTAGAACGAAACGGGGGAATATGTAGAAAAATGAAAAAGTCTGATATTTTCGAAAATGTATAGTTCAGGGCGAATAAACCTGCTTTTCTGTATGTAAAACCTCTGTGGAACTTTTTTAATGGACAACCCTCAACCCTCGTATGAGGCGACCTTGAACCTTCCTACACATGCGTGAATTTTTCTCGCCTGTCAATAGCGTCAGTTGAGTGAAGTAGGTAGTGTTTAGTGTTTTCTTAAGATTTTCTTTGTAAGGAAAATGACGAAAGACTGGAGCAGAGCTACAATATCAAATTTTGCCAGAAATGACCACCATAATCACTGGTGATGAGTCCTGGGTGTATGGGTGGCCCTGAAACCGAATCCCAAAGGTACAGAAGAAGCATTCTACTCACCAAGACCAAAGAAGGTTTGTTAAGTGAGCTGAAACATTAAAGTGATGCTGACTGATTTCTTTGCCTTCCGCGGTGTGGTACACCATGACACGACAGGGTCAAACAATCACCAAAGAGTACTACAGAGATGTCCCCTTCGCTTATGTGATGCTGTGCGGCACAATAGACCAGAGTTGTAGTCAACAGGCCTTTGGCGCCTCCATCACAATGCTCTAGCACATTCCTCTTACTTGATTCAGACTTTTTTTTGGCAAAAATAGGACTCCTGTGGTTCACAGGCTCCTTACGTTCCTGATATGGCTCCCTGCGACTTTTGGCTGTACCCCAAACTCAAGAGACCATTGAAAGGAAAGTTATTTCAGACAAGAGAGGACCATATGACTGCAAAGACAGCCTAGCAAAACCCCATTTCGAAAGAGTATTTTTTGGGATGTTTCCCTACAAAGTTGGCAGCGCTGTGAAAAGTGTGTAGAATCCCAAAGAGACTACTTTGAGGGTGATTAGATTTCCAGCTCTCCAGGAATGCCAATTTTTCCCGCCGAAAGTTGGATACTTTTCTAAAGACCTCTTATATAAGTGATCAGGACTCTTAGAGTGATATGAATGGTATCGCTACAGGCTTTCGATATGTTATTCTGGCACCAATGAGAATATCATGGACTGAAATACTAAGCAATGATAATGCATGGAAGGCCAAGAATGGAATTCATGGACAATAGAGAACACTCTACAATTCCATCAAATCACTAATCATAGAAAGAAAAGTAAGAGGACAGGAATATGGCCAGCCACCAACCTATGGGGTGAAGAGACAAGATATAAGAATTTTTCAATATAGAAATTAATATTTATTTAATTATATGAAAAAGAATGCCCAACATTTTATCTCAACCAAAAATGTTAATTGCTAGTTCAATTAGTATGATAAGTGCTTATTAAATATTAAACCAAATATTAAAAACAGAAAGATTTTAAAAGAGAAACAGTGTGATGAGATTAACCCTAATGGACAAGATCCCAGTTGACAATAGAAAGCCACCATTGCACTGTTACCAAAACATCACATACTATTTATTTATATGGATTTTATTTTATTTCCTTGTGGTTCTAATAAATAATCCAAATTGTGCCTAATCATTTTGATAAACTTGAATGGACCTAAGAAGTTATTCTTCTTATGACCAGTGAAAATGAATTCTAAAGTGAATATCAATGTTGATGCCATCACTTGAGGATTCTACACTGCGTGACATTGAAAATGGAACACCAAGAAATAGTGGCCAGAAAGTGATGAAACTCGGCAGACAGAGAGAGACAGGGACGAACAATAAGTGATCTTTATTTCAAAATGATAGTCATAATACAGAGCGAGAACAGCGTCGGCTTAGTAGCAAGTAGGACCACCGCGGACGGCGATGCACGCAACACGTCTAGGTAGAGAGTCAATCAGAGTAAGGATGGCGTCCTGAGGGATGGCTCTCCATTCCCTCTCAACCATTTGCCACAGTTCGTCTTCTGAACGCGGCTGTGGCAAGGCATGCAAACGGCGTCCAATGATGTCCCAGACGTGCTCGATTGATGAGAGATCAGGAGAGTACGGTGGCCAGGGAAGCATCTGTACATCTTGCAGAGCTTGTTGGCTAATGCGAGCAGTGTGCGGTCGGGCGTTATCCTGCTGATAAAGGGCATTGGGTACTCCCTGAAGGTAGGGGAGTGTCACCTGTCGCACATCATCAATGTATCGTTGGGCCGTCATAGTGCCCTGAATACGAAGTAAAGGTGACCTGGAATCATACGCGATTGCGCCCCAAACCATGATTCCACGTTGTCGCACGGTGGGGCGACTATCACTGGACAAGCAGAAACGCGACTCATCTGAGAACACGACCCTGTGCCATTCCGTCATCCACGTCGATCTAGCCCGGCACCATTCCAAACGTTGGCGCCTATTCGGTGGGGTCAATGGCAGTCTTCTTAGCGGACGGCATGAGTGCAAGCCATTAGCAACCAATCGACGGGAAATGGTTCTGGTCGAGATGGAATGATCTAGGGTGTCTTGCACATGTTGCAGGATGGCGGTACAAGTGGCTTGTGGGGCCGCCACTGCTTGTCGAAGGATACGCCGATCCACACGTGCTGACGTCACTCTGGTTGCACCGGCATTCCTATAAATTGCCACATTTCCTTGTTCCAACCATCTTCTCCACAGTCGGTGCACCGTGGACGCACCAAGGTGTGTATCAGCTGCGATTTGACGTATGGACCAACCTGCCCTTTTCAGTCCGATCACCATGCCCCTCGTAAAAGCGTCTGTCTGCTTGAACTGCCTCCGTTTACGATGACCTGGCATTCTCTGTTATTACACGTGTCTTTTGACACAAGAAAAAAATTTCTACAATGATTTTCCTTGAAGAAATAACGACACGAATACTGTCCTTTCTGCAAGTTCCTTCCCTTATATCTTACTCCATGTGCGCACGAGAGCTGCGCATTTTACATCATTTGCATAACTCGGTTAGGCGCGTCTACCCTGAAATTTGCATAATTTTCTGGCCACTATTTCTTGGTGTTCCATTTTCAATATCACGCAGTGTATTTTAAAGAATTCAGAATCTGAAGCTCTACTAACATTCAGTACTTTTGTTCGATGATAGTAACAATGTTGTTACCAAAATGTTATGCACTATCTATTTGGATTTGGTCTTATTATCTTGTCCAAGATAAAATCATTGTGAGAAAATATTTGTACTTGTATTTCTGATCTATAATCCAAATTGTACCTTATCATCTCTAAATACCTTTCTACAATAACAAAAATTATTAGATGAAAGGGTTCACTATTGATGAGCAAAGCCAACTCATTTAATAATTTTTATCATTGCAGTTAGGTCTGTAGAGATAATTGTTGTTAGCATCCATCAAGTTCAACTTTTGGTGACTATAAGGACAAATATTGCCCAAATTGCGAGTGTGTGACCCATATGATGATATGCAACAGTAGTATAAAATTGTGGAAATAAAAGGTAACAAGACTGTTGTGTTGCTCTGGGCCACAAAACTACTCCTACACTTGAAACTGATGTTATTTATTTGTCAAGCTAAAAGTTACAGTAGCAAAAGGAGTTTAAGGCAACAAGACTATTCCTCAAGCTGAACTGGACTTTATTCATACGTCCTAATAGCACAAATACGTTAAATTAAAACTATGTAAATTAAAGAAGTACAAATATGCAAAGACACAACAAAGACCAAATTCAAATTATTGAAATGCTTGTGACATTTCAGTAACATTGTTGTCACCATCATCAGACAAAAGTACTGAATATAGAAATAGAAAGAAAACTTCAGATCCTGAATTCTTGATGACTTTATATCAACACATTGATATTGACTTTAGAATTCATTTTCAAATTGCTAATAAAACAGAATCTCTCCATGAGAAGACACTCTTGCTATTATGCAAGTGTATGATCCATTTGATAATATGCAACAGTAGTATTAAAGTGTGGAAACAAAAGACAAAATTCAAATTACTGAAATGCTTACGACTTTTCAGCAAGAGCATTATATCAGACAAAAGTACTGAATGGTAAATAGAGGAAGAGTTTCAGATCCTGAACTCTGAAATAGAATCCTCAAGTGATAGCATCAACATTGAGATATTCATCACTTTGGAATTCATTTTTTTCAGCACATGAGAAGAATAACTTCGGAGGTGCATTGACCATCACCAAAAATGATTAGGCACAATTTGGATTATAGATTAGAAACATAAGGTAAAAAAGACCAAATCTAAATTATTGAAATGTTTGTGGCTTTTCAGAAACGAAATTATTTTTAACCTTTTGTTTCTAATCTATAATCCAAATTTGACTGTTATCATATTAAAAAAAGTGAAATTTTTCTGTGATCAGGTGGATAAATCAAGAGAAAGGTATCTCCTGATTATGCAACTAAAAGTTCATGATAGCTTGCGCCATCTCTCAGAATAATTTATTTTGAAAGATGGTGCAAGCCATCAACAAGTTTTATTTGCACAATCAGGAGATGTCTTTCCATCTAATAATGACAGACATCAGAGTGGGGGGGAAAAACTCAACCAACTACTGACAACAAAAAACATATTTTTTTATTTTTTAAAAAACACTGAGATGAATAAATAAGGCATGATTTTGTGAGCAAATCTTTTGTCATAATGATAGTAAATAAAACAAATTATATATTTTAGGTTAACTTTAAGATCATTTATATATACAGTAGAACATACTCCATGATAGGACACCTCTCTACAAAGGACAGTTTTCATTTTAAAATATGCCATTTTTACTATTTAACATATTTCTGATAAGAGGATACCTTTTACAATACAAGAATCAAACAAGATCAAAACAATACAATCGTCTTCATACAAGAATATGCTATAAACACAAGGTGACCAAATCCAAATAAATAAAGTGTGTGATGTTTCTGTGACAATGTTGTTACCCAAACGTCACACACTATTTATTTATTTGGTCACCTTGTGTTTATAATCCAAATTGTGCCTTATCAAGAATATTCTATAATAATAAAAATAAATATAATATGCTTATAGATTTTTTAAAATAGTTTTTAACATATAAAAAGAATAGCAACTCTCCTGTAAGAGGACACTTTGGCTCTGCATCTATGTGTTGTCCTTTACAGAGAGGAGGTTCTACTGCATATGTAAAATAGATATTTATATAAATGAGATTACAGTAGAACTACCTCCCTGTAAAGGACAACACCTGATTGCAGAGCCAAATTGTTCTTTACAGAGAGGTGTCCTCTTACTGGAGAGTTGCTAAATAGTTAAAATGGTATGATAAAGCACAATTTGGATTATAGATTATAATAAAAGAAAATAAGACCTAATCCAAATAATTTATTAGTGTGTGACGTTTCGGCAACAACATTGTCACTATCATCAGACAAAAGAATCAGATCAGACAGTACTATATAAGAACTTGCTGTAATATTTTTTCTCATTTATTCTTTTGTCTGATGATGGTGACAATGTTGTTGCTGAAACGTCACCCACTAATAAATTATTTGGATTAGGTCTTATTTTCTTTTAGTAAAAATGGTAATTATGCAAATGAAAACTGTCTTTTGTGGAGAGGTGTCAGTTAGCAGGGTGTTCACTAAGGAGAAGTTCTACTGTATTCCAAAAAGAGCAAAAGAATAAATCCAAAAAGTCAATAATGGCATGATAACTCCACAGTACACACAGGAGCAGCAATGAAATCTAAATGGAAATTAAAATATTTACAATTTACACAAGTATATTTGTACACAAGACACACAAGTATGTATCAAAATTCGAAACTATTTTAAGCGCGTAAGATTCTTTTTGAAATTAAACAATTTCTACTGGCCCTTACTGCAATGGAAAAATTAAAGGGAGGGCCTTTTCCATTGCAGTAAGGGCAGTAGAAATTGTTTAATTTCAAAAAGAATCTTACACATTTAAAATAGTTTCGAATTTTGATAACAGATGGCGCCCTAGTGCATCACACAAGTATGTATATTTGTTCCACATATAAATTCTCACTAGAGGACACCTTTCTACAATGGACTGTTTTTTAATCATCAAAATTACCAATTTTACTAATTAGCAGCATTTTGGTAAGAGGACATCTCTTCTCTAAAAGACACTTTGGCTTTGTAATTAGGTGTTGTCCCAAACCATTGGTTTCAACCGCTATGAACCGGGATTGAATCACACATTGGGCACTTTTTTCTAATAAAATAAAATGCTCCAATGACCCCAGATTCTTGCAAAAGTCTAACCTCACCAGCAAGTGCAAGTAACCAAACAGGAGTCTGGGACATTTGTAAGTGCAAAAGTCAAACTGCTTTCTACATATCTAGATATATTATGATGCATATCACGCCATCTGTTATGAATATTCGAAACTATTATAGATGCGTATAATTCTTTGGAAAAATTAAAGGGAGGGCCTGGCCCTTCCAGCGGTAGATTAAACTGGTGAAACCACTGGGAGGGTTCACCACTGATAAGCCAGGCCCTCCCTTTAATTTTTCCATTTCAGTAAGGGCAGTAGAAATTATTTTATTTTCAAAATAATCATACGCGTCTATAACACTGATAGACTATGCGACTATAACACTGATATATCACTGTGCATCAAATATCTCTCAGAGTTATTTTCTGAATCCCGATATATATATGCTATAAGGTACAACTTCCTTAAGTTTTGTCTATCAGTGTAATAGTTTTGAATATTCATATCTAGATATGTGGTGCACTTACAGTAAAAGCAGTCACCAACTTCTACCCACCATGATTATCATGGCCTGTACCACATGTACTGAGGATAATAATTATAATAAAAGAAAGAGGATCTAATATATAATACAGTTGAACTTTGCCATTACAACATCACTTGGGCTCAAGAGATTTTAGGCTGTTCTAACCATGGTTAAAACTATTGGAATTTAAAACTTGTTTTTTTTTTTTAAATTAGGATATTAAAATGGTGTTTTGCTGTAATGTGCATACAAGAAAATAAGACCTAATCCAAATAATTCATTAGTGTGTGGCATTTCAGCAACAACATTGTCACCATCATCAGACAAAAGAATAACTGATGATCGTGACAATGTTATTACCGAAACGTCACACACTAATAAATTATTTGGATTAGGTCTTATTTTCTTGTATTATAATCTATAATCCAAATTGTGCTTTATCAGCTGTAATGCATATTTACAAATTTTTGTTTAAAATGACATTTTTCCTATTAGACACAAGGTAATAAAGACCAAATCCAAATAAATGAAAGGTATATGACATTTCTGTAACAGCAATTGTTATTGAAACATCACACACCATTTGTGTTTGATCTTTTTATCTTGCATTTCAAATTGATAATCCCAAATTGTACCAAATCACATTTCTGTTTAAAAACATGCATTCTGGGTTGAACCTAACTGAATCCAAATCATCTAAACAATGTAAAAGTGAGAAAAAAAATCAAGTACATTAGAACCTCTCTGTAAAGAACAACACATAGTTGCAGAGGAAAAAATATCCTTTAGAGAGGTGTCTTCTTACTGGAGAGCAGCTAAAATGAAGTAAAAATGGTAATTATGGCAATGAAAACTGTTCTTTTTAGAGAGATATCCTCTAGTGGAAGTGTCCTCTTATGGAGGTTCTACTGTATATATAACATGTCATCATGTACCAAAAGTGTCACACCTCTCCCTTTTAAAAAACATTAAAAATAAATGAAAATAATACATGTTGGGTTATCATCACAGTATAAAACGTAAAAGTTGGTAATAATGAATAAGCCACAATACTAATTTTAGAAAATTCAGGTAAAAATTCAATCTGTATATTGTGGTTTCGGTCTTTGTCCAACCATTTTAATACTGATTTTAAAAATGATAAAGCACAATTTGGATTATAGATACAAGAAAATAAGACCTAATCCAAATAATTTAATAGTGTGTGATGTTTCGGTAACAGTCTGATGATGGTAACAATGCTGTTGCCGAAACATCACACACTATTAAATTATTTGGATTAGGTCTTATTTTTTTGTATCTACATTTTAAAAAGGAGAGGTTCCATTTCTGATAGTTATAAATATACAATTTATATTATGATACATTAGCGCGCCATCTGTTATAAAAATTTTCAACTATTATAGACGCGTATGATTCTTTTGAAAATAAACAATTACTACTGCTCTTACTGTAATGGAAAAATTAATGGGAGGGCCTGGCTCATCAGGCAGTAAAAATTTTTTATTTTCAAAAAGAACGCGTCTATAATAGTTTAGAATTTTATACAATATATATATAACAAGTAGATGTGATTAAGACATGAGATAAGAAAGAAGAAGAAGACGTGAATAATCAATGTTCTTGTGAGGTGCTGCAGTGAGCTTCATCTTCTTCTCTTAGTTTCCTATTGAGAACGGAGCGTTGAAAAATGGTTCCCACCACCTCCCTGGCAGCTTCTTTCATCCGGATGGTTGAACGATGGTTGAGATTTTCATTCACTTCCAGTTCCTCATCTTCCTGTTCTGATGTGCAATTCTTGTTCTTCTCCTTCAGGAAAATCTCCCTGAGGGCCTCTCCGGTATCCGGCATGTTGGTAACTGACTCAAAGTTGATGCTCTCCTTCATTTGCTGGTACTTTTGGTGGACATAGGTGAGGTCGATCATTCTGCTCATATCCAATGGGGGAAGCTTCTCTGGAAGGAGCAAATCCAGGCCGTCTTCGGAAGGGTTATGTACAACCAAAGATGCGCGAGGCCCCATCATGGATGGTAGGGCTACAAGGTGGAATGCTCCATCTGCATAGAGCTTCCAGAAGATATAGACGACCTCAGAATGGCCCATTTCAGTAGCCCATTTGACCAGGCTTAGGAGACGGGTGTATTTCTCGTATGTTAGCCGAATAGGTGAGCGTGGGGTAAACGGCTGCTTGTAGTAGAAACCATAGAGGAAATAGAAAGCTCCGACCTGGGTGACCATCATTTGGCCTTCCGTGAAGTACTCCAAAATAAGACGGAAACACTCCCCCATGAACTCCAACTTCTCGGAATCTAATCCTCTCCCCAGGAAAAGCATGGGACACTTCATCTCCCTCCAAAGAGCAGTGAAATCTGTGATCCGTAGGCTTCCTTTATAAATCCAGTTGTCCAGAACATTGGCGAGATCCATTTTGAAGCCAGATGCTACGTACTTGGGGGCTTCAATACGATGCGGTTCCATGGCCGCCTACTGCAACAGTCACACATGGGTCAACACACATAACTGAAGGGATATGCAAGGTCATGCAGTAACTAGAACTCTTAATGAAAAGGCACAATTTGGATTATAGATTATAAACACAAGGTAATAAGACCAAATAAATAAATAATGTGTGATGTTTCGGTAACAACGTTTTGTTACCGAAACGCCACACAATATTTATTTATTTGGACTTATTACCTTGTGTTTAGAACTCTTAATAAAAACTTGGCCATCTACAGTAGAACTACCTCTCAGTAAAGGACAACACTGATTTGCATAGCCAGAACATATTTTAATGAGGAGTCTACTCTTATCAAAGATCTGCTAATTAGTATAAATGACAATTTGTATCAATCAATACCTTTATTAACCTTTAGTCTTAAATTAAAATTCTCCAAAAAAAAAAAAAAATGACGAGTGTGAAAAACAATGAGGGAGAAGGAAATAAAAATACTGAAATGTCAAACTATTTATTTATTTAGATTTGGTCTTGTGTTTCAGTACAACCTGTCTTAGAATGCCTGTTTTTAGAGTTTTCCTATCTTAGGAATCAATTTTTTTAGTGGGAACTAAACTACGTTTGTATTTCCATTAATTTTGTTTTCTTAAGCATTCAACCCTACTTAACTTGTTTAATTCTAATTATTTTAAGCTCCTAAAAAGCTAAATATGTTGAATATCCTATATTAAGAGAATCATTGAATTTGCATAAAAGAGAAAAATAATTTTGGGCATATTTTAACCAATTTTATTCAAGCTGTCTTAGGAGTCAGCCATCATGATTGGTACAGAGCAGGAGGGACAAGCACCAATTCTGTCCTCCCAAGAGAACAGCAGTCTTTGATTTACAGACTTAAGTCTCTATTCATGATAAAAGTGTGAAAAACATTTTAAATTACAAAATATTTTCTCACAATGAGTTTCTTTTTATTTTGAAATGTTAGCTTTCAATGAAATCTCATTATGATAAAATATTTTGTAATTTTAGACTTAAGTCTGGTCATCTACAGACAATGACAGAATGGTTGCAAGGTTTTCCCACTATGTACTAAGTGTAATTCACAACCTAAATGAAGACAATGATAGAATGGTTGCAAGGTTTTCCCACTATGCACTAAGTGTAATTCACAACGGTATAACACATTTTCAGGATCTCCCTTTTTTATTATTATTTACCGTTCGTAAGACAGTTAGAAACATGAGTTTTTTTTACATGGGGGGGGGGAGGGTTGTGAACAGCGATGGATAAACACTACAAGATAAATTTCTACCCCTATAATATTAAAATTTGAACGGCTAATTCCCAATTAGTGATATAAAAAAATAAGAGGGAAACCTAAAGGTATATTCTACCTTAATTTTAATTAATTAAAACCAACTTACAGGGGTAGGTAAAGAGCGTTTTTTTATGAACCAAAAGGACTTTCTTCTTAAGACTTGAAAAAATATAAACAAAAACTGTGCATGACGTACAGAGTGACCAACTTTGAATATATATTCTTTGTTTTTTTTTTTTTTTATTATATAGAAAAAAATTAACCCAGGTTAATAGAGCCAACTACCTGGAAAAAAATTAATGTAATTGACTGTTTTGAATTCATATTTAGAAAAACAATTAAAGTATAAAAAAAAAATAATAATATATATAAATATCATTTTTTAAATATTTAACACGATTTGATAATAAAGTTTATTATCAAATACAGTATTATCTGAAATACAGAAAGGAACTTGTGTAACTCTAATGTTCTCTCTTTTTCTCTCTCCAGACGATGTCATAAAAGCGTTTAGATTTAATAGTTTTTTTTTCTTCTCCAGCTTTTTTAAAAAGTCAAATTATATAATAAGATATTAGATTTTATTGATACTAATACAATCATAAAAAATTAGTTTGTTTATAAAGCTATAGTACTCATTAGTAATCTTGTTGATGATATTCACCTTTTATTATTTTTCAGCTTTTATTCAAAAATTACGTTTCAGTATATTAGTATATTTTTAAATGGTCTGAAAAAGTCATCTATTGAGTTGATCAACATAAAATCAGATGAAACTAAGCGAAAAAGAAAAGAAAATACGAATTGTTTATTAAGAATTCATCTGATTTAAAAATGATGTCAAACATCGCTATTTCCATTTCACGCGCTTCTTTAGTATAATAAAAACTATATTCAATATTTTTTAGTTTATTTATTTATTTCAATTCAAAACGCTATGTCCCCCTAGGGACACTTGCGCTAAATGCATGTCATAATTTGTACATAACTGGATGTAATCCCACCACAATATGTATGCAATGTATGATCTAAAGATTTTAATAAAGACAAGGCTTAGCGAAATCTGGGAGAGAGGCCATCAGAGAGGATACGGTCATTAGTAGGTTTTATTATCCAGGAACTCATAAAAACTGGGTTCAAGAACCTGCCCCTTCCCGGATCATGTTAAAACAGGACAAGGACAAAGGATTAACAAAGATCCAATCAGAGTCCAGGAGGACTAGCTAAGAGCCAATGAGAGACGACCACGAGTCGACATTCATCCAATGAGAACATTGAATAGTTTACATGTTAAACCTTGGACTCAGTTTAGTTAGTTAGGAACCAGGCACCATCGGAACAAGTTAGGAGCTCGGCACCATCGCAACAAGTTGGGACCTGGACAGTATCGAGTTAACAGAAGGACCTGTCAGAGCCAGGACCTCGCCACCATCTTCCTCATCACGCAGATAAGTCCAATGTTCACTATGTGACAGCCTAGCCTTAGTCAAGAACCCCATAGTCACCCCTTTCTCCCTTGATCGCTGGCCTATTTCAATCCAATCCTGTGTCCTCGTTATTTTCCCCTGTGTGAATACCTTACTATCTCAGCAAACACGACTGCGCCCACAACAATCAATCAATCAACCATCACCAAAAAGTCCCGCATATTACAGTGAGTCGACAGGATTCGACAGAGAGTCGACAGGATAAAATGGAAAAGGAACGAGCGAAACAGAGCGGCAGCGGGATAGGGGAGAGAAAGGAAATTGCACGACGCACCCTGGTGGGAGTTTTACTTCAGTTGACGGCTGCCCTGCAGGAAGTGAGGTTGACCCGACGCGAGGGGACGTACCGGACCCCCGCCGGCGGGACATACGCCGCCCACCAACTCCCCCGAACGACCGACCGGGAGATGGACGGCGCTATCGCCGCCATGGGACTGGGCGACCTGACGCGCCACCCCGAGGAGCCACCACCCACCAAGCCGGACCCCTACGCCAACGACCAAGGAAAACAAGTATGTGGACTGGCCCATCCCAACAAGCTCAACACTCGAGCGCACGGGCAGTGCAAACGGCCCCAACTCAATACGCGAACGCGCGGGCAGTGCAAACAGCCCCAACTCAGCAGCACGCCCGGCGTCCCACACCTCCACAACACGCCAGAGACGTACAAGCCGCCCAAGCCTTTCGTCACTAAGGTAGGAAGGCAACAACAAACCCTTTTCGTCAACCAGTTGACGATGAAACTGTCCCTAACCCCTGAACTGTCACCCCCCTTTTTAATTGATACAGGCGCAAGTTTGAATATAGTGCCCAATAATCTCTATAAAATTCTAAAAACTTACCTCCCTAATCTAAAATTAAAGAAACAGTCTATAGACCTACAGGCCATAAATGGTCTTATAACAACAATAGGTAAAATAATCCTCCCCCCTGACAATAGGAAAACTAACTAAAAAGGATTATTTCCATGTGGTGGAAGCACCTCTACCATTTGGAATTCTCAGCATAAATACCCTCCGTAATTTTAAAATATCAATAGACTTTAACAACGGCACTATATTCCAGCTTGGCGCTCCATTGTCTACCCCTACCTATAATTTCAACCATGTACCCAATGAATGCACGTATTGGGAGTGCCAAGCGATGTCACAAAGGACTCACCATACACACAAACCTTCCGCACATGGCACCCAATGCGCGCATCCATTGGTCCAAACCCAACTGCCAACATGCCAATCTAGTCACGCGCACGCACAACACAATTTTTTCACTAAGGCCAATTGCCTTTTTTTATATGCCTTCAATGCACAAGGCCACAACGGCCTCAAATCACAACGACAAGGCACAAAATGTGTCCCCCCAACAGGACAACTTTCACACTAAAAACACACGTGATCACGCGTCACCACACAACCGTCAAGCACGTGTACCTCGCAACAAACACGACACTCACAACAACCACACCCAGACAGTATCCATCCAACAGGACAGCTCACACACAGAGCACACACGTGGCCACACGTCGTCACACGGCAGTCACACGCACAAACAGCGCAACAAGTGCGACACTCGCACCAACAGGCGACAACGACACCACGCAAACACATGCACAACCACTGCCAAAACAACCACCCCATCTACACGAAACATAGAAACCATTCACGCCACCCAACAACCACACAAACGCAAAACATTGCGATCTTTCTTAAGTGCTGTGAACGCTTACAAAAAGTTCATTCCGGACTATGCCCGCTTGCGGACGCCACTTGTCAACCTTCTAAAAGGGGATGTCATGTGGGTCTGGGATGACGAATGCCAGAAAGCGTTCACTAGCCTGAAAGAAAGCCTTACAACACACCCCACGTTACACCTTTACCAGGAAGGTCTGCCATGCCAGGTGTACTGTAACGCCTCAACACTCGGCATCGCAGGCGTCCTCAAACAGGTCTACCCTGATGGGAAGACCTACACAGTCCAAAATTTCAGCCGCTCTCTGCGTTTACACGAACGAAATTATTCCATATCTGACTACAATGCCTAGCAATTGTTGAGAGTATGGATAATTTCCGTGTCTGTTTAATGGACAGAAAATTTACAATATTTTCTGACAATCACGCATTGCAGTGGCTGAAAAAGATCAAAAACCCGTCAGGCAGATTATTTCGATGGAGATTAAGGCTATCGAGATACGAATATGAGGTTCGTTACATAAACGGAGTGCAACAATATGAAACGGACATCATAACTCGTAACCCGTACTGTGGCTTCTTAGACGCCTCCCTCATTAAGAGCCATCAGCCTTCCCCATCGGGAAATCCTAGCTTGACCATTGATCACAATGGACTGCATACCGTTTCCCGAAAAGGTGTAACTAAAATTATAGTTCCAAAACCACTCACCAACTACTTAAATCAGTCCACACACAACACAACCATCCAAACATCTCAAAGATGACGAGGCTCATCTCCGCTCAATATTACTGGCAGAACATGACACAAGACATTGTACAACAGGTAAAAACCTGTCCCACCTGCCAATTCGCAAAAAGTATCGATGAATCCAACCAACCTCTCCAAAGAGACACCGATACAGCCCACAGAAACAAGCTAAATCCGTACACAAAAAATACCATACATACAATACCAACAATAACAAAAATACACCACCTACGACAGAGAAACGACTACATGTTTCCACTTAAAACTCCTACACCCGACATTTCTTCAACAGAACCATTGACAACCAAACTAGCAAACAAAGAACGCGACATAGCCCATCCGCAAATTCATCCAGTTCCAAGCTCACCACAACCCGTAGAATTACAACCCGATAATCAGAAAACCCAATTCGTGGAGAGGACATGGGAGAAGATGTGCCAATATCCCATATTTCACCTGATATGTGTTATCTGTCTTCTGGTTATGCCCTATAGACTCGCTCCATTTATATTAATAGTTTACATGGTAATATATGCCCTACGGCCCAACGGCTGTTATTTTGCTATTTAAATAATTTTCTAGAAATTTATATCAAACAAAAGATGTCTGCACTTATAAAAGAAAAAAAGTTTATTTCTCTTCCTTAAGAATATTTACATGCAAGCCAAGCAAAACTAAAATTAAAATTAAAAATTGAACGAACAAAATTTACATATCTCTTGATAGAATGAATTTACCTTTTCTTGGTCAAAAAACAATAGAAAAATAAATTAATTAATATTCAATTATTATCTAATATTCAATCACTCATATTTAATTATTTTTTTAAGTTCATCCACATCAACTCCCCCTTTTTTAAGATAGCAATACTCATTAAGGTACATATCTATCCGGTGGTCTCCTCTCTCGTAGTGGATATCTCCGGGAAGGTGTAGATTCAGTCGGGAAGGTGTAGATTCAGTCGGTGGTCCAGGTGTAGATTCTGCTACTATTGTAGCAGGAGTCAGGGGACTTGACGTCTGAGGCCTTGGGTAGCTTATTCCTTCTTCTGATGACGAAACATCCTTTCTCTCCATACTTCTCCTCATATAGTTAGTGTGTACTTTCCTTTCTATTCCATCAGTTTCTATCATACAGCTGTTGCTTCCCACTATTCTCTTTACAATCCCAAACATCCATTTCGGTTTTCCTCTTTCCATCCATCTGTATCTTACTCTATCATTTATTTTGTAGCTATTGTTCTGTTTTTTATTTTTCAATCTCCCCACTCTTACTGATTTCTTGCTCAACATGGAAATCTTCGTTCTAATCTCGTGATTTAAAAATATTCCAGCAGGGGATTTTTCCGTTCTAGTCAAAGGACTCAATCTATATGAATATAAAGCCTTAATCAAAGCAAACTCAAGGGGTAATTCTCTTTCCTCCGAAATAATTCTTTTCATAGCTTTTTTTATCTCTCTTACAGACACTTCCGCTAGTCCGTTGCTCTCCGGATGGTAAGCGGGGCTAAACATTCTCTCAAAAAGTCTATGCAGAATCCCGCCGATGTATTTGGAACCATTTGACATTCTATCCAATTAGAATGCGCATCCACCAATATCAAAAAAGTTTTTCCCGCAGAATAGAAATAGTCAAGATGAATTCTCTTCCAAACTTTGTTTGGTGGAGTCCACTCGGTAAATTCCTGTTTTGGCAGCTTTGATGTGTTTTCCATACAAGTGCTACAGCTTTTAGACAGTTTCTCAATTTGCTCATCCATTCCCAGCCAATAGACAGAACTTCTGGCCAGAGTTTTCATTTTATTTACTCCAATATGATTTTCATGGATGATTTTCAAAACATATTCTCTTAAGGAATCGGGGATGATCATTCTATTTCCGAAAAATAGGCAATTTCTTACTATTGTTATCTCGTTTTTAATTCTATTATAAGGTTTTATATCTACTTCTGAGTCAACATCATACTTATCGTACTTGACTAATTTATATAGTTTTCTAAGAGTTGGATCTTTTTGGGTTTTGTACGATACCAAGACACATAATCTAATATCGAATTTTCTATTAATAATATTTCTCCTATTTCCTCTTCCTTCTCCCCTTTCTCAGGATTTGGAAATCTTGAAAGAAAATCCGCAAGAGGTATTTCAGTTCCCTTAGTATATTTAATTTCAAAATTAAAATTTGATATTGAGAGTGACCATCTATGTAATCTATTTGCCACTAAGGCTGGTAAATTATTTTTATCGCCAAAAATGGCTAGTAATGGTTTGTGATCTGTATTAATAATAAATTTTCTTCCGTAAAGGAATTGTTTTAGCCTGTTTAAGGTAAAGAATATTGATAACCCTTCTTTTTCTATCTGGGAATATTTCTTTTCTGTGTCATTTAGTGTTCTTGAAACAAAAGTAATTGGTTTCTCAATGCCGTTTAAAATATGGGAAATATATCCTCCAATACCATAATTTGATGCATCACAAGTAACATAAAGAGGTAAATCTTGCGAATAATGCGTCAAACAAGTTTTTGTACTAATCAAATTTTTACATTTTTCGAAAGCCTGATCATGTTCTTTTTTCCAATTCCAATTATAACTTTTTTTCAATAGAGAGAATAAAGGATTTGCATGTATGGATAAATTTTTAACGAATTTACTGTAGAATGACAACATGCCCAAGAAAGATTTCAATTCTGAAATGTTACTCGGTTTAGGACATTTTTTATACTGTCCAATTTATCCTCAAGGGGATAGATTCCATTTTTATTTATTCTATGTCCCAAATAATTGATTTCATCAACAAAAAACAAAGATTTTTCTTTATTAATTGAAAAATTAAAATCAGATAATTTATTCATGACTCTGTCTCAATATCTGAAATATGTTCATTTACATCAGACGATGCTATAAGAATATCGTCTAAATATATTATTACATTTTTAAGACCGGAAAAAATATTGTCCATAGTTCTTTGGAAAATAGTCGCTCAGGACTTGATACCGAAGGGCAGCCTTTTATATTTAAAAAGGCCTTTATGGGTAGAAATAACTGTCAATTTTTGAGATTCCTCGTCTAGAAGTATCTGATGATATGCGCTTGAAAGATCAATTTTGCTAAAGATACTTTTACCAAAAAAAGAATGTAAAACATTATCGATGTTCGGTATCGGATATTTAACATCTTCGATAAATGGATTTAAGGTTCTCTTAAAGTCTGCACAAATTCTAATTTTGCCGTTTTTCTTAGGGACGCATACTAGCGGTGAAGCTATTGGGCTATCCACTATATTTTCAATAATATCATTATTCAATAAAAATAATAGTTCTTCTTCAATTAAATTTCTAATAGCAAAGGGAGCAGGTCTAAATTTATAAAATTTTGGTGCAAAATTATTTTTTACATTAATGTGCACGGAAATATCTTTTATTGGCAAGACTATATCTTCGAAAAGTTTATAATATTTATTAAAAATAAAATTAGTATCAAAATTATTATTTTGTTGGACATTAATTTGTACCATATCAAAATATACTATCCAGTCTTTTCCTATGAGAAATTTATTATTTTCAATATTTGTTACTATTAAGTTTAAATGGCCTATTTTATTTTTATATCTTACTTTTACTTTACATTCTCCAATAGAGGAAATGCCCTTTCCTTGATAATCGGTTAAATAACATTTAGACGGAAATAATTTAACATGTTCAAAATATTTTAAAAATAGATCTTTTGACATAGTTGTTAAAGCCGCACCAGTGTCAATTTCTGCTAAGAATTTTATGTCGAAGACATACAAAATACTCTCAAATTTATTAGTCAGATATTCTATATTATTGATGGACTCACCATTCTTTCCCGAAAATGATTATCCGTGGGCAGACGCTTCACTAGACACTCCTCTCTTTCTTGGTTGAAAATATCCATTCTTAGATTTTGAATGACAAACAGTCGATATATGTCCCAATTGTTTACAAGAATAGCAGAAAGAATTTCTAAAAAAACATCTGTCCGAATGATGATTCATCTTTCCACAATGCTTGCATTTAGAATGTAATTTGTTTATTTCTTTAGTTTCAGCATAAGACTTCATTTTCAACACATTACAATCTACCGATTCTATTGTGGTAGCAATATTTACTGCCATATTAAAAGTGAGCTCAGGCTCTTGCAGTAATCTTTTCAAAATAACTTGATTAGAAACTCCTGCAATGAATTTATCCCTTAGGTGTTCTTCAATATTTAAGCCAAAATTACATTTATTAGCTTGTTTTTTTAATTTAAGGACATATTCTTCTATTTTTTCGCCATGTTCCTGAATCAATTGGCTGAACTCATATCTTTCAAAAATGATATTTAGCTTAGGTGTAAAATGAGAAGTAAAACACTAACAATTTCTTCGAATTCTAATGCACAAACATCTCTAGGTGAGATCAATTCTTTCAGAATACCATAAGTATTTGGTCCAATAGACATAATAAAAAAAGGAACAATCTTCTTACCTTCAATTTCATTCACAAAAATGTACTGTTTGAATCGTTGAATATAATTTTCAAAAGGTTCTTCTTTCATTACATAAGGTTCGAACGAAAGTCTCGTCGCCATTGTTATTTTGCTATTTAAATAATTTTCTAGAAATTTATATCAAATAAAAGATGTCTGCACTTATAAAAGAAAAAAAGTTTATTTCTCTTCCTTAAGAATATTTACATGCAAGCCAAGCAAAACTAAAATTAAAATTAAAAATTGAACGAACAAAATTTACATATCTCTTGATAGAATGAATTTACCTTTTCTTGGTCAAAAAACAATAGAAAAATAAATTAATTAATATTCAATTATTATCTAATATTCAATCACTCATATTTAATTATTTTTTTAAGTTCATCCACATCACCAACTACAGGAAACAGTCTTCCATATAGGAAGTTCCGTCCTAAAAGCCATCTTCCATATAGAAAGTTCCGTCTTAAAAGCCATCTTCCATATAGGAAGTTCTGTCTTAAAAGCCACCTTCCATATAGGAAGTTCCGTCTATGAAGCCATCTTCCATATAGGAAGTTCCGTCTATAAAGCAATCGTCCATATAGGCCATGCAATTTTAGAATTTCTAAATCTCATGTGGGATATCCTGGGAGAAAACTTAGAGCATTTCAGAGGGCCTCGACCCAACTAATTAAACGGCGTCCAGAGGGAGTAACACAATCTAAATCAATTAAGAGGACAGGAAATGTCAAATTACACAAGGGGAGGACAAAATTAAGAGATCTCCCTCAATTCTCGCCGGCCCAATTTCCGGTATTTAAGATGGGGGGGTCATATTCCCCCGCGCGCCCCCGAAAATAAAATTGAGGTCACCGCGTTCTCCCGATGTGGACAATTTTAACGGTCCACAAACTGTACAACGAGCTTACATATCTACTTTAAAAAAAAAACAATTTAATTATATTAATATCATTATATTAATATTATTAACAAAACAACCATTCCCCATGAATTTCACCCTTTCTATTATTTTATTTTTATTCTTCTACTTCCAAAAAACGTTACATTTACCCACACTAGGCACATATCCAACTTACACCCAAACACAACAGACCTTAGACTTTTAATAACACATAAAACTCATTTTTCCTTTCTCACAAAAAACATAATACACTCGGCCTTGAGATCTCGAAAACAACACAAACACAAAAAACAAAATACACACGTAAGGTTAATTAGATTCCCATGTCTCCTGTATACATAATATAAAGCACAATTGGGAAAGATCATGTTTCTACCCATGAGTCGCACGGGAAAGACAAAAAATCTACGAGGCAAATAAAGAGAGCTGATTGCGCCGCGAGACATAGATTTTGGCATGTAATTTGATTACAAAGAGAGTTTGCGAACCTCTCGCTCTACATTTTTTAAATTCCATTTATTTACACTTTTTTCTTATTTTTAAAATCAAAATTCTTAATCAAATTTACCATTTATCCTAATTCAAATACTTATCACTTATTTTAATCAAATATTTACCATTTATATGACAACTTATTTTTATTTTGTTCATAAACCAACAACTAAACAAATTTTTATCAACGAAAACTCACTGGTTTTCTCTTAAAATTAGATATTTTATATATTTTTATTTTTGATTTACAAAAGCCTTTTTTCACCATGCACCAAGGCATTAACTTTGATTTCTCCCAACTTATTAATTTTGATTTCTCAAAAGCCCTAATAGAATTCCCTCGAATTTGTTCCCCATCTCGAGTAGAATATGGTTTAGGCACATTTTCTTTTTTTTTTTCCATCATGCACCAAGGCATTAACTTTGATTTATCCCAACTTATTTTAATTTTGATTTCTCAAAAGCCCTAATAGAATTGCCTCGATTTTGTTCCCCATCTCGAGTAGAATATGGTTTAGGCACATTTTCTTTTTTTCACCATGCACCAAGGCATTAACTTTGATTTCTCCCAACTTATTTTAATTTTGATTTCTCAAAAGCCCTAATAGAATTCCCTCGATTTTGTTCCCCATCTCGAGTAGAATATGGTTTAGGCACATTTTCTTTTTTTTCACCATGCACCAAGGCATTAACTTTGATTTCTCCCAACTTATTTTATTTTTGATTACTCAAAAGCCCTAATAGAAAATATCCCTCGATTTCGTTCCCCATCTCGAGTAGAATATTGTTTAGGCGCATTTTCTTTTTTTTTATCCCACTATCTACCATAGCATTCATTTTGATTTCTAATAATTAAAATTTTTTGATTTCTCTTAATTATACTCAACCTATATATCATCAACACCATTCTCTTTTATCTCTTATATCACCACCAATGCTTGTATATAGCCTCTCAATAACCACAACTAATTTTCCCACAAAAATTATTTTTTCCCCTTTACAGAATTCACTCAGGCTACCCCTTCTTGAATTCTTCACATGTAGAGGGCGCATCTGTCATAATGTGTACATAACTGGATGTAATCCCACCACAATATGTATGCAATGTATGATCTAAAGATTTTAATAAAGACAAGGCTTAGCGAAATCTGGGAGAAAGGCCATCAGAGAGGAAACGGTCATTAGTAGGTTTTATTATCCAGGAACTCATAAAAACTGGGTTCAAGAACCTGCCCCTTCCGGGATCATGTTAAAACAAGACAAGGACAAAAGATTAACAAAGATCCAATCAGAGTTCAGGAGGACTAGCTAAGAGCCAATGAGAGACGACCACGAGTCGACATTCATCCAATGAGAACATTGAATAGTTTACATGTTAAATCTTGGACTCAGGTTAGTTAGTTAGGAACCCGGCACCATCGGAACAAGTTAGGAGCTCGGCACCATCGCAACAAGTTGGGACCTGGACAGTATCGAGTTAACAGAAGGACCTGTCAGAGCCAGGACCTCGCCACCATCTTCCTCATCACGCAGATAAGTCCAATGTTCACTATGTGACAGCCTAGCCTTAATCAAGAACCCCATAGTCACCCCTTTCTCCCTTGATCGCTGGCCTATTTCAATCCAATCCTGTGCCCTCGTTATTTTCCCCTGTGTGAATACCTTACTATCTCAGCAAACACGACTGCGCCCACAACAATCAATCAATCAATCAATCAAACCACTCAATTAACCATCACCAAAAAGTCCCGCATATTACAGTGAGTCGACAGGATTCGACAGAGAGTCGACAGGATTCGACATGCACATACAAATATAACAAAGAAAATATTCAACATGGAAAGATACCCAGAAAGTAACTTAGAAAGATTCATGAATATTATTTACATATAGAGATAATCTTTGAATTTTATTTACAGTTACATCATTAAATTTAAAAATATATACATATATACACGCTTACACCTATATATTGTTTACAACCACAAGATATGTCCAATATTTCCTTGAGATCGTTACATCAAAGACCATTTTTCTTAATGAAATCCAAAATAAATTTACAAAGGAAATTAAATTTTATATGTGTCTGTTGGGGCACGTTTTTGTAACCATACCCCAACAGAAGGCGTATGTATAATCAAATCAAATGGATACATGGCTTCCCTCCCACATAGACTTACAGACCATTTTTTTTGCCCAGAAACTTAGACACTTGGTGACACCAGACTTCCATGCTGAAAGCTGATGCCTGGTAAAGAAGAAGACATCCAGAGACATCCGAGCTGGAAACTGTTGTTTCATATGTACATATATTCCCCTCACCAAAAATTTAGGTAAAGGTGACCAGAAAAAAAAAAAGAGGAGAAAAATGGAGAAGGAAGATCTCTAAAGACTGAAACTTATAAAATATCCTTCCAGAGAAAGGAAAGCATCACATTACAGTCCAGGTAAAAAGGGCCTGGGTCAATTTTAGCCAAGACGGGGGGGCGATATATATACCATCCCGAGAAAAAGGGAGGATTGTATTTCAACCCATGTGGAAGGACGGGGGGAGGGAGTCTGAAATCTTACACTACCGCAGGGGTTGTTTCTCTCTTTAGATTTTTTTTGTTTTGGTAATACTATATGTTCTATTTTGAAGGGGAGAGGCCTGGGGCGTCTATGAAATTGATACTGGAGCCGTTGGCCATTTTGATTGGTGTTTCTTTCGGCGAATGAAAATGGAGAATGAGATGATATAAAAGAAGGTTCTTTGCCAAAAGGCAGGATTCGATCGGAATCGCTCAGTGAGAAGGACGATTTTTAGACGGGCCTGAGACGTAGAGGAGACCAGACCTTACCGCCGCTTTCGAGAGAAGGTAAGCCCCTTGCCATTATGGCTTAGCCCCCCCCTTTTTTTTTTATTTTTTTTTATTTTTTGAACAGAAGCTAATCTATTTAGATTCTGAATGGGCCCTAAAGGGCTTTAAGTGACTTAAAAGGAGTGTTAGGGTTCGTATATTTTGTCCCGCTAGAATAGATGGAGATCTAGGTTTCCCCCCCTTTTTTTGTGTAGTAGCCAACCTAGATTTCGCATGGGCCCTAAAGGGCTATAAAGTAACTTCAGGTCACCTCTATCTAAATTTTACTATGTAAATAGCATATCTCGTCAGTATAGACATGTTCCCAAATTTTAAGATATTTAAATAAATATCTAGAGAAATTTTCTTGTCTCCTCTGTTACCTATTTCATACATAATTTGTCTTAGGGTGCTATTCCAACTGTTTAAATAAAATGTTGTATGTTTATTACCTATTTGAAGGGAATGTTACTAATAATCAAGTCTCTCATAAATTACCGGCCACATACATTGCCGCGAGTGTCTGTGTTTCAGTGTTTTATAGATTGCCCAATTTAATAACGATTTCGTGGGTTGTCAGATGAAGTTGTATAATAGTGTCGCGGTTGTTTCCATCTTTAGACCACTGTACTGACAATATTATATGCTCAATCCTTGCTTTAGCTCAACTCTTAATCAATTACAGAGTTTTTTTTCCCTTTTTCTTTTTTATTTACTTTATTTATCCTATTTGCACAAATTGTATTACATGTGATGATGTAAAGACATATGCCGATAGTGCATCACTGACAGCTGTGCTGCTATTATACAACATTAAGGTCTTGCTGCGGGTTATATACATAGGGTTGTTGGCCTAAATTGCTATATATATATATATATACTTAAGTAAGGAGACTTTAATAAGTCACATCGTGTACCCTCCCTTTTCAACTATCCAAACCGGGGAACACATCAATGTCGCCCGCCGCGGGGCTCGAATTTAGTATATGTTTCTTCCCCTATACTTTAGAAATATATACCTAATGAAAAGCCATACTATTTTAAGTATTGGTGAAGTAGTCCACGCATCCTGAGATTAACAGTCTATTATAAATCGTGAATTTTAATTTATGCTTTCCGTTTCACGGGCATTTTATCAGGCAATGAAAGTTATGTTGAGGCGGTGTATACCGCATCTCTCGCCGCTGTCTTTTACGATTCACATTGTTTGTGGCAAAACCTTAATATTATCATTGATTTCTGACATCAAAGTAAAAACGTCTATGGGGATGAGTATCTTTTATTCTGGTCTTCTCGAGCTTTCGAGCTTGTCCGCCCTTCTACAGGAGAAACATATACAATATATCAAGAAAATATAACGTCGCCTGATGCTAAAACTATTATGATTCTATGCACATATATATATATATACATTAGAAAGTTTTGCATATTATTTGTTTTTCTTAAGACATATTTTTTTGGATTAAGGTATTACACATATTCTACTATTGTTTGCTATATTCTATGAATTATCTTATAGGTTAGAAATTCTATTATTTAAGTAGTTTTATAATAGTTATTGTAACGGCAGCTGGCATGCCTATATAGTAAATTATCAGTGAACACATATTTATCACTGATGATACTCTGTGCAGTTGCCTTTTGACTGTTTGTAATATCTACGACTTGTAAACATATGTCTTATAATTAATATGCTATATCTGATGTTGGCTTAAAAGAAATAAAGTATTTCTTTTTTAAACTTCCAAGTACTTCTTGCTTATTAACGTCAACAAATACGAGGACGTTACATGGTGGCAGCGGCAGCGGCGCTTGTAAACAACACCTCGTGGTAAGAACAATTTATTAATTTACAATTTCTCAAAGTATTTCAAAACATCTCTAATTGCATGTTCAAATAAAATTCAAATTGCATAAAAATATATACAAAATAATTTAATTTACAAGCAAGAAGAAATAAGTGTATTTTTAGAAGAAAAAAAAAAAACAATAACAACAACATGGCGGAAAATGCTATTCGACCTCCAAAACAAATAGGCCTAAACGAACTAAACAAAGAGGGCTGGGAATCTTGGCTTGAAAGCTTTGAATGGTATGAAATTGCTACCCAATTAAGTAGTAAAGCACCAGAGGTACAAGTTGCTATCTTTATGGCTGCAATGGGACGAGAGGCTCAAAATATTTTTAAATCTTTCAACTTAAATAATGCAGATAAAAATAATCTGAGCATTGTAAAAGACAAGTTCAACAACTATTTTTCTCCAAAGCTGAACACTACAATTGAAAGATTCAAATTCAATCAGATGAAACAGAAAGAAGATGAATCATTTAATGATTTTCTGACTAGGATCAAATTACAGATAGCAAACTGCAAATATGCTGTCATGTCTGATGAACTACTTAAAGATCGAATAGTTGTAGGAATTATCAACAATGAAATAAGAGAAAGACTTCTTAGTGAGGCTGACCTTAATCTGGAAAAAGCCACACAAATTTGCATAGCATGTGAAAATGCCACAAACCAAATGAAACATGTACTATCCGACTCAGACAAACAAGTTGCTGTGACAAAGGTGAACAGTAAGAAGAGGGAAGATAGAAAAGAGCCGAAGAAAGAAAATACCACTAACCAAAGTCACAAAATAATAGAAAACTGCAGAAATTGTGGTAGATCCCACAAAATCAACCAATGTCCGGCATATCAAAAGAGATGCAACAAATGCAAGAAACTCAACCATTTTGCTAATCTTTGCAGATCCAAGAACACAAATTCATACAAAGTCAGACAAATTGTTGGGTCACCAGAACCTGAAATGAATCAAGAATTTGTAATCCAGTCAGTTGAAAACACCAACCTGACAGAAGATTGGTATGAAGAAGTAAAAATCAAAGGCAAAAAGGTAAACATGAAACTAGACACAGGTGCACAGTGTAACGTGTTGCCACTTAGCCTGGCAGGGAGATTAAATCTGGAAATCCAAAGGTCTCCAGTAAAAAGTTTAATTTACTTTTCAGGACATCGAATTCCTGTCGAAGGACAAAGTCTAGCAATGTGCATGGTGAAAAACATGACTGCCTACATACGTTTCATCATATCCAGAGATAACACATGTCCCATCCTAGGCAGACAAACCTGTTCCAATTTAGGTCTTGTCAAGCGAGTAAACACCTGTCAAGCAATTACACAGGAATACCAAGAATTATTCGAAGGGATAGGATGTTTGAAAGGATATGAATACGAGGCAAAGTTTCAGACTTCCGACATGAACATGCAAGTAAGACCACCCAGACCTATTCCTCTATCTATTAAAGAAAGTGTAAAGAAAGAACTTGAGGAAATGGAAGACAATGGGATTATAAAGAAAGTAAATTACCCTACCCCCATCTCCAGTCAGATGGTTATAGCAAAACAGAAAGGAAAAATACGTATATGCATTGACCCATCGGATATCAATAAAGTAATTCTAAGAAGCCATTTCCCATTACGGACTTTTGATCAGATTGCAGTAAACCTGCATGGTTCAAAATACTTCACAAAGTTGGATCTGAAGAAAGGATACTGGCAGATCAAAGTAGCCCCCAACTCACAACGCTACTTTACCTTCAGCACTCCGTGGGGAAGATATATGTTCTTGAGAGTTCCCTTTGGAATTAAAACTGCTCCAGAAATATTCCAGAAAATCATGGCAGACTTACTCCAAGACCTTGAGGGTACAGAAAATTCAATGGACGATATCCTGATTCATGCTCCGGATCCACAGACCCTGGAAATAAGAACAAGAGCTGTACTACAGAGGCTTAAAGAAAATGGAATCAAACTGAATAGAGATAAATGCAAATTTCAACTTCAAGAAGTCCAATTTTTAGGTCATATTGTCAAGACAGAAGGCATTAAAATTGACCCTGAGAAAGTGCGTGCAATAGGAGAAATTAAATCACCGAGCAACAAGCAAGAACTACAACGTCTCTTAGGAATGGTACAATACCTGAGCAGGTTCATCCCTAACCTTGCAGAGAAAACCAAAAACATGAGGTTGCTTTTGAAAAAAGATACACCTTGGCTATGGGACGAATCCCTCGATCGTGATCTCTTAGAGATCAAGACTTTGCTCAGAACTGCACCAACTCTGAAATTCTTTAATCCCAACGGAAATCTGACACTTTCAGTAGACGCCAGTTCGTATGCCCTTGGAGCGGTTCTATTACAAAACGGAAAGCCCATAGCCTACGCATCATCAGCTCTCAACTCCACTCAGCAGAACTACGCTCAGATAGAAAAGGAAGCACTTGCCATCAAATTTGGATGCGACAAATTCCATCAACTCATTTATGGCAAAACTGTTGACGTCGAGACGGACCACCGTCCTTTAGAAACCATATTCAAGAAGCCATTAAGCAAAGCACCCCCGAGGCTCCAGAGAATTTTTCTACAGATACAACAATATGATCTCAGGATTAAATACAAGAAAGGAAAAGAACTGCTAACAGCTGATCTACTAAGTAGAGACTGCTCATATGAAGACACCTACTTGGAAGAAAACTTCGAAGTACTGATGACCACCCCGACAAATAAGTCAAGCTATGAGGAACTGCAAGCTCTTACAAAAGAGGACCAAGAACTACAAGAACTAAAAAACCTAATCTTATATGGCTGGCCAAACTACAAATCAGCAGTCCCTGAAAGCTGCAAGAAATACTGGCCATATAGAGATGAACTCTCGACAAACGAAGACCTAATCTTCAAAGGTAGCAGAGTCTTCATTCCGCTAAGGTGGAAAGCAAAGATACTCAAGTTAATCCACGAAGGACACCAAGGAACAAACAGCTGCTTGAGAAGGGCCCGAGACTCAATATACTGGCATGGCATGTCCCAAGACATCATCAGCACAGTAGAAAATTGTAGGACTTGCCAAGCGAATCAGAGGAACAAGACAAAAGAACCAATGATCATAAAAGAGATACCGAGTCTTCCTTGGGAGATAGTCGCAGCTGACATTTTCTCAATAAAAGGAAAAAATTACCTGTTAATAACAGATAACTACTCTGGATTCATTGATTTCAAAGAAATGAAGACAATGAACTCTGCAGAAACTATTGAATCTCTTAAAAAATGGTTTAGCGTACATGGAATTCCCAGACTCCTGGAAACTGATAATGGACCAAACTTTACGTCCAGAGACTTTAAAGACTTTCAAAAGAAGTGGTTGTTCGACCACCAGACATCAAGTCCTCTATATCCTAAATCAAACGGATTAGCAGAGAGAGCGGTACAGACAGCCAAGAACCTCATCAGGAAGTGTTTGGATTCAGGACAAGAAGTGGAACTAGCACTTTTGAACTTTTACAACGCTCCTAGAGATGGTCTTCCTTCACCAGCTCAGTGTCTGTTCAGTCGCAGGACCAGAACCCTCCTTCCCACTAGCACTCATCAGTTGGAACCAGAAATCCAAAAGGGACATACACAAAACCTAAGAAATAAGCGGGAGAGGCAGAAAACACACCACGATAAGACAGCAAAGACAACCCGAAGCTTCAAGGAAGGTGAAAAGATAATGCTGAAACAGCATCACCGTGAATGGATCCCTGCCAGAGTTACCCAAGAAGTAGCTCCAAGATCATATAAAGTGCAAACACCTACTGGTGAGTACCGCCGCAACAGCTCCTTCATGCGACATACGAATCTGGAGAGTCCAAAGCAACAGCGAAGGAGAATCCCGGAGATCCCCAAGTCAACTCTACCGGAAGGACCTGGCCCGAGCGGAGATAAGGAACAGGCTCAAGTTCCTGAAGAACTCAATACTTCTCCAAGAGCATTCACAGGCCAGGAACCCAGGAGTGATCACCAGAACGCGGAGCACAAGAACGGCACCCTGCCCATTACAACAAGGTCCGGGCGGATCATCAAGCCACCCAAACGATTTGAAGAATGAATTTCTTCAAAGGGGGAGATGTAACGGCAGCTGGCATGCCTATATAGTAAATTATCAGTGAACACATATTTATCACTGATGATACTCTGTGCAGTTGCCTTTTGACTGTTTGTAATATCTACGACTTGTAAACATATGTCTTATAATTAATATGCTATATCTGATGTTGGCTTAAAAGAAATAAAGTATTTCTTTTTTAAACTTCCAAGTACTTCTTGCTTATTAACGTCAACAAATACGAGGACGTTACAGTTATTGGCTATTACATATAAGTTACTTATATTATTGTTGATATTATTAGCTGGTACTAGGATATATTGTGTTATATGTTTCGGGCAAATCTATTTCTATTAATGCTATTGTGTTTTCTGAATAATAGAGAATCAATTATAAGCCTTTGATATTTGCTGTTTATGTTATTGTAATGTATTCTAGGTTCTCCTAATGCGAAAGTGTGACCTGTTCCTTTGCAGTATTGGAAAATTAGAGACCTATTGTCTTGATTAATAACGTTGCGTCTATTGCAACCGACCTTTTTTTTTTTTTTCATGATGCCGCCAACTGCATATGATCTTAAATATCCTGTATACACTCTGACAAGGGAAGGTTATCCTGAATTGACAAATGTACAATTTTTGTCTATAGTAGAGATTTCCAAGATTCTATTTCTGAAACATTTTTTTTTTTTGGATGAAGACAAATAAAACCATCTTGATAGTATTGAATTTTACAGTAAATACATTTGCCAGTAGAAGGCATGATGAGATTACATGAAATTTAAACCAGTTATATGCTTAGTATGTTCCTTCAGTTGTAATTTGACACCGTCTTGAAATAAAGAAATTGGACGGTGCGCTATATCTTGATGCTGGATATTTCTGTGTCAGAAAGGTGTAGTTATTCTGTTTAATGAGAATTCCAATAATTATCGAAATTTAGCAGATTATCATTGGGGATTTGAACAACTGTCTTGAAAATTTTTGAACAGCCCGAGTAGATAGAAGAGTCCTAGAGTTAGAGTGGAGAATTAGTAGTACAGACTGACCACTCGACGCAGATAACTCTAGGGAACAATTACTGTGTTAATCCGCCGTAGACAAGAAGAACATTGATTCTCAGGATACTCGATAGGCAGAATTTTGAGAATTGATAAAGTCATAGTTAAAGTTTACACAGGCATGTGGGAGTAAAGACAGTGATTTAAAGAGGCAGCCTTGTGTCTTAAATACTTTTAGTGGAAGCAGATGCCACTGCAAATATTCAGGTCTAATAATTTCCAAATTTGAAGTCATGCATGACGGGTTAGCACGGGATTGACGCCTGGACGGGTTTCCACTGGGATTAATCGAGCTTGCGAAAGAACTAGAAGAAGTGTGACATGTCACGCCACTGTACTAAATTAATAATTGAGAAGATTTATGTTGAGCCAACTGAAATTAGTAAAGAATTAAGAGATTAAGGTCTTATTCTTTGAGTTTTACACTAATTTCAATTACGCGATATGGACGGCGTTATAAGTTGGGTGGAAATGATTCGGCCGCAATGGGATGGTCTCCTGGAGATGGTACGATCAAATAATACTTATTGAATGCCGGGCGGGATCGCATAAAGCATTAAACGATATCGAGAAATGCTTAAAGAAACACCCTAGAAGATTGGGGATCGACAAAATGACGACATGGAAAATGCTCAACATTGTACATTGGCAGCAAAATGATATCTTGCTATTGTATGGACGACCACTCCTTCCTGAAATGTGCAGCGGATGTTAGTCCCAGAATTAGGTCCTTTGAGGCGACACTTTCCTTTGCAGATGACATAAAGACGCATGACAAAACAGCACACGAGCATTTAAACTAGCTTCAATTCCTGCCATTAATTAATTTAGTTGACCAATAGCTATAGAACCGCTGGAGACCTCCATACCCTGTGTGAATATTTTAGTGAGAAATGAGCGATTCAATTCCATGAGCCATGAGGTATCCTGTAAGATCAGAGATGTACCCCATTCAAATTTTTTTATAGTAGCCAGTGCGAGATATTTCCAGAATTTTTTTTTTTAACTGTCATATAATTCGGAAACTAGAAAACTACACTATTTTGATACAGTTTACATCTAGCATCCATGTGAACTCAATATGACTATTGAACGTAGATTGAAGATTAATGAGCGAGCCAACCTAGAGAGAACGAGTTTAATAGGCTTACAATCAATAGTTGAAGCAAACTATTCGCACAAATTTGTTATGTTCTCTCTCTAAATGATCTATGACATTATAGGTTTTCTTAACAAGGTAACTACCCCGCCGAGTGTATATGGAGTTATAAAGCTTAAAGGTCATAGGCTGTTGGAATAGAGTAGTTAAAAATTAAGAGTGATAATAGATCGGGATCCAGATCCCGATGACGGGTTTCGAGGAAACACCAGAGGGATGAAAAGGCAGTGAAATGTGTAGAAAATGATGGAAGAGAGATGAGAGAGAGGTGATGAAAGAGGTGTTGAAAGTGATAAAAAGAGTGAGAAAGCGTTGAATGTTGATGAGAAAGAGATAGAGAGATGCAGAAAAATGTTGAAAGAGAAAGAATTGGAAAGGGTTGGATAAAGAGTTTTAAATAGGTCTTAGTGTTATGGTGAACTTTAAACAGTTTGCAGTTTTTTTTTTTTTAACATGTGTTCTAGTGCTAAGTGTTGAAAGGAGCTTTGACACCATGTTTCAGGGTTTGTGTGTTATTTGTCTCAACCTTGTCTTTGTGCAGAATACCGTCTCACAACCTTACTGTAGTGTTTGTTGCCACCTTTAAAGATCTTCACAATTTGTTTTAATATTAGTGTGTCATTTAGAGAAAATTGTCACAAACCTTATCCTTGTATAGAACACCGTTTTTACACCGTTTTATTTAATAAGTTATATGAGAGATTTTAGATATAGTATAAGAGTTACTATTTACATGAGCCAAATCGACCCAACAGTTAGAGCAAGAGGGGGGAACTCAGATATTTCCTCCTTTCACGTGACGCGACTGTTCACCCCGACCGGTCGTGCCAGATAAAAGGGAATACCAGGAAACTCTGTCCTCCTTGCACTTCGGGTTTTGTGATAGGGCTCCATGCTCGCTACAAGGACTACATCTTGGGTTTTCGTGTTCTCCTAGTGTAGAATTGGCTCAGCCTCATTTTTAGTATAGTATATAATTAAGAGTTGTCTCACAACCTTGTTTTAATATGACACACCGTTTTGAAGAGCTTGTACAACCTGTCAGGATATGATTTAGGAAAATTTTAGTTTCTTTTTATTGTTATGTTACAATTTTATCCAACAAGGGGTGACAACCAGAGCGGACTCAGAAGTAATGAGACGAGGGGAAATTGACAGAGTTAGTGTGAACAGTTTAACTTTACGCAGGTCTACAAGGGTGAAAAGGCCCACACAGTGTAAATTCTGCTTAGACTGTCGCCACTAACTAGGATTTTGGAGTGTGTACGGAGAATCAGCTCGATAGAATGAGAAGTTT
>CP092880.1:57678929-57831856 GCA_030710605.1 Cordylochernes scorpioides
GCCCGAAGATCCATCCCTGCAGGTCAGGGGGCCGCTGGATGATAGTGAAGGCCTCCAGGATGACAGGCCTGATCCGCCCACAGGACCAGTAGCGGTGGGCCAGTGACAGGTCTTCGGACCCACAGGCGATGCAGGAATCCCGGGCTGAGGCCGGATGCGCTGGATGGGGGAGGGCGTGAAAGGCCAGCCGCACGGCAACGTCGGCATTGTGCCCCGAGAAGGCACCTCGCCGGAGAGAAGGCCAGCTGATGGAGATGGGGATGCTGACGTGGGGAAGCCACTGGGCTAGGAGCTGGGTGATGGGCAGTGCAGCCAGGCGTGGACATTCTAGCATGCGGCGGGCAGTGCGGGTGGTTAGGCGCTGGAACGCAGTGGCCGTCCCGCGCAGCACGATGCCGTCCTTGATGTTGTCAACCCGGTGGGTGTGGTTCCGGTTCTCTTCCACAATCCGGCTGCAGAAGGTGGTGAGTGCCGCGATGTCAGCGAGGGCGGCGCGGGTGGTGCGCAGAGGGAGAGATGAAGAGCTGGTGAGATCACCAACGCGCATCCCCGCCCACCGCGATGCGACCAAAAAATCTGGAGGCCGAAGGAATCTGGAGTCCCTGATGATATGGAGCTCCTGAAGCTGAGTGGCGGCAGCACCCGGTGGTTCAGCTCCAATATCTCCGAGACGGCCTCCCAGAGCTTGAGGAGCCTGCGGCGCCGAGGTGGATGCCATGTCCCAGATGTTGGAGGGGTCAGCCACGTCCCACTCACAGCGAGCCAGGAGTAGGCGTTGAGGCCTCCGTGCAGCGCGGTCTGCACGCCCCTCAAGCACGCCAGGCGAAGCTGTGTCCCAATGTCGAGAAGTCCGAAGCCGCCCACGGAGACTGGCCTTGCAAGAACACCGCCCGGCAACCAGGTAGTACGCCGAGGTCCCCAGACAAAGCGCACCAGTCGGGCCTGCAGCTTGGCGATGGTGGAGTCTGTGGGCAGGTAGCCGTGAAGATGGTGCACCACGGCGGACAACACCAGCGAGTTGGCGGCTCTGGCTCGATCGACTAAGGAGAGGCCGCGGGTGAAGGGGACCCACCTCGCCACAGCACTCTCGAGCAGTGCGAGGAGATGTTGTTCCTGGGTGGAGGATGACACTGCAGGTGTTAAGTTGCAGCCCAGTACCTGAATCTGCTCCGATGTCCAGGAGATGCCAAGCTGCGCGTCGGTGCGGGCCCGCCAGGCGCCGCACCATAGGCCTTTACACTTCGCGAAGTTGACGCCTATTCCCGAAGCGCGCCGGAAGTCCTCGAAGATGATTCTCACCATGTCGAAGAGCTCGTCGCGCCTGATGAGCAGCACGATGTCGTCGGCGTAGGCGAGGACGTTTCCGGGGCCGAGCGCTCGCTCGAGGCGCAGCAGGAGAGGGCCAGTGGCGAGGCTAAACAAAGCGGCGCTGATGGCACAGCCCTGCCTCACCCCGTTCAGCAGATGGAAGAGCCTTGTGTGGAGGCCTCCGGCTCGCACCGCCGCATCCGCCCCGGCATACAGGAGGAGGAACCACTCAACGAAGGCAGGAGGCAGCCGCAGAGAGACCATCAGGGACACCAGAAAGGAGCGGTCCAGGGTGTCGAAGGCCGACTCTAGGTCCGTTGAGATGACAGCCAGCTCCGACCCGTTCCTCGTAGCCATGTCGATCTCGTCGGCTACTCGCGCCACGTTCCAACTGGGAGACCTTCCCGGAACAGCGTATGTCTGGCACCGAGGCACCAAGGCGGGAAGATGGGGCCGCAGACGCTGGAGGAGGATGTTGCCCAGGACGCGGTAGTCAGCTGTGGGGAGCGAAATTGGCCTGTAGTCGCTGAGCCCAGGGCCGCCGTTGGACTTGGGGACGAGGCAGATGGTGCTGCGCCTGATCGATGAAGGCAGGGCCCCGCGGAGTTTGGAGGCCTCGAAGACGCGCTTGAGAGCCTCTACGAAGAAGTCTTAATATAAGAATAAGAAACTCGCAGGGCAATTCGTCCCACCCGGGAGCCTTTCCGAGCGGTAGTCGGCGGATGGCCTCCGCGATATCTGCGCCGGTGATGTCAGGGCGGGTCAGTGGATCATCCTCTTCCAGGGTGAGGGTGGTGGTCGTCCCCCGGATGAACTCAGCGGCGGCGATGGGGTCGCCGGATTCACAGGCAAAGCGGCGCCGGTAGACGGAGTATGCCCGTCGTCGCAGCTCCCCGCCGTCGATGATGTTCCCATCTTCATCCCGGATGGTCGTTCTAGAGGGCCTTCGGACGCGAAGCGAGCGCACAAGGTCGGGCAGCGATGGGTATTCGGCGGCTGCTGATGCTGCCTCCAGTCTGGCCTGAAAATACCGCCTGGCGCGCGAGATGTGGTCGTCATCGGCGACGCGTGGGACATGGAGGGATCTCACCTCCGCCAGGAGTTCGGCCTTGATCTTGGACCATCTTATCCATAGAGCTTCGCTGGACATGTCCGCAATAGATCCAGATGTTCTTTCTATTGTTGCCAGCAGATGTTCATCCACCAGAGCCGAACGAAGCATGGCGGCCACGCAGGGCTGGCGAGGGGAAGGAGGCGAGCCCATCTGGGTGAGGACAGGTCGATGGTCAGAGAGCCTGTAGTAGATGGTCTTGTACAGTGTCACTCTCTCCAGGAGTCTCGATGGCAAGAGAATTCTGTCCAGGCGAGCTGCGTCAACCCGACTCCTGCAGCTGGCCACTCTGGTTGGAAGGTGTTCGGCGTCGAAGAGGGTGGCAACATCAACGAGGGCTGTCTGGTCCATTAGCTCCGTGAGGGCCTCCACCGAGCCGGATGTTATGTCGCTCGGGCTCTGCTCGTCGATGTTGAGATCACCCACCACCCAGGCGTCCTCCTGGATTGCGGCTGCTGTTATGGACTCCAGCTGCTCAAGCCGCTCGCGAGGAATGTGTGACAAGTGACAGTTGATTACACGCACTTCCTGGCCTCGGACGTCGATGGAGATGTTTCCCGGCCACAGGACGCGCTGCCGCAGGACAGCGACCCCCGGCGCGAAGAAGCAGGCGAGGCCCGAACCCCTGAGGGCTGCGGGGGGCACGATGGCGGCGCTGTAGCCCAGGCACAGATGTTGAATGGGATCCAGCGACGAGGTGTTGGTCTCCTGAACAAAGGCGACGTCTACGCGATGTTGGCGCAGGAAGTGACAGAGCTCAATGCTCCTCTCGCGAGCGGCGAGCCCGCGGGCGTTGATGGATGCCAGACAGAAGCTCATTGGGCGCTCCTCGTCTGGGCACGGACGTCCGTGAGACGCTTGTAGATGGCGGAGTGGGAGTTGGGCAAGGCGTTCACTAGGCTCTCGGCAACCTTATTGAGCGCGGTCTTCTGCTCGCTCCCCATCTTCTTCTGTAGGCTCTTCAGACCGGGGATGGTGGTTAGCGCCTCCAGGACCTCTCCTCTCTCGAACCCAAGAAGCCCAGGATGGTCCAGGATGTCGCTGGGGACAGTCTCAAGGAGCTTATTGAGCTGCATCCGGGTCTTCTTGGGGGTCCCTGAGGGGGTCGACACTAGGACCTCCTCTTCTTTCATCTCTTCCGGTGCCACAGGGGCCTTTGGCTTCTCCTGTGAAGAGGATTTGGTCTTTTGAGAGCCATTTGGAACCCCTGGTGAAGGAGGGGCTGGGTCCACAGCAGCAGTGGGTTGGGCCTGTGCAGCAGATGAGGGGACTGCAGTGAAGGCTTGCGATTGAGCTGGAGTTGGTGCTGCAGTCGATGTTGTCCCTGCGGCTGGCGTTAATACTAGGGCCGGCTTGGTGTTCAGAGAGGAAGGCATCCCTCTTCCGGCGTTATTTGGAGCAGCAGGGTGGAGAAACAGGTTAGCCTCTTGTACGCCAGTCTTCCGCGGGCAGTTGGCGCGTTTGTGCCCGTGCTTATAGCATAGAGAGCACTTAATTCCATAAGTCACGTACACGTGACTGGTCACCCCTTTTGATTTTACTTCGAGACGGGCTGGGATGTGAGAGAGCTTCACGCCGTCTCGAAGGGTGATGAAGGCCTCACGACGTGCATCGGCCCAATACGAGTCGCCCAACTCCATCATTTTCTGGACGATGGAGGTTATCTGTCCATAGGGCCGCAGGGCTGCCACGAGGTCTCCGTTTTCAATGAAGAATGGGACGTTGCCGATCATGATCCGCTCTGCCCGCTTCTTCAGTGGTGTTGCTCGCAGGAGGGCGTCCTCCAACTCCAGCCCATCCTCGACGAGCTTGTCGGCTTGCTGGATACTGGAGAGGCCGACCAGGTATTGCCCCTCCATCTTCGTCAGCTGGTAGACGGAGCCCTTGCCCAGTTTGGTTTCCAACGCCCGGAAATACTGCTCCTGGGCGAAGTCTGGGCAGTACTCCAGGTAGACACATTGGTCCACCTGCCCTACTGCTGACCTGGCTCGGAAGGTGGCCTGCTTTTGCCTGGATGTCTGGCACTCGCGCACCTTACTAGGTTCAGGCGCGGATCGTGGCCTGCTGCTGTTGCTAAGGATACTTGGTGCCTGGGTACATCCCTTTTTGGCCGCCGAGTTGGTGTGGTCAGGGTCATGTGGCCTCTTCTTTGAGACGCCCACTGTGGTGAAGATTCCATCTTCGGCCTCGGGAAGCTGGTTGTCCAGTTCCGGGCAATCAGCCCAATTGCGGCGAGAATTTGCATGTCCGCCGTTCGCCGCCGGCTCAGAATTCGCATCTTTACGATTGTTTGAATCAGAAAGGCTTTCAGCCATATCTGATTCTTTTGCCGATATTTCGGTGGAGCCTTGAGGGTTTTCTGTGAAGTTCATATGGGCTTGCAGCCCATTCTCTTGGCTTTCAGCCAATACCCCAAAGGGGTTAGTAGTCTCCATGGCCTCCATCTCAGACTCAAAAAACGAGGAGCTCGCGCGCCGCGTGGCCGCACGGCCGAGAGAGAGAGATTGAGATTGAAACTACTTTATTTCAATGTCCATATAAGATTATATAAGGTTAAATACAGAATAAATACAAATATGAATAAATATGATTATATAAGGATAAATATAGGAAAAATAGATATAAATAGATAAAAATAATTTATAAATATACATATATATAAAATATATACAAGGTCTTCATTGGTGGTGCCCACCGCGGGAAAGACTCCGCCACCGGTGGACTGCGAGAGTTCTCTCCCACAGAGTGGGAAGGTCTAGGTGTTGGCTGGCGAGAGAGAGAGAGAGAATATACAAATCATAAAATTGTTTCTCTTTTGTTGATAAATCATTCAACTCATAACCTATAATTCTAGATTCCATATGATCAGTGATCAAAGGAATATTGGCTGAGGTGTGAACACAGTTATAACTGGTTGTTTTATATGTTTGGGTACACCACAGCAGAATTTGATATTGCATTGAGTTCAGTTTGTTCATATATTTTTTGCTAATAAATTCAAACCATATTTCTGTTCCGTAAGTTAACGTTGGTCTTATTATTACAATTACAATTATTTTATTTCCAAAGCGCTATATCCCGCAAGGGATACTTGCGCCAAACAAGGAGAAAAGTCTATTTACATGAGTTATTTACATTATTCAACGAATAAAAACATTAGAGATCCAGATTTTGTAGAAATTTTAGAATGTATTTACAAAATGAATTGAACTTTAGATATGATTTTTTATTGGAAATCAAATCGTTTAATTCATAAACAACTAGTTCATTCTTCATTCTATAATCTTGAAATGCTGGGCAGTCGATCAGTAGATGTCTTGAGGTTTGTTCCTCCATACCACAAAAGCAACTTGAATCCTCCACTGCCTTTATTCTATTTAAAAAACTTTTGAAATTTCCGTGGTTTGTAACAAATTGAGTATTATAAAAATTTGGACGAAAGTATTTAGGGATTTCTTGGGGAAAAAAGCTTAAGAAGGTATTATTTGCTTCGTTTTTCAGAACATTCATTCTTGATTTGAGAAAGGTATCTATAATTCCTGGAATAAATGGGTCATAAATTTGTTGATCATCTGTGGATAAGTTTCTCAGATCAGATATCATGATTCTGGATTCGATAAAGTCTGAGATCAGAGGAATGTTGGCCAAACTATGAACACAGCTATATGATGTGGATTTATAGGCTTGTATACACCATGTCAGTATTTGATATTGGGTTGAATTTAATTTTTGTAAACATTTTTTATTTAAATATTTGAACCAAATTTCGGCTCCATATGTAAGTATTGGTCTAAAAATGGATTTATATAAAGTTAGCCTTTTCTGGGTGCTTAGACCCCAAGATTTCCCGCAAATTGAGAAGAGATAATTTTTAAAACGTTTTGTACGATTTACTATTTCTTCTATGTGGTATGTAAAATTTATTTTGTTTCTTCTTCTGTGATTTGCAATTATTATTCCTAAAATTTTGGTCTTCAGAGTTGGTATGATTATTTCATTATTAAATTTGATTGGGATTTTTTTCTTTGTTATGTAAATAAAGTATATTAGTTTTTTCTAGACTTATTTCAAGTTTGTTACTCTTACACCATACATCAATCGTATTTAATGTTTGTTCTATAACTAATTTCAGGTCTTTGCAATTGTTGTGCCAGCATATAATTGAAACATCATCCGCATAACATACCACTTCACTATTAGGAACTTGATATTTGATCAAAAGATCGTTTAGTAATATTATCCATAGTAGTGGAGATAGCGGGCCACCCTGCGGACATCCCTTTGTAATTTGTTTATTTATTGTTAAGTTCTCATATGTAAATTTCGTTTTCCTCGACTTGAAATATGATTGAATAGTCCTTATTAAACTTTCCGGCAAATTATCTTCATCTATTATTTTTAAAATCGACAGGCCACCATGCGTTATCAAAGGCTCCCGCAATATCTATTGTGACCAGAGCTGTCAGTTCTTTGGTTTTGTGTTCCATTATTATATCGATTATATTAGTCAAGGCTGTAATAGTAGATTTTGACTTGATGAATCCATGCTGTTTGGGACTTAATAAATTGTTTTGCATATAATATTCATAAATTTTCTTTTTAATAACTTTTTCGTAGATCTTAGACAGATTAGATGTTAACGAAATAGGTCGATAGCTTTTTATTGATTCGTTAGATTTGTTTGGTTTCATTAGAATTTTTAAAACTGTCGTTTTCCATTCCCTTGGAAAATATCCCATCTGAATACATTTATTTAATAACGAATGTAGCACCGGAAGTATCAGAGTCTTTGAGTATTTTATCATGTTATTACTGATATTATCTTGACCTGGTGACTTTTTAACATTGGTATTGTCAATTAGATATTCTATTTCTTCGGTATCAATATGGATAGCGCTTGAATTCCTGAGAAAAGGTTCGTAACTTCTAACCAATTCTTGTTGTTGGTTGTCTTGATCAATTCTGTCATCTGCAATTAATACATTTATTATGTCTGTAATGCGTTTTTCTTTTTCTGATTCTTGATTGTTGTCTATTATGGGAAGTCCTTTTTGCTTGTTTGAGGATTTGAGCTTTTTGAAAATGTTATATGCGTTACCAAAAGGATCATTTGATTCATTTTCTTCGATGAAAATTTTCAAACTATTTCTCTTTGCTTTCTTTATCATATTATTAAATTTGTTTCTGACTTGTTTAAATCTTGTTGAATCGATAGTCTTACTGTGATAAAATAAGTTTCTTACATAATGAAAATGTGTTTTCATTAGTTCAAGTTCTTTATTCCACCATTTTATACCTGCATCATATGCGTAGTTGTTTGATTTTACTTTTAATGATATGTAAGCTGCTTCTATTATGTTATCCATGAGTTTGTTTACAACTTTATCAATATCCGTGCAATTTTCCACCATATCTGCCTCATTCTTTAATTTGATAAATTCTTGATACTTGAGATTTTTGGAGAAATTTGTCCAGTTGGCGTGTTTTTCATTGAATTTCCATGTAGAATTCTGTTTATCTTTTATATAATTAAATTTTGAGTGAATTTCAAATTGAATTGCCAAATGATCAGAAATATTCGTCAGTGATGAGGTGGTCCAATGTCTGATCATATTTATTGAAAGTCTATTCGAGATTGTTAGATCTACTATACTTGCACCTCTACATGTTGGAGTTTTATCGTTGTGAATGTACAAGTGATTTTCATTTATTATTGTTTGCAATTTGTACCCATTTGAATTTGTTATTTTATCGAACCAGATTGGATGACGGGAATTGAAATCTCCGCATAGGACTATAGGGTTATTTGAATAAGTATTAATCAAGTTTCTTATAAAATCTAAGTGAGTATCATTACAGGAATTGGGATGAAAGTAAAAATTTCCGATTACTACAAACGAATTTGAGGTTATGACAGATATTGCAGTACAGAATTGATTCGTAAAATTATAGATTTATAAAGTTACGATGTACTAGAGCGCCATCTGTTATCAAATTATAAAACTATTTTAGAGGCGTATTATTCTTTTTTTTTAAATAAAACAATTTCTACTGTCCTTACTGCGATGAAAAAATTAAAGGGAGGGCCTGGCTCATCAGTGGTGAACCCTCCCAGCGGTTTCGCCAGTTTAATCTACCATACCGCTGTTATATTGCATTTTTGGAACTTCCTTTTATAGGTGACCGTTGTAAGAATCTTGGAATGGGTATTTTAGAAGAACTATGGACATAAGCTTTTAGGACAGCAGAATTAAATATAATTATAAATATATAATATGCTTCGAGCAATCGCTCTTCCGCAAATATCAAATTGTGTCTTTTATTAGAACTATAATGTTACGATGTACTAGAGCGCCATCTGTTATCAAATTATAAAACTATTTTAGAGGCGTATTATTCTTTTTTTAAAATAAAACAATTTCTACTGTCCTTACTGCGATGAAAAAATTAAAGGGAGGGCCTGGCTCATCAGTGGTGAACCCTCCCAGCGGTTTCGCCAGTTTAATCTACCATACCGCTGTTATATTGCATTTTTGGAACTTCCTTTTATAGGTGACCGTTGTAAGAATTTGTTTCATTTTTGAAATAGTTTAAATAAATGTCGCAGCCTATTGAATGAGCTGCAAAACGATTGAGGGTTAGATATCAAAAGAAATTTATCTAGGTTGATTAAATAATTGATTTAGCGCAACAATTTGAAATACATTGTTCGTCTGTTTATTTACAAACATTTTCCTAGATGGCGTTTATTGATATTTTCAAATATGTCAATGAAATATTTTATATAGGTTTTTAACTTTTAATTAGACATTTTTAATTTATATTTAGACATTTTCATATCAATTTAGATTCCTTCTATTTTATTTAGACATTTTCAATTTTAATTAATTCAAGATTCTTACAACGGTCACCTATAAAAGGAAGTTCCAAAAATGCAATATAACAGCGGTATGGTAGATTAAACTGGCGAAACCGCTGGGAGGGTTCACCACTGATGAGCCAGGCCCTCCCTTTAATTTTTTCATCGCAGTAAGGACAGTAGAAATTGTTTTATTTTAAAAAAAGAATAATACGCCTCTAAAATAGTTTTATAATTTGATAACAGATGGCGCTCTAGTACATCGTAACATTATAGTTCTAATAAAAGACACAATTTGATATTTGCGGAAGAGCGATTGCTCGAAGCATATTATATATTTATAATTATATTTAATTCTGCTGTCCTAAAAGCTTATGTCCATAGTTCTTCTAAAATACCCATTCCAAGATTCTTACAACGGTCACCTATAAAAGGAAGTTCCAAAAATGCAATATAACAGCGGTATGGTAGATTAAACTGGCGAAACCGCTGGGAGGGTTCACCACTGAAGAGCCAGGCCCTCCCTTTAATTTTTTCATCGCAGTAAGGACAGTAGAAATTGTTTTATTTAAAAAAAAGAATAATACGCCTCTAAAATAGTTTTATAATTAGATTTATAAAGTGTAAGCTTTTTTTGGGTGCTAAGACCCCAATATTTTCCACGTTGTTTCAAAGTTTTCTTAAATAAAGAATATATATAATAAATAAAAATCCATGTGTCTAAATTATTCAAAATGAAAAATGTTTAAATTAAAATTGAAAATGTCTAAATAAAATAGAAGGAATCTAAATTGATATGAAAATGTCTAAATATAAATTAAAAATGTCTAATTAAAAGTTAAAAACCTATATAAAATATTTCATTGACATATTTGAAAATATCAATAAACGCCATCTAGGAAAATGTTTGTAAATAAACAGACGAACAATGTATTTCAAATTGTTGCGCTAAATCAATTATTTAATCAACCTAGATAAATTTCTTTTGATATCTAACCCTCAATCGTTTTGCAGCTCATTCAATAGGCTGCGACATTTATTTAAACTATTTCAAAAATGAAACAAATTTTTATTTTTACACTACTAACTTTATTTCACTCCACAAAATCGAATCTAACTGACACAAATTTGACAAGAGCAAGTGATTTTATTAATATTTTAAAAGAAACCTTGCATAACTTAAATCATTTAGACTTTGAAAAACTCCTGTCTACAATTTACCATAGCAAAATTAATGAAAAAATAGATGAAAAATCTTTAAGTAAAAGATGTTTAAAAGATACTTATAGTATATTTTTAAATATTAAATCAGATTGGGCCAAGAGAAGTAAGTAAATTTTCACATTAATGTTTTATTCTTTTTAATTATTGTTTCAAGTTTTTTTTTTCTATAGCTCTGTCCAAACCTTGATCATTTTCTCTTGTTGAATAATTCTACCCCTGCCCACTTCTTTCATATTAATGATACAATTAGCGCATATCATGTCTATCTTCACAAACTTTCTATTAAACTTATATTTTAATTTTTAAAAGTTTTCAATTCTAGAAAATATTATAATATTTTTAATAATTTGACACCTAAAAATCTATCTAATTAATATATTCAATTTATTTTTGAACATTTTCATTTAAAGACCATATTGAATATTTGAAGGATTCCAAAAGAATAATTAACAAAGTATTATCTAACCATTAAATTCCCACAGTATTTACAAAAACAATTCATTTTTAGGAAGGAGAACTAATCCAGTTTAAAGAAATAATTGTGCAAGAAAAATACAAAATTATATGATTAGGTATAATTTGGATTATAGATTATATTAGTATCAGAGGGTAATAAGACTAATTTATTTATTTTGAATTGGTTTTATTTTTAATGTTAAAAAGTTATATATATTGATATAAGGAAAAAATATTAATACAGTAGAATCTCTCCATGAGAGAACATCCGTGCTAGAGGACACCTCTCTATAAAGGACAGTTTTCATTTGCAAAATTACCATTTTTACTATTTGACAACTCTCCGGTAAGAGGGCACTTCTTCCTAAAGGATGATTTGGCTCTGCAATTAGGTGTCTTTTATAGAATGTTTCTAATGTATTTTTTATAAGCGTAGCTTTTAAGATTAATTTTAGGGGGTCGATGGAAGTATGATCTGAACCATTGGTTTTTGACCACTACGATCCAGGTTCTATTCCCGCATTGAGCTTTTATTTCTGAATAGAAAAAAAAAAAAAAAATGCTCCAATGGCCCTTGATTCTTGCAAAAGTCCAACCCCACCAGTGAGTGAAAGTACCCAAACGGGGCTCTAGCACATTTGCAAGTGCAAAGTTGAACTGCTTTTCACATGTGTAGATATGTGGTGCACTTACTGTAAAAGCAGTCGCCTACTTCTACCCACCAGGATTATCATGGCCTGTACCACGTGTACTAGGGATATAAGCAGAAAAAAAAAATTATCATATTTTATTGGATGTGGATTTTTGGGCAATAAGAGCTTGTGAGATATCTGTACCTCACTTGCATTGAGGGAATTGCTGCATGTCAAAAAAAGAAAACTAAAAAAAAGATAAAATTCCATTGAAATATTGGAAAATGAAACAAATCTTTACTCTAAAATAAACCCAAACTTTAGAATTAAGATATATGTAATTTTGTATTTTTTAAATGTCTTGAAATCTAATTATAACACAATAATGATAAGGCACAATTTGGATTATAGATTATAAACACAAGGTAATAAGACCAAATCCAAATAAATAAATAGTGTGTGATGTTTCGGTAACAGTGTTGTTACCATCTTCAGACAAAAGTACCCAGCATCTCCATTTTCCATTCCATTTACTTTTGTCTGAAGATGGTAACAACACTGTTACCGAAACGTCACACACTATTTATTTATTTGGTGTTATTACCTTGTGTTTACCATTAAGAATGTTTTGTTGCTCCAATTAATAATGAGACATTATACAGTATATTGTACAGTAGAAAACATACTTCATGAGAGGACACTCCCACTAGAGGACATCTTTTTACAAAGGAAAGATGTCAAAATGATCATATTTTACTAATAAGCAGCTCTCCAATCAGAGGACACCTTTCCCTAAAGAACTCATTGGGTAGGTAACTAGGTCTTGTCGCCATTTTACAGAGTGGTTGGCTATTGTATTTCTTAGAAATTTATATGTGAGAAAACGATAAAAAAGGTCAGGTGTTGGTATTAAAATCAAAGAGAAGACATATCCTGACCACAAGCACATTAGCTTTTTAGATGACAGAGCGCCATCTAGTGGAACAGAAATAAACTAAACATTAATTTAACCAGGTGGTAAAATTTCTCATTCAGTACTTTTGTCTGAAGATGGTAACAACTCTGTTACCGAAACGTTACACACTATTAATTTAACCTGTTCATAGGTTCATAGAACAGGCTAAATAAATGTTTAGTTGATTTCTGTTCCACTTGATGGCACTCTGCCATCTAAAAAAACTCATGTGCTTGTGGTTAGGATATGCCTTCTTTGATTTTAAGGAATTTATATATTCAGTAGAATATTGTTATTAAGGCCTCTTTTACATAACACAGAAAACTGTTGTGTGGTATCTACTGTCTTTTTTTTGACAGCCACAACCTGGGATTGAATCCTGCATAGCACACTTTTTTTTATGAAGAAAAAAAAGACTGAAATGGCCCTTGATGTTCACAAAAGTTCAATACACCATTAAGGGCAAGTAACCAAACGGAGCTCTGACACACTTGCAATGGCAAAAGATGAACATCTCTCTTTATATGTAGACATGTAGCTCAATCAAAACACTTACAGTAAAAGAAGTCACTAACTACCTGGAGGTCAGTGGAAGGATGGTCTAAACCGTTGGTTTTCGACCGCTACGACCAGGGTTAGATTCCTGCATTGGGCATTTTTTTTATGATTTAAAAAAAAAAAAAGCTCCAATGGCCCCCGATTCTTACACAAGTCAAACCCGCCAGCAAGTGCAAGTAACCAAACAGGGCTTTGGCACATTTGTAAGTGCAAAGTCGAACTGCTTTTCACATGTGTAGACATGTGGTGCACTTACAGTAAAAGCAGTCGCCTACTTCTACCCACCATGATTATCATGGCCTGTACTACGTGTACTAGGGATAAGCAAAAAAACAAAAAATAACTCCCCTCTTTAAATTTAGTACTTTTGGGGGGTGATAATGGTAACAACGCTGTTACCAAAACGACACACACACAATTTATTAATTTGGATTTTCTATTGTTGCCTTATGTTTATAACATATATCAACCTGTTTTTAACATTATAATTGTCAAGTCTCATTTTTCAAGTCCCAATTGTTTTAACTGTAGTAATAACTTGATATTTTATAATGATGACATATAAAATTTTTGTCCCAAGTAATGTTGTCATAGTCAGGTCAAACTGTATATGTGATGCTTCAATAAACAAAAATTTTGTATAAGATTTAAAGGAGAAAACAGAGTAGAACTACCTACCTGTAAAGGACAACACCTAATTGCAGAGCCAAAGTGTCCTTTAGGGAGAGGTGTCCTTTTACTGGAGTTACTCAATAGTAAAAATGGTATTTTTGACAATGAAAACTGTTTCTTTTGAACGAAAAATTGAAATTTATTTTAAGGAGAAATAAATTTTGATTTTTCGTTCAAAAGAAACATTTGCGGTATAATTTTCAAACTTCGTTCTACAATCATAAGCCACACTTTATTGTATTATAGTATAATTTTGGCGATGAAAACTGTCCTTTGTAGAGAGGTGTCCTCTAGTAGGAATGTTCTCTCATAGAGAATGTTCTACTGTATGTTGTACTACTCAACCTATTGTACAGTAAAGGAATGTATAACATGTTCTAACAAGTAGCCTCCCAGATGTTAAAACCAACAAGCTATTATTCCCCCCTGAGAGAGGTGGTAGAACTACAAGTGTCATCCATCCAACCAACCAAAGATGTAGCAACCAACCATCAGAGCAATCACCTATTAGAAATTCAGCACACTACCAAACAATACCACTTGCACTCAATTTCAACAAAGAGTAGAAATTGTGACTGATGACAATTTCTTTAGATGATGTGTCATCTATTATCTAGGCTGAAAATACCTCTACAAAATATCTGTAATATCGGCTATTTATATCTCTCTAGTGTTTGTTTCTCTCTTTTTATGTGTTTTCCAATTTATAAAAAAAGGATAGAAAATAATCTATCTCTGTGTGCCTAAAATTATCAGAACTATAATTACGGTTTATGATTAGGATTTTAGTATGCAAATTAACATAGCCTACATTCTCCTAACATCTTCAGAATATTTGCATATACAGTAAAATCTCAGTGAGAGGACACTCCTGCTAAAAGACACTTCTCTATAAAGGACAGTTATCATTTGGAAAATTACAATTCTGACTATTTATCAACTATCTGGTGGTAAGAGGATACCTTTCCCTAAAGGACACTTTGGCTCTGCAATTAGGTGTTGTCCTTTACAGGGAGTAAATACTGTTACATATTTTAATAATGTTTTTCAATCATCATCACTACAACTACTGAAAAATAAAGACCAATAATAATATATTATAATAGTTATTATTTTTTTAAACAAAATAATTGAGGGGTAAGAAAAACGAGTGCCAAGTTGGGTCATTCAGCTAGTGTAAAGATAATATTAAAAGCAAAATTTTATTGTTGATATTTGGCCTGTGGTGATAAAGATAATAATAGTGATATAAATACAGTAGAACTACCTCCCTGTAAAGGACAACACCTAATTGCAGAGCCAAAGTGTCCTTTAGGGAGAGGTGTCCTCTTACCGGAGAGTTACTCAATAGTAAAAATGGTATTTTTGTAAATGAAAACTGTCCTTTATAGAGAGGTGTCCTCTAGCATGGGTATCCTCTCATGGAGGTTCTACTGTATAATAAAAATGATGTGTTGTTTCTTATCCCCTTGTGTAAAGATTACACAAATTCCATGATCTCATGGAATGGGGTATAGGGGTGCAGCTTTCGTTGATCATGGCACCATGATCCAGGCACACATAAAAATGATTAATATGATAAAGCTTTAATAAGGCTAAGGACAGACTAGATCCATTTAGTTGTAGTCAGACATTCATCTAGTTTCAAAATACAAGTAATAAACATTTTGTTAGAATAATCATAAAAGGGAAATTATTATGTTAAATAAACAAACCATTAACAACATGTTGAAATCAACCATTATCTCATTCACGTTGAATCCTGTTACCTTCAAATTCTGAACAATGGATTTCAAGCATGTGACAAGTGGTTCTTTTAAAAAAGCTATATTGCATTCTATCTCTGCTGAACCCATCTTATCTATTGTGATACAATTGTCAATTATCACTTATCATTCACTTTGTTTCAAAGTAGCCAAATAACTATTGCATCCAGAAGTGGCAATCCCTAAGAATTCTGAGATTGTTATACACTCATGGACAAAACTTATGGAAAGTCTTTGGTTTCCCCGATTGTGTATATATATATTACATAAAATAGTTTTCTGCTGTTGATTTTGGAATTAGAGTTACAGAATTATTACTTGCTGATGCTGATTATTTTTTTATACAGAATTTTCTTAGGTTGTTCAAGTTTACATGAATATGTTTGTGATATAGTTTTGAAGTCGTGGAAAAGATATTAATAAAATAAAGTTTGAATCACAATTTACTTTAATTGGTCTGATGAACATAATTAAGGAAGAAATACCTGATTTGAGGCGTAAAGAAGAAAATAAAAGATTACGTATTTACATATCTACAAAAAGATTTGAGCCGGCCAACTGGAAACAACAATAGGCTTATATAGAGGGAAATCGCGACATCTTGCGGTGGAATTTACAGAGTAGTTTATAATAGAAATTATAATTTTAAAATGAAATATAAATTTTTATACATAACATATATATATATATATTTTTTTTTTTAAGGAGACAGAGGAAATTTTGTTTACACTTGGTTATCTCGTGTGTCCTCAATAAAGGTCACTGTAATATCTTCTTTCAGGGTTATTGGCTGAATCCCGATATACATGCTATAAGCTGCAACTTCTGAAAGTTTTGTCCATGAGTGTAGATCAGTATGTAGGGTCTTCTCCATTATGAATGTTGCCCTTCATAGAACAGCATTTCATTCTGTTCTGTTCTTTTTACCTAGCTTCTAAAGCCTTCTATTAGAGTCTACAGTAGTACATGGATAAACCAGGTGTCTACTGGAGATGGTCTTTCATCAGAGACTGTTTCAATTGAAAGAATCCTCATGACTTGAAAAATCTTCCAGGAGAAACCAGATTTAGACATATTTTTAGACCACAGTCTGTCATGGAAGACTACTGTATCAAAGCAATTCTTCCTTGGTCTACCTCTTCATTCATTCTTTAAGCTCTATATCCCTCCATAGTAAAATCAATAGATACAAATGGTATCCTGAACTCTTCAAAGCCAAGTTATCTCCATGTTTTTTTTTGCTTATCCCTAGTACACGTGGCCATGATAATCATGGTGGGTAGAAGTAGTCTCCATGAGAGGTTATCTCCATGTAGTACAGCCAATACACATCATGGAACACCATCTCAACCTGTTCTCTTCCCATCTTCTTCTTCTAGACCACTTTATTAGATTATCTAACACCAATCTGTTCCATGGTCTGATTCACACTTCATTTATCAATGTGACAAAAACTAGTACAAGTGTAAACTTGTACTGGGATAAGGTGAATAAATTAAGAAAAATGCATCTCCTTATTGTGAAAATGAAAGTTTATCTCAAGATACAGTAGAACATACTCCATGAAAGGACACTCCTCTTAAAGGACACCTCTCTCTAAAGGACATTTTTCATCACCAAAATTTTTTCATAGAATAATTCATAGAAATTCATTCATTTCATATATAAAATATATAAATTAAAAACCCTCAAAACTACACCACGTTATTCCAAATTATTTTAAAACTTATTTATTTATTATTATTATATTTTTTAATTATCTCTAGTACACGTGGTACAGGCCATGATAATCATGGTGGGTAGTTAGCGACTGGTTTTAAAACTTATTCCATGTACATGTGGTACAAGCCATGTGTGGTTTTACTGTAAGTGCGACACATGTCTACACATATAGAAAGCAGTTTGATTTTTGCACTAACAAGTGTGGCAGAGCCCTGTTTGGCACTTTCCACTCACTGGTGGAATTCAGACTTCTGCTAGAATCGGGGGCTATTGAAGAAATTTGTTTTTTCCCTCAGAAAAACAAAAGCCGACTGTGGGATTCTGGTTTGTGGCTGACTGATAGTTTATACCAAACCTCCACCAACCCCATCTAAATACTCTTTTGTGTAAATAGAATTTTATATTTTGTAAATATCTCTGTCGGAATACATATCAACTAATCGATTACAGAATTAACCAAATACCCATTCTTGATTAATCAAGGAAAGCTAACCACGTACGTGTTTCATTAGCCCTCGTCAGCCTAGTGCAAGCTGAACCAAAATGACCAGTAAAAATTGGTCTTTCACGCATATCCTGAAAAATCATTAAACGGGTATTTAAGACCGGAATAGCGTGAGAATGCTAAACTATGTGAAAATGTGAAATTGTACTGGGATCAGGTATTTAGCCACAATTCTGGAATAATTAAAAATCAACGATTAGTTGATATTTATTTTGATAGATGGCGCAAGCCATCAGCAACTTTGAGTTGCACGATCAGGAAATACCTTTTTCTTAATGTATGTATATATATTCTCCCCGCCCCCCCATCTCTGTACTGATTCAAACTAACCGGTAGTTAGTGCTGGATGCACAGGCCAAACCTCCCTCTGGAATCATGGACGGACATCTCAATTGGATCGGTGATGTAGGGGAATGTGTCAACACCCGCTCTTTCCCCACCAAGATGTGGAATATTGAGTTTGAAGCCTTCTCAGGGAAATACTGCTCAGCCCGGTTCAACCTGTTGAACAAAACCATGGAGGGGGTAAGTGGTACACTACTCTTCACTAAGTACAACTACCTCTTTCTAAAGCTCAACACTTTGGTAAAGCACAATTTGGAGATTATAGATTATAATACAAGAAAATAAGGCATAATCCAAATAATTTATTAGTGTGTGACGTTTTAGCAACAGCATTGTCACCATCATCAGACAAAAGAATAAAATTTATTCTTACAAGAAAATAAGACCTAATCCAAATAATTTATTAATGTGTGAGGTTTCGGCAACAGCATTGTCAAATTTTATTCTTTTGTCTGATGATGGTGACAATACTGTTGCTGAAACGTCACACACTAATAAATTATTTGGATTCGGTCTTATTTTCTTGTATTAGCTCGACACTTTGTTGTGTGCAAAGTTTCCTTTAAATCTGGATTTCAAGATAATTTATTGATCCTTAGCATGGTCAACGGTAGCAGAAAAAAAAAAAAGAATTGCACTCATAGATAAATGCAATAGATGTGAATCTCCTGTGTATGGATCAAATCAGACAACAGTTTTCTAAAGATGTGTTTCTTTTCATTTTTATTCTAATCTCAAGCCTTCGGGCATTACTGCCTGAACTCATCTTCTGAAACCTATTGCCTTATTTAACTCATAGACAAAAACTTTAAAAAGTGGAAAGTCTTTGATGCCCCCAGTCATCTATTTATTTTTTGACAGAGGCAATACAAGATGAACAGTATCTGTACTCCATGTTAGGAATGGCTGCACATGACATCTGTTCCTCATGTCAGAGGGGGCCATGTGCCTATGGCCTGTTACTGAGTAGTTCTCCCAGTCTTAATGACAAAAGTAGACGTATTCTACTTCACCCAGTCATGATGGATGTCAAAATCTCGAGCTCTACAAGCTTGATACCCTAAAGTGACAATTGACAAACAACTTTATTGACTTCTTAGTCAATATTTACAGAATAAAAAATTACATGGATAAAATAATTATTTACAGTCAGTCAGGTAGTATCCGCGATAGTATCCGCCTCCAGGCGATGACTTCGATGGCCTCACTCAGTCCAACCTGGACAAAGTACCTGTGGATTGAATGGAGATATGGAAGTAGAAGAGAAAAACCTCAACATGACATAAAAACCTCTACTTTGAAAATAGCACCATATGTTGATAAGTTGTTAATAAACACAAGGTAATAAGACCAAATACAAATTAAAAAAATAGTGTGTGACGTTTCGGTAACAGCGTTGTTATCATCTTCAGACAAAAGTACTGAATGAGAAATTTTACCACAGCATGTTTTAAATAGTTACTGTTATCAAGTGTGTAAACAAGTCTTGTTTTAAACAATGCTGTGGTAAAATTTCTCATTCAGTACTTTTGTCTGAAGATGGTAACAACGCTGATACCGAAACATCACACACTATTTATTTATTTGGATTTGGTCTTATTACCCTGTGTTTATAATCTATAATCCAAATTGTGCCTTATCAAAGTTGCTAATGAGTTTACATTAGGAGTTTATCTAACGTAGAATAGAGAGTGATGGAATGTTTTGTGTTCCAGCTACCTAACTTACTGAAAGCCTCCTACGGCCTCTGCGTGCCCAACACCTGCTACTTTAATGACATTGACTATGATAAATTCAACCAGGATTTACTTATCTACACAGGTAATATATCCTCTCTTTGTAAACCAGAACTTTTAAGGTAACAAATCATTTAAAGAAAAATCATTATCCCATTGTATAATTATAAAAGGTATTTGGAGACTATACTCATAGATCAAATTCACAATCTTGATAGGGTTGGAATATAGATTCTGTCTTGAGGCTCCCATACATTCCAAGAGGTGGTCTGGTGAGGCCTCTTTGCTCCTGCAGATGGTATATTGTGGGAAGGTCTTTACACCATCCTGGAAGAGGAGCAGTCTTGTATGGCCAGTAGAAACAAATCATTAAAAGCACAAATGTTTCTTATCCAAACACAAGGTAATAACACCAAATCTAAATAAATAAATAGTGTGTGAAGTTTCTGTAACAACGCTGTTACCGAAACGTCACACACTATTTATTTATTTGGATTTGATCTTATTACCTTGTGTTTATAAGCATAAATAGTTTGCAATTTCAATATAAAAAATGACCCATGTTTGAGAGCTGTGTAAATTAAAATAAAGACCCGGAGTCCAAGAAGTGTATGTTGCAGAATTGATCCCTAAACTCCACAAACTCTTTGAGAACATCCAGTTGAGTAATGTGGAGTGTCTGGGAGATACGTCCACGGCTCTCTCCGCAGGAGCCATTGTGGTCATGTAAGTAGTGATTTTTTAAAATTAGTTATTATCCCTTGTCATTACACAATTGTCATGGAGACAATAGAAGTGTTTTGTTGTTGCATATAGCAGAACTCTAAATACACTCCTCCAATTTCTTTAATTCAACTCTATCCAAGGAATCAGAATTTTTCATTTAAATTAACCCTTTCTGCTGCTGACAACACGTGTGATTGCAAAACTTTCCTCTGGAGCCGAGAACATGCCAGTGTTGGATCCAAGATATAACATTTATTCTTCTGTTTCAATAAAAATTGTATTTTAAAAGTATATTGTGGTATCAGAGGGGAAAATAAGTGTTATCTAGTTGTTGTTGCTTATTCCTCAAGTCGTTTAAACAAACTCCATTAGGTTCCATTGTCTCAGCTTTTCTATTATAGTCCTGGGTATAGACATCATGGAGAAGGAAAGAGGGGTGCTGTTGGTCTGAAGACCTGGAAGTACCACTCAGTATCAGTTTATCTAGTTTTAAAGGACTGTGGTTTTGACAAAATTTGCATTTCCTGAACTTGCTCACCTAAGCATTTTCTAGATGGCAGAGTGTTATGTTGATTTAGCTTGTTCCAAAGATATTTGGCCAACCCATTTTCTTTATAAATCAATGCAAGTCAACCACGTAGCATTTCAGGCTGTTGGCTCTCATCAGCGTGGTGCAGACTGTACCTCTATAACCAAAAATTTGGTCCCAGAGACTTAGAAATCAAAAAATGGGTATTTAAGGCCAAGTTTGCCTAAATACTCTGAACATGTAAAAAAATAAGAAAAAAAAAGGTCATATGTTGATATTATAAAAATAATTCTTATATTAGATTAAAAAAAAAGAATGCCAGCATCTGGGTTAAGCCTAAATTTATGGATGTCAGTGGGGGTTCACACTGTTGCTTTTCCACCACCATGATTCAGACAATTCTGGCTAATGTCTTTGTCAGTAAGTTGTGTCTACTGAGTCAGTCAATAGATTGTGCTTGGTTCTATTAATGCTATTTTGATAAAAGAGGTGACTTTATTTTTATAAATAAACTAGCGGACGTACCCGGCTTCGCCCGAGGTTTTACCCGAGTAAAGGTTTGTCTAACGAACATTTGTTAAAACAATTCTCTATAAACTTATAAAAAAAAAGATATATTTTGATAATTTGAAACTCGTAAATTTGAATCTCTCGATAAAGTGAACTTTTTTCCCCGGTCCCTGTGTGCCGTGTCATCCTGAATTTTGTCTTTCATAATTTTCTACATTACAAAATCATCGTTTTATCTAGTGAACATATTTTCCCGGTCCCTTGAAAAATACTCGATAAGTTGAATAAAGTCATGGTCGTGAATCTCTCGATAAAGTGATTATTTTTTCCCGGTCCCTGTGTGCCGTGTCATCCTGAATTTTGTCTTTCCTAATTTTCTACATTACAAAATCATCGTTTTATCTAGTGAACATATTTTCCCGGTCCCTTGAAAAATACTCGATAAGTTGAATAAAATCATGGTCGTTTATGGAAGATGGACGTTGTTGTTGTTGTTGTTGTTGTTTCTTATCCCCTTGTGTAAAGATTACACGAATTCCATGAGTTCATGCTCCTCGAGCTGTTTTATGATGAGCAGCGGCCTCTCCCAAAGGTCCCGTTGAGTGCATCTAATGCAAGCCAAAATGTGTTCTGGAGCTGCAGGTGCCAAGCTTCATTTTGGGCAAGTGGGGTAGATTTTGTTATTATTTTCTATCTTCAATGGCTTGAGATGGCCTGTTCTAAATCTTGTTAGTGTTGTTTGATGCTGTCTATTTCTGATGTTCAGAGCTCCTCCTGGGTTCACTCCACTGTACCAACTGTGCTTAGGTGGGATCCTCCAGTTCTTGTTTATTTTTGTTTTGGCTACTGTCTCTATTTCTTTAAAAGTAAGTTTATTTTTCTGTGGCAAGGGTTCTTTTGTGCCTTTTTTCGCTAGCACATCAGCAGCTTCATTGCCTTCAATTCCAACATGTGAGGGTATCCATTGAAGGTGAATTTTTGAGGTTTTTGAGAGTTTTTGGAGATAACTAATTATGTTCCTGCTTACTTTGTCTCTGAGTTCCCCTGTGTGACTCAAGTGTTGTATGGCACTTCTACTATCAGTAAGAATCCAGATATCTTGATAATTAGTATTTCTGATGGATTTTAAGGCTTCATAGATGGCTATAAGTTCTGATCTGAAGACTGAGCAAAAATCTGGGTTTCTTCTGTTCATTTTCTCAATGCCATTTGTGGTTTTGATGAGACAGCCACTGCCAGTGTGTCCTAGCTCGTCTCTGCTACCATCGGTATAAATAGTTATTGCATTTTTAGGAATGTTATTAATTATTTCTAATGATAATTGTTTTAAGTATTCTGGATTTTGGCATTGTTTGTTGGTGGGTTCATTTAAAGAGGCATTAAAAATAACATTTTGTAATGGTTCGCATGGAGAAATTTTTTCTGATAAATAATTTTTTTCTACTTTATATTTTAAAAATCCATTTCTTTTGGCCAGGTGGAGGGGGCCTTCTTTTTTGAGTCTTAGATTGGATTCCCAATTAAGTATGTAATTGGAAGTTCTGTGTTTGTTTCCATAACTCTTGATTTTGTTTATATATTTTGGCAGATTGTAGCTTCTTCTATCCTTTAAGGGCATAATGTCTGCCTCGTAAAGTACAATATCGTTAGGGCAGGTATTTCGAAGACCTGTAATAATTCTAGCTGCACTTAGTTGTATCCTTTCCAGTGATTTTAGATTTGTTTCAGATGCTGTACCATAGATTTGATATCCATATTCCAGGATAGGTCTAATTAGAGATGTGTAAGTTAATTTTAGTGTGGTTGCATCGGCTCCCCACTCTCTTCCTGAAATATATTTCAGGATTTTTAGTCGGTCTCTTCCTTTTCTAATAACTTCTTCAATATGTTTACTGGAGTTAATTTCTGGATCCAGGGTGTAGCCAAGATATTTAGGATGTTTATTATATTGTAATTGTTGTTCTTTCAGAATAATTTTTGGCCTTATTTTGTATAGTTTCTTATCGGTAGTAAAAAGACAGGTTTCAGATTTTTGGGGGTTAAATTCTAATTTATGTTTATTAGCAAATTTTTCTAGGTGGAGAAGAGTCTTGTTCAAATCCCTTTCAGCTTTTTTCCAGTTAGTGTTACTGCTCCATAGAATAATGTCATCAGCGAAAAGTCCAATATTGGTTTTATGTGAAATTTTTTCTTCTATGCCTGCAATAAATAGGGTGAAGAGAGTTGGGCTAAGGACTGATCCTTGTGGTAATCCTTGGTACAATTTGAAGGTTTTAGATAGAGTTCCATTATATTTGACCCTGATGTATTTATTTTTAAGGAAATCATTTATCCAAGTGATAGCTTTTTCATCAATTTTGAAATGCTTGTATAATTTTGTAATTAACTTGTTTTTCCATACTTTATCAAAAGCTTGTGTAAGGTCTAAAAAAGCAGCTATGGTGTGGTTAGTTGGTTTTCTGTTTTGTGCATCTTTTACCTTTTGTGTGAAAAATAAGAGTTGGTCTATTGTCCCATGTCCTTTCCTAAATCCATATTGTTCTTCTGGTAAGAGATTTTTTGTGTCGAGGTGGTAAGTGAGTCGTCTGAGTATAATTTTTTCCATTAATTTGCAGCAAATACTTGTGAGGGAGATAGGTCGGTAGTTTTTTGGGTCATCAGCAGATTTGTCAAGTTTTTTAATAGGAATTATTGTTGCAGTTTTCCAGTCTTGAGGCAATTTTCCAGTTTTCCAGGAGTTATTGAAAATATCAAGAAGTCTTTCTTTGCCATTTTTGCCCAAGTTCGATATCATTTGGCCATGGATTCCATCTGGCCCAGGAGTCTTGTTTAGGTCAGTGTTTTCTAATGCATAATCTAGCTCTTTCATATTGATTTTTTCATGGAAAATATTATGAGTGCTGGTAATATTTTTACAGTCATGAATAATCTTTCGGGCCTTTTTTTCAACTTTCTTATCTTTTATTTCAAATTTGATTTTACTACTTATTTGATATGAATTACCTAAAAGATTAGCAGCATTTTTGTCATTAGTTGCTGGGGTACCATCTGTATTCTTAATCATATTTGTGTTTTCAGTTTGTGACTGGGATCTGTCAATTTGTTTTGCCAAATGCCAAAGTTTTGTATTTGGGTTTCTTGGGTTCAGGTTTTCACAAGTTTGTTTCCATTTTTCCCTTTTCATATTTACATATAACCTTTTTATTTTTGCATTCACAATGTTCAGTTCAGTTCTACAATTTGTTTGGTTTTGGGTGCACTTTTTTTGTAGTTCATTTCTTTTAGTTATAAGTGTTTGAATATCTTTTGCCTGGTGAGTATAATTTGGAATCCATTTCTTAATATTACCTCTTGGTATTGAAACTTTGGCTGCTTTAATAATGGTGTTTTTGAAAGATATCCAATTTTGTTCCAGATCTTTTATGCTAGTGGGTGCTTTTCTAAAGTCGTCATTGGTGTTTTGCTGGTAAAGATTCCAATTAGCCTTTTTGAAGTTCCAGAATTTTTCTTTAATTGAGCTTGTTTTGGTCTTGGTGCTAATTTCTATCAAAATAGGCAAATGATCACTTCCAATACTTTTTAATATTTGCCATTTGCATTTGTGGAAAATGTCAGGACTGGAGAAACTTATATCAAGTGCTTGTGCAGTATTATAGCTGTAGGAATGGTGGGTAGGATTCCCATCATTTAAGCACATGAAGGCATTGTCGTCAAATAAGTTTGAAAGTATTTTGCCTCTTGGGTTTGGCGTGGAACATCCCCATAGTTGATGTTTGGCATTAAGGTCACCTACAATAATAGTGTTGTCTGTAAGAAATTGAGCCATTGTTCCATCGTCAATAAGTTTATTGTTTGGTGGGTGATACATATTGAATATGTTGAAGGTTTTGTTTTGACTGAGGTAGACTTTAATACCTTGGGCTTCGAGGTCTGATGTATTTGGAATATTAATGACTATGTCTTCATAGTACAAATTCTTGATTAAAAATGCAAGGCCACCCCCTTCTTTATTTCTGTCTTTTCTGAGGATATTGTAGTTTTTGTATTTGAGATTGTATTTTTCATTTAATTTGGTTTCCTGTAGGGCTATAATTTGTATCTTTTGTTTTTCAGCTATTTCCATTATTTCTTCTAATTTTATTTTTGTTGCTGTTGAGCACAATCCATTTATGTTGCACTGCAAAATTCTCAATTGCTTGGAAGCTGCAAAGTTAGAAATTTGTGGAGACTGTATTATACTTATCGGACAGAACCCTCTACCTAAGTCCTGAACGCGCCCCTGTTTATTCTGCGCGACGGGCGATGCAGCATGCAAATCAACATCTGATCTCATGGAATGGGGTGTAGGGGTGCAGCTTTCGTTGATCATGGCACCATGATCTAGGCACACTTTGGTGAAAGTCTGACTTTGCCTGTAGTTTGAGGCCGTTCCTAACATGGAAGCAGACGCCTTTGCTGCCGACTCTAACATGAGTACAGACGCAGCTCCTCCGTATCCCTGGAGTGGGACCCTTGCTGAGGTCTATCAACTGGGTCAGTTGAAGTCAGGATTTTTAAAGAGGTCTACTCCTCTTCTAACAATGCTGCTGTTGGTCCGCGACTGCTTATTCGTCAGTTATTCTGCTTGTTTCGCAGCTGGCCTTCATATCTGAAGGTCGTTCCCCTATCCGCCACCTGGGGACGCGCCCTAATTATTGTCTTATATGATAATTATGGCATGTACCACATGTTGTTGTTTCTTATCCCCTTGTGTAAAGATTACACAAATTCCGTGAGTTCATGCTCCTCGAGCCTGATCTCATGGAATGGAGTGTAGGGGTGCAGCTTTCGTTGATCATGGCACTGTGGAATGGTTGCGTGCATGGTGGTGTGGCTTGTGGAAAGGCCACTGATAAGATTATAATTATTTTTATAAAATAAATTTATTCATTTAAAGCCCTGAAATAAATAGAGGGGAAAGAAGTAACGGCTGCTGGAAGCAAGCCTTTTTGTTTGAACGACGTGCGTGCTAAAAGTCCCGGATGCCGCCTGCACATGCATAGTGAGGTGTTCTCCCAGCTTGTGCTTGCCGAGGCATAGTGGGGCCACCACACTAGTGCTTGTATGTGCAGTGAAGCTTTGTCCATGCTCGCTGAAGCAAAGTGTGATCGCCACACTACTCCCCCTCCAGTAGGATCCTTAAAGATCCAATGCAGTCGTAGAGGGAATTCTTGGTAGGGTGCCTTGTTGGGTTGGGATCTGGTCTTGGGGGCTTGAGGGAGGCACCTGTCCTTTTTAAATGTTGGCCAGATGTAATGGGTGGTGACCATCTTATTTTAGCTTGCAGGGACACGATAGGTTGCTCAGTGATAAGGATACTGGCCATCAGAGGAGCTATTGGTATTAAGGAAGTAGTGAGGTGTTCTTCCAGCTCGCGCTTGCCGAGGCGTAGTGGGGCTGCCACACTACTGCCCGTATGTGTAGTGAAGCTTTGTCCGAGCTCGCTGAAGCAAAGTGTGATCGCCACAGCACCATGATCCAGGCACACTTCGGTAAAAGCCTGAATTTTCCTGTAATTTAAGGCCATTCCTAACATGGAAGACTTTGTTGCCAACTCTAACATGAGCACAGATGCAGCTCCTCTATATCCCTGGAATGGGACTCTTGCTAAGGTCTATCAACCGGGTTATTTGAACTCAAGATTTTTGAAGAGATCTTTCTCCTCTTTCTAACAATGCTGCTTTTGGTCCATGACTGCTTTTTTGTCAGAGTTATTGGGCTTGTTTCACAGCTGGCCTTCATATCTGAAGGTCGTTCTCCTATCCGCCACCTGGGGACATGCCTGTAGCAGTCAGTTCTGCAGAGGGGCAGCCTTCCTCTTGAGACAGCAGCTCGCTTCAAGCACACCATATAGCTTCGTTCTCATTTCTTCACGAGCTCTACCTCCTATATATCCTAAAGTGGGTTGATCAGCCAATCATAAAGCAGCCAGCACTAAGCCTTGCATAATCGATTTAAATTGGCCAATTAGTTCTTCTCTGATTGTTCTAAATTATTCTAGAATGTTCTAAGAAAAAATTATATAAGAAAGAGAGCTGGGGTGCATTACTGATCCTCACAGGCCTCCGGGTCATTTGCTACAAGAGCTCTCCCAGATCAAAAAGAAACCAGAACATTACAACTGATGACCACAAACCACCCATATCAAGCCTCACCACGGATGCATACATATATGGATTGCCCAAAATTCACAAGCCCAACATCCCATTACATCCCATTGCAGCCCACCACAGATCTCCAGCAGCCCTGTTAGCCAAACATCCATCAAACCTTCTCTCTCCATTACCGAAACAATACAAACATCAATCCTCAGTACACAACACCCAAGATTTCATTGAAGACTTGTGGAAAATATCACCCGATCCCAACAACGCAATGTGTTCACATGACGTCGCCCCGCTGCTCCCAAACCCTCCCCAGCAGCTAATCAAAGACAGCGCAAGTACCCTCCTCTCCGATGCACAGACAGACCCATCCATCGCACAAACAACAGGAAACCTCATTGATATTCGCCTAAAGATGAATATTTTTAGTTTCACACACACACACACACAAGTCTCAGACTTACAAGCAGATATGGGGTTCCCCAATGGGAAGCTCGTCTTCAACCATTGCAGCCGAATTAATAATGATCAAAATATAGATAATTCAATCAACGATAAGCATGAAACCAATATAGGATTCTGGTGTCGATATGTCGACGACATCTTTTGTATTTGCGACAAGAATTCAATAGATCAAATATTAACCTCTCTCAATAATTATCATAGTGACATGTCCTTCACCATTGAAGATGGAAGATGGACGTAGTTCCCGGAGGTCACCCGCCCCCCGTGCGCCAAAAGCTACAAATCTGCAAATAACTCTAAGGATATTTAAGATATTCAAGATATTATTTTTCGTAAACCTTTCCGGGGATATGCCTAATAATATCCCAAATTTTCACGGCGATTGGATGTATGGTTTTTGAATCCATAGAGGACACACAGACACACACACACACAGACACACACACACACAGACATTCAATTTTATATATATAGATATCAGTAAAAATATAGCTATGACTATATATGTGAAGTGGATCTGCTGTGTGTCCAGTGTGATCTACTCTCTACTTGCCCTGTTGGTGGTGGTGGGAACTGGCCTGGACTACTATCAGCAATGTCACAGCCAGGACAACCTAGGGGATGGGTCCATCAATACCTCTGACACAGAAACTCTCATTTATACACCTGCAGAACCTGGTAACCTACCTAACTTCTTCTAACATACTCACTACGGACATTTAACATACAAATATTATACATACACTCATGGAGACAAGGATGTTGTACCTTTTAACAAGTATAGTAGAACCTCCTTGAGAGGATACTCACGCTAGAGGACACCTCTCTACAAAGGACAGTTTTCATTTACAAAATTACCATTTTTACAATTTAGCAACTCTTCAGTAAGAGGGCATCTCTCCCTAAAGAACACTTTGGCTCTGTAACTAGGTGTTGTCCTTTACAGGGAGGTAGTTCTACTGTATATCAGGATTCAGACTCTGAAAGATATTTGATACACAGTGATCTTTTATTGAAGGCACGCGAGATAACCAAATGTAAACAAAATTGCTTCTGTCTCCTTAGAAAAAAAAATAGATGACTGGCGATATCGAAGACTTTCAACTTCTTTAAGTTTTGTTCATGAGTTTATATACAAGGTGTGATCAATAATTTACAGGAATGAGACTGGATCACGTAAAATATTCAAAATAATGAAATAATTTTATAAGGACCTTATAGATGAAACATTTATCAACACGTAGAAAAAAAAAGATTACACAGACGCACGCGCTCACATTTTTTCGAATTTATAAGCTCGAGTATATCAAAACATTTTCTAACTTCAGTATGGACTGTATTGAAAAACAGCGAGTCTGCATAGAGTATTGCTTTAAATTAGGAAAAACAGCTTCCAAATAATTTCAAATGTTGAAGCAGGCTTTTAAAGATGCCCTATCACAATCGAGGACATTTGAAGGGTTTGCTCGATTTAAAGCTGGTCGAACAAGCGTTATGGATGATCTACACACTGGCAGACCTTTATCGATAAGAAACCCCGAAAATGCACTCAAAATCAAGTCATCGATCAAAGAAAATCCAAGAATACCTATCAGAAGACTTGGATCTCTCTTTTGGAACATGCCAAACCATCATAAAGAATGATCTGCATCTTAAACGATCCCCGGCTAAATTTTTCCCACATATCTTAACGAATGAGCAGAAAGAGCATCGCAAAAAAATATGCAAAAACATGGTTGAAATGTTAAATTCTGATCCCCATTGGCTCAAAAATGTTATCACGGGAGATGAAATATGGGTGTACGGATATGATCCCGAGACTAAGAGGCAATCAAGCCAGTGGCTAGAGCCTGAAGAACTAAGATTTAAGAAAGCAAGGATGATCAAATCGAAGCTTAAGTGTCTTCTTATCACTTTCTTTGATGTAAAGGGATTGATACACTTTGAATTCGTGCCCAAGGGTCAGACCATTAATCAACATTACTATCTTGATGTATTGCAACGTTTAAGGGAGGCTGTGCGTCAGAAATGACCCGAAAATGGCATCAGAAAAATTGGCTCTTGCATCATGACAACGCAGGGCCACATACGGCCGTCACTGTACAACTCTCTTTGGCTAAACACGGAATTGCTTTACTACCCCAGCCACCCTATTCTCCTGAACTTGCTCCCAACAACTTTTTCCTTCACCCTAAAATTAAAAAAGTCTTAAAAGGGCGTCGATTTGACTCAATAGCTGAAATAAAGAAGAATTCGAAGAATATTTTGAAAAGCCTGAAAGATGAGGATTTTCAGAGGTGTTTTGATATCGGGAAAAAAAGATGGAACAAGTGTATAGATAGTGACTGTCATTATTTTGTGAAATTTAAAATAAAACTTTATTGTACTTTTGTATTTCTTTAAATATTTAGCATTTCTGGAAATTATTGATCACACTATGTATATAGGGGGTCGGTGGAAGGATGATCTAAACCGTTGGTTTTCGACCACTACGACCTGGGTTCGATTCTCGCATTGGGCACTTTTTTCTGTTCAAAAATAAATGCTCCAATGGCCCCTGATTCTTGCAAAAGTCCAACCCCACCAGCCAGTGCAAGTAACCAAATGGGGCTCTGGCAGATTTGTAAGTGCAAAGTCGAACTGCTTTTCACATGTGTAGACATGTGGTGCATTTACAGTAAAAGCAGTCGCCTACTTCTACCCACCATGATTATCATGGCCTGTACCACGTGTACTAGGAATAAGCAAAAAAATAAAAGATGAAGTTGCAGGGGGATAATATTCATGTACCAAAAGAGGCATCTCTCCCTATAACAATGCATCAAGACGATGTAATTGGTTCATAACCTTAGTACAAAACATAGTGATAGTAATAAAGAATGAGCCATAACACCAGTTTTAACCAATTCATACAAAACCCAACAACCTGTTTACCAAGGTTAAGGATTATGACCCTCATTATTATAACATCTTATGAAAGGAGTAATGAAAGCAGTCAAATTTGCCAAAAAAGTAAAGTTCAAGTTGGTTAAGTTGCCGGACTGATTTTTCAGGCAGAATACTACACAGTGTTACAGGAGGATGGGATTCATTTACCACCTCTCTCATTGTATTTTTTAATGGACAAAACCTAAGAAAGTGAAAAGTCTTTGATGTCGCCCATCATCTATTTTTTTTTTTTGAAGGGGACAGAGGCAATTTTGTTCACACTTGGTTATCTCGTGTGTCTTCAAAATAAAGGTCACTATAATATCTTTCAGAGTTATTGTCTGAATCCCGATATACATGCTAAAAGGTACAACTTCCTTAAGTTTTGTCCATGAGTGTATTTGGTTATCTCGTGTGTCTTCAAAATAAAGGTCACTATAATATCTTTCAGAGTTATTGTCTCAATCCCGATATACATGCTAAAAGGTACAACTTCCTTAAGTTTTGTCCATGAGTGTATTTGGTTATCTCGTGTGTCTTCAATAAAGATCACTGTAATATCTTTCAGAGTTATTGTCTCAATCCTGATATACATGCTAAAAGGTATAACTTCCTTAAGTTTTGTCCATGAGTGTATTTGGTTATCTCGTGTGTCTTCAAAATAAAGGTCACTATAATAACTTTAAGAGTTATTGTCTGAATCCTGATATACATGCTAAAAGGTATAACCTCCTTAAGTTTTGTCCATGAGTGTATTTGGTTATCTCGTGTGTCTTCAATAAAGATCCCTGTAATATCTTTCAGAGTTATTGTCTTTATCCTGATATACATGTTAAAAGTACAACTTCCTTAAGTTTTGTCTATGATTGTATTTTTACATTTAACATATTATTTCATTTTTCTCTAAAACAAATGTAATCTTTGCGCAGGTGTACTCACCAAGTTACTGATCTGTTTCTCCCTGAAGCAACACATCCCCAAGGTGCTGAGTCTGGAGAGCAGGAAACAAGACCTGGCCTGTCTCCATGGCATCCGAGTCCTTAGTATCTCCTGGGTGGTCTTCGGACACACTTTCTTCGGATTCCTTTTTGTAGCCAGTGAGTACCTGCTTACATGGTGGATGGTTTAGTACAATCCTTCCATAAGAGGATACCTCTCTACTAAGGACTGTTTTCATTGCCAAAAAGAGTGGTATAAACTGTTAATCCTTGACAGCCATAACCTGCGATCGAATCCTGCATTGGGGCACTCTTTTCTTTTCTAAAGATTAAAAATTTACTTCAATGGCCCCCAGTTCTTGCAGATGTCCAACACCCAACCAGTGAGTGCAAGTAACTAAATGGGGTTCTGGTATACTTGGATGTGCAAAGCTACATGTGTCAACTCGTGAGGAACTTACAGTAAAAGCAATCACTAATTACCCACCATGATTATTATGGTTGCCTATACCATCTGTATTTGGGTTATATACTACAAATTGTTATCAATGGCTCATCAATTGATGAGATTTACCCATCCTTAGCAGACCCCATCAACAATCTCTACAGACTTGATACCCTAATATGATTGAGTGGTGATAAGAAAGAAGAAGAGATTGTTATCAATGAGCTACTCTCTGGTAAGAAGACATCTCTCTGTTAAAGGACACACACACTTTATCGAAGGAATCTAATTATTTATCTCTGTGGGGAGAGGGAATCATAGACTGTTGGTGTTTCAGATAACTTGACTGACTTAGTGCGAAGCCTTGATAATCTACCTTCAGAGCTCCTTATACAAGCCCCACTTTCTGTGGACTCTTTCTTTGTTCTGAGGTAAATTGGATTCTTTCCTCTCCAGATCTCTTTGTTTCTCTCTAATTGCTTACACAGCTTCAAATATATATTTTTGTACTTATTTGCACACTCCCTTGTGTTGCATAGCTAGCTGTATTCTTTTCTCTATCTCCCTGTTTCTTTGTTCTTTGGATCATAATCTTTTTTATCTCTCGTTTGTTTCTGCAGCTTCAAAATATTGTTTGTTCTTATTTGCACACTCTCTTTATAGCATAGCATTCTCTCCATATTTTTGTGTTTTATTTATTTAGTTTTTTAGTGATTTTTATAATCTTTTAATTTTTTTTTTGTATTCTGCTTTGTTGAATTTACTTTTTATGAATGAATTAAATGGTATAGCTTGACACCAAATATATATATATATTCTTTGGCATTATTGTTATTAAAACAAAAGAAATATATATAGAATGTTTTGTTTATTTTGATCCAGGAAATATGTTTGAAAGCTGTATTGAAACAGTTTTTTTTTTTACAAAATAAACACTTCAATGTGTCCTGATTTTATACAAATCCAACAACCAGCGAGTGCAAGTAACCAACTGGCACACTTGTAAAAGTTCATCAGCTTTTCATCTCTGTGTTGACATGTGATGTTTACATAGCAGTATAAAACATTACCATCCCTTGGCAGCGCTGACTGCTATAAGGCGCGTCCCCAGGTGGCAGATAGGGGAACGACCTTCAGATATGAAGGCCAGCTGCGAAACAAGCAGAATAACTCTGACGAATAAGCAGTCGTGGACCAACAGCAGCATTGTTAGAAGAGGAGTAGACCTCTTTAAAAATCCTGACTTCAACTGACCCGGTTGATAGACCTCGACAAGGGTCCCACACTGGGGATACGGAGGAGCTGCTGTACTCGTGTTAGAGTCGGCAGCAACGGCATCTGCTTCCATGTTATGGACGGCCTCAAACTACTAGTCAGACTTTCACCAAAGTGTGCCTGGATCATGGTGCCATGATCAACGAAAGCTACACCCCTACACCCCATTCCATGAGATCAGCTTGAGGAGCATGGACTCATGGAATTTGTGTAATCTTTACACAAGGGGATAAGAAACAACAATAAACATTACCATGTTTATCATATTGTACCAAAGAAAATTAGGAAAGATGAACTTTAGGATGACCCTGCAATTTATATAAGACACAGGCACAAAACTAAAAATGTATAAAATACAAGAAGGAAATATACAAAGTAGCTAGATTTAAATATTAAAATCACTAATCTGTTCATAAAATATAAATATTTTGCTACAATATCTTGTGAACTATGTATTTGAAGCAAGTAATGCTATAACCCCTACAATTAACAATATTTTTGTGTTTGTTTGTCTGTCAGTCACAAGGTAATAACACCAAATCCAAATAAATAGTGTGTGGTATTTTGGTTTCAATGTTGTTACCAAAACATGACACACTTTATTTTTTGGAATTTGGCCTTATTACCTTGTGTTTATAATCTAAAAAATTATACCTTTTCTTTTATATACCTATATATTTCCATATAACTATGAATTTCCTTCTCTATCTTTTTCTTCCAGTTCCACTTCAAAATAACTATTAGGTGCGCCTTTCAGCAAGAGCAACCCTCTTTTTCTGTATCTCTCTCAAGAGAAACTAATATAAGACTAATTATTTTATTAAAATTATTGATTAACCACATTGAAATTACAGTAGAACCTCCATTAGAGGACACCTCTCTACCAAGGACAGTTTTCATTTGCAAAATTATCATTTTTACTATCTTTCAACTCTCTGGTAAGAGGACACCTCTCCCTAAAGAACACTTTGTCTCTGCAATTAGGTGTTGTCCTTTACAGGGAGGTTCTACTGTATCAGTTTTAATTCAATATTTAGTTGAGAAAGTTAATTCAAGCTTCCATTTTTGGATTAAAATGGTAATTGGAATGAGTCGAGATTTGAAGAAAAAAACAGATAAAATTTTAGTAAGTGTTGAATTGATATGTTATTTTGTGGTAAAGGATACTTTATTCAAAACTTTTGGATCAGTTCCTTTTTTTATTCCAACAGTAAAACCCCTTTATTAAGGTCTCTCCCTCTCTTCAATGTTTGTGAACTTAATAACAAGATAACTCTTTGATAAGGTACAATAATTAGAAACATAAGGTAATAAGACTAAATTAATAATATGGTCTTTTTAACTTGTACTATAACCCCAGCAGTCTACACATTATAAAGTTAGACCAGAAAAATTCTGACATAATTAAAGTGAATCATAATTAAATCATATATTAGATGTTAAGAGGACAAATTTTGTTCACACTTGGTTATCTCATGTGTTTTCAATAAAGGTCACTGTAATATATTTCAGAGTTATTGTTTGAATCCCGATATACATGCTAAAAGGTACAACCTCCTTAAGTTTTGACCATGAGTGTATTTGGTTATCTCGTGTCTTCAATAAAGGTCACTGTAATATATTTCAGAGTTATTGTCTAAATCCCGATATACATGCTAAAAGGTACAACCTCCTTAAGTTTTGTCCATGAGTGTATTTGGTTATCTCATGTGTCTTCAATAAAGGTCACTGTAATATATTTCAGAGTTATTGTCTCAATCCCGATATACATGCTAAAAGGTACAACTTCCTTAAGTTTTGTCCATGAGTGTGTATTGATTAGATGTAGGATATCTGTTACATATGTATGATACACAACTTCTCTAGTGGCCTCCATACAAGAGAGATGTACTGGGACTGACTCCTCCCTCTTACAGATTGAACAGGGAAACTGTAATGAACAGAGACTATTTTTGAGTATTTTTACTGTATCTTATAAAAACAAGGTAATAAAACCAAATTCAAATAAATAAATAGTGTGTGACATTTCGGTAACAATACTGTTACTGAAATGTCACACACTATTTATTTATTTGGATTTGGTCTTATTACCTTGTCTTTATAATTTATAATCCAAATTGTGCCTTATCATTCTATCTTATATATTTTATAAGTGAGTTTTAAACATAGTTTTTAGTGGAACTTCACATAATAGAGCAGCCTCCTTTATAACTGCACACAACTTGTTTATATAACATAATCATTCAAAGTTTTATGTTCCATGTTTCAACCCTCTGGTTATGATGACAACAACATAAAATCTTGGTCTTAAGTTTCTTGATATAAACAGTTGAACCTTCATACAATAACATCAATTGGGAGCAAGTTTTTATGTTATTATAAACATTGTTGTTGTTATTGTTGTTATTATTAACTCTTATAAAACATATAGATGGAAAATTTTCCGGGAGAGAAATTAATCCATTGAAGCATAGGGCGCCTCTCCCGTCAAAATAAAATAGGTGGACGTTTCTTAGTTTGCCAAAGCTGGTGTTGTGGCTTTGTCATTGACCCGAGGCCGCTAGTTGTAGTGACGGTCAATAGATGGCGTCAGTTTTTTTAACGTTAATTTTGACGGGAGAGGCGCCCTATGCTTCAATGGATCTTATATAAAACATGTTTTAACATAATTTAAACTTAAAACTCTTTGAACATTGGAATAATGATGTTATAACCAAGTTACACTGTTATAAAAGAGGCTGTTATAAACAAAAGACCAAATACAAATAAATAATAGTGTGTGATGTTTGGAATACAGTGTTGTTACCATCATCAGACAAAAGTACTGAACAAGAAAAAATAGCACAGTAAAATCTTATTTTTCTCATTCAGTACTTTTGTCTGATGATGGTAAAAATGTTATTCAAATGTCACACATTATTTATATATTTGGAGATTTAGTCTTATTAACTTGTGTTTCCAATCTATAATCCAAATTGTACCTAATCACAGTAGGCTTCTATAATGTAATTCAGCTGTAGTTAATTAATTTACTGTAATTTAAAAAAAGTATTTTTTGGTCGCAATGGTTCAGCCTACTCCACGCTGACGAGCGCCAAAAGCGCGAAACACGTTCGTGGATGGCTTTTCTTGATTTATCAAGAAATTGGGTTGGCCAAATATCAGGGAACAGGCTAAATCAATGTTTAGTTGATTACTGTTCCACCAGATGGCGCTCTGCCTTCTGTAAAGCACATGTGCTCCTGGTCAGGATATGCCATTTTTAATATTGATTTCAACACCTGATCTTTTTATTTTTTATTTTTTCTTTCGTTTTTTTTAATGTGCTAAGCGTATTTACGCAAATTTGGCCTTAAATACCCATTTCTTGGTTTTTCAGGAAGCCATTGGGATCAAAATATATTTTTTGGTCGCAATGATTCAGCCTACTCCACGCTGACGAGCGCCAAAAGCATGAAACGCGTTCGTGGATGGCTTTTCTTGATTTATCAAGAAATTGGGTTGGCCAAATATCAGGGAACAGGCTAAATCAATGTTTAGTTGATTTCTGTTCCACCAGATGGCGCTCTGCCTTCTGTAAAGCACATGTGCTCCTGGTCAGGATATGCCATTTTTAATATTGATTTCAACACCTGATCTTTTTATCTTTTATTTTTTTCTTTCGTTTTTTAATATATATATATATGTAAAAATAATGAAAGCACATCCTGACCAGGAGCACATGTGCCTTTTAGATGGCACAGCACTATCTGGTGGAACAGAAATCAACTAATATTGGGTTGGCCAAATATCAGGGAACAGGTTAAATCAATGTTAGTTGATTTTGTTCCACCAGATGGCGCTCTGCCATCTAAAAATCACATGTGTTCCTGGTCAGGATATGCCTTTATTATTTTTAATATCAATACCTGACCTTTTATTTATTATTTTTTTATTTTGTTTTTTTCATATATATAAGGACAGGATATGCCATTATTAATATTGATTTCAACACCTGATCTTTTTATCTTTTATTTTTTTCTTTCGTTTTTTCATGTGCTATGCGTATTTACGCAAGTTGGCCTCAAATACCCATTTCTTGTTTTCCAAGAAGCCACTGGGACCAAAAAATATTTTTTGGTCGCAGTGGTTCAGCCTACTCCACGCTGACGAGCGCCAAAAGCGCGAAACACGTTCGTGGATGGCTTTTCTTGATTTATCAAGAAATTGGGTTGGCCAAATATCAGGGAACAGGCTAAATCAATGATTAGTTGATTTCTGTTCCACCAGATGGCGCTCTGCCCTCTGTAAAGCACATGTGCTCCTGGACAGGATATGCCATTATTAATATATATAAGTGTGTGCAAACTCTAACAGAAGAATTTGTGCAGCGGATTGCTAATGACCTATCTCTTCATGACCCAAGCCAAGAAGATAAACATCAACTGGCCACTCTTCTATGTCCACCGTTACCTCAGGTACTCTCCTCTTTATAATTGGCTGAAGTAGAATGTGTCTATTGTCAAAAGAACAAAATCACGAAGCAAATTGATCAGAAATACCAGAAAGTTCAGCTAAATAAAAAAAAACTTAGAAGAAACTCTTCATCTCATTATTTTGTTCTTTCGATAATATACTGTGCTCCAGGTGATTGTCCAACTTATGATAGAATGTGTCTGTCATTGAGTCTGGGCGCATTACTCAGGCCACTGACTTAGCTCCAATATGAAATGGCCGCCTCTGACATGAGGAACAGATGCCATGTACAACCACTCCTAGCTTGGAGAATAGATGCCGCTCATCCTGTGTACCTGGAATTCTTACAGTCGGTACTATAAGCATGGCTAGCTGAGCCCAAGTGTTTTAGCAAAATTGTTACTGCTTCCCCTACTCAGTGCTTGGGACTGGCAGTTTTGACATTTTAATGTCTGGAGAGATAGATGGAACTATAGCAGCATATTTTACTACAAATAACTTTAAAACTCCGCCTTTGTCTGTCCCAAGCCCGGATGAAAAAGGAGGAGGGGGAGCAGTAATAAGCTTGATAAAAAACCTGGGAGCAGCTGGCCCGGCTGATAGTACCCTGTAAGGGCTCCTAATCCAGGGATACAGGATGAGCAGTGTTTGTCCTCCATGTTAGGAGCAGCTGCACATGGCGTCTGTTCCTCATGTCAGAGGCGGCCATTTCTTTTGGAGCTAAGTCGGCCTGCCACTGAGTAGTGCTCCCAGTCTTAATGACAGACACATTCTACTTCACCCAGTCATGATGGTTGTCTAGCTTGATATCCTAATATGATTGATTGAAGATAAGAAAGAAGAAGTAACTTTAATCAGAATTAAATTTTAAAAACAAGTGTTATATATATTTAAATTATTATCTAGTAGTGTGCGTGTTATATTTATAGACACAAACAATGTTTCTTTTAACATATTTATAGATTTTTAAGAATCAAAACACAAAACGAACATAGCAACTATTTATTTACAAGTTTATAGCTTGTATTTCTAGCATCCGCTACAGAAACACTCTGTTAGTAGAAAGATTGAATATGTCACTCGATGGATTTATGACTTGGGAGTTGGTGGTATAAACACTCAATTTGTTTTTGAAAAACAGCATTAAAATAAATGCTCCCCCCCCCACGTTGGGAACTTTTTTTTTTCTGAAAAAAATAATTATTAATAGCCCCTGATTCTTGCAAAAGTTCAACCTCCCCAGGGAGTTTGAGTAGCCAAACAGTACCTTGTGTACTTGAGATAAAACATTGTAAATGGCATTGAATGTTGCTAAATGAGTTATGCTAAGACCAAGGTATGTGTACAGGCTGACCCCCACCTACATGCTGATCCTGGCATTCTGGACCACACTGTATCCATACCTGGGCTCCGGACCTCTGTGGAGTCTCCGGTTGGCGGACAACTGCCCCTCCTCCTGGTGGCAGAACCTCATCTACATCAACAACTTTTACGACATCTCTGTATGTTATCTCCTCCCCCGCACAGACAGACTACATCCTTGGTTTAAAATTCATTTGTCACCTATCCTTATAATTTGTAACAATTATTTTTGGCAATGTCTCTTTCTTTTCACACATAATCATCAAACAAGGTAACAAGACCAAATCCAAATAAATAGTGTGTGATATTTTGGTAACAGCATTGTTACAGAAATGTCAAACACTATTTATTTGAAGATTTGATCTTATTACCTTGTGTTTCTAATCTATATTACAAATTTTGCCTTATCAACTCTATTACTGAAATGTCTCATACACTTTAGTAAATTAGGAATTGGGGAGGGGGGTCGGTGGAAGGCTGGTTAAACCGTTGGTTTTCGACCGCTACGACCCGGGTCCGATTCCCGCATTGGACACTTTTTTCTGTTTAAAAAAAAAATGCTCCAATGGCTCCCGATTCTTGCAAAAGTCCAACTCCACCAGCGAGTGCAAGTAACCAAACGGGGCTCTGGCACATTTGTAAGTGCAAAGTCGAACTGTTTTTCACATGTGTAGACATGTGGTGCGCTTACAGTAAAAGCAGTCACTAACTACCCACCATGATTATCATGGCTTTGAGATAAGAAAGAAGAAGAGGAATTGGTTTTGTTACCTTAATGATCAGCTATATGCTTATATTCTCTCTTTATTTTTCAATTATCCAGAAATGTTCTTTTACCTTTATATTAATGGAGCTGATAGTTGTGTTCCTACCATCCTACCCACATGTGTGTGTGCAGTGTATGGGCTGGTCGTGGTACTTAGCCAATGATATGCAATTCTTCATCATCAGTCCCTTGTTCTTGATCCCCTTGCTGAAGAAGTAAGTACAGCACATTTTACATTTGTTCTTCAATTCTAACTCTCATTGTGTCCTTCATATTGATCATTTTTAAACCTCACCTCACTTTTAACTCCACCTTTGCCGGTCCCAAGCCCAGATGAAAAAGGAGGAGGGGGAGCAGTAACAAGCTCAGTAAAAACCAGGGCTTAGCGGGCCCGGCTGATAGTACCATGTAAGGGCTCCTAATCCAGGGATACAGGATGAGCAGCGTTTGTACTCCATGTTAGGAGCCGCTGCACATGGCGTCTGTTCCTCATGTCAGAGGTGGCCATTTCTTTTGGAGCTAAGTCAGTGGCCTGCCACTGAGTAGTGCTCCCAGTCTTAATGACAAAGGCATTCTACTTAACCCAGTGTGGAGATAAGAAAGAAGAAGAAGAACTCACCTTTACCTCTCTTTTAAATAGAACAGAGAACAAATCTATATAATGTATTCTATTGTCTTCAGGTGACCTCAACTATTGTATTTCATTCTCTAAGTGAGCGGCTTGCTTTGTGGAGGAGTTGCATAACCATTGATTTTGGACAGCCACGACCTGGGATCAAATCTCCCATTGGGCACATTTTTTCTAAATAAAATAGATTTCCCTAATGGTGCCTGATTCTTGCAAAAGTCCAACCTCACATTGTAGGTTTTCCTCTTTTCCGCTTCAATGTTTCCCAACATCAATTTCTTTTCTAATCCATGTTTTCATTATGTGTCCAAGGTAAGTCAGCTTTGTTTACATATTTTGTATTCTAGGGATTACAAGGATTGATTTTATTTAAGATTGAAATATTTGTCTTTTTATTTGTCCATGACACTCTGAGTAGCTTTCTCCATGTCCACATTTCAAAAACTTCAATTCTTTTTCTTATCAGAGAATGTCAGTTCTCTCACATTCTACTGTATTATTTTGTATTCTCTACCTGAAATGGTTTTTCATTTATAATATATGAAAGGCCACACAAACCTGAGACCATTTCTCATATATGCTGTGATTAAAGGGTTAGTTTTATATGACAAGGTATACAATTTGGGGGTCGGTGGAAGGCTGGTTAAACCGTTTGGTTTACGACCACTACGACCCGGGTTCGATCCCCGCATTGGACACTTTTTTCTGTTTAAAAAAAAAATGCTCCAATGGCCCCCCGATTCTTGCAAAAGTCCAACCCCACCAGCGAGTGCAAGTAACCAAACGGGGCTCTGGCACATTTGTAAGTGCAAAGTCGAACTGCTTTCACATGTGTAGACATGTGGTGCGCTTACAGTAAAAAGCAGTCGCTAACTACCCACCATGATTATCATGGCCTGTACCACGTGTACTAGGGATAAGCAAAAAAAAAAGGTATACAATTTGGATTATAGATTAGAAACACAAGCTAATAAGACCAAATGAATAGTGTGTGATGTTTTGGTAACAGCTCTGTTACCATCATCAGACAAAAGTACTGAATGAAAAAATATATATCACAGCATGTTCTTAAATAGTTAGTACTGTTATCATAATATTTTTCTAATTCTAAGAATAGTATATTTTAGGGTTCATATAAATCAAATTTCTTCTTATCTGCCATATTGTTTACACAATTTTGGAAACAGTACTAACTATAAAAGAACATGCTGTCATCTACAAGGTAATAAGACAAAATCCAAATAAATTAATAGTGTGTGTTGTTTCGATAACAGTGTTGTTACCGAAATACCACACGCTATTTATTTATTTGAATTGGGTGTTATTACCTTGTAGTTCTAATCTATAATCCAAATTGTACCCTTTCAACATGTGATGTGATATTTTTCTCTCATTCAGTACTTTTGTCTGATGATGGTAACGACGCTGTTACTGAAACGTCAAACACTATTTATTTGGTCTTATTACCTTGTGTTAGTTTTATAAAAAGTGGGTGCTTCAGGGAGATTGTGGTTTGTTAAATGAGCCACTGATTGAGGGAATGTTGTGTAATTGATAACGTAGCTCCGCTGCTCCAATGGCCTCCGATTCTTGCAAAAGTCCAACCCCACCAGCAAGTACAAGTAACCAAACGGGGCTCTCGCACATTTGTAAGTGCAAATTTGAACTGCTTTTCATGTGTGTAGACATGTGGTGCACTTACAGTTAAAGCAGTCGCCTACTTCTACCCACCATGATTATCATGGCCTGTACCACGTGTACTAGGAATAAACAAAAAATATATATTTATATTGTGTCCATGTAGCTCCGCAGGGTAACACTGCTAGGTAATCAAGATGACTGGTGTGATGTGCAGTAAGACCAAGTCGGCTTTTGCCATCATGACAGCTCTCCTTATCAGCAGCTGGATTGCTACAGCCATCATAGTAGACTACAACGGCATCCTGCCCATGTTCTCTCATCTGGACGCAAACAACTTGACTGCCATGGGTGATGTTATGATACAGTAAGTCCTGTCTGTGTAGTCTACTGTGTCTGACCTAGGTGTGTAGACAACAGAAGAGCATGACTTATATCTACACCAAGCCCTATTGTCGTATTGGACCCTACCTTATTGGAGCAGCTACTGGCTACTTTATCTACAAAACACGCAATAGGAAAGATTTCTCTCTTTCTAAGGTAAGAATGTTTTTTTTTCTCAATCACATGCTCACATTTAAAAAAAAAATCATAATGATAAGGCACAATTTGGATTATAGATTAAAAACACAAGGTAATAAGGCCACAAATCCAAATAAATAAATAGTGTGTGAGGTTTCGGTAAGAGCGTTGTTACCGAAACGTCACACACTATTTATTTAATTGGATTTAGTCTTATTACCTTGTGTTTAACATCTTCTTCTTCTTCTTTCTTATCTCCACTCAATCACACTAAGGTATCAAGCTTGTAAAGTTTGACAACCATCATGTTTGGGTAAAGTAAAATGCGTCTTACTTTGTCATTAAGACTGGGAGCACTACTCAGTGGCAGGCCGACTTAGCTCCAAAAAAAATGGCCGCCTCTGACATGAGGAACAGACGCCATGTGTTTAACATGACTAATTCAAATGAAAGAATTAGGATCCCTTGGGGTATTGAATCAAAGAAGTTGGAATAATTGTTAACCAAATATAGTGTATATAGTGTACAACTATCTACTCACCTGGCTTGTACGATGTATATTTCCACCAAAGAGAAATGTTGTTGTTAGATCCAAGCAGCCAGCGGATGGTTGCTGGGAGCAGCTTGTCTCCTGGTCCCCATCTTCTCCACCTACCATTCTCCAGACAGCAAGTTTGTCAGCATCTCCTTCATGATGTGGCATAGGTCCTGTTGGGCCCTGGGGCTGTGTTGGTTGATCTTTGCCTGCCTTAATGGATACGGAGGTTAGTCTATACAGCTGTCTTAATGGACCATTTCTTAAGTGGGCCTTTTCTATAGGAAATTTTCCTTAAGTGAGTCATTTCTCGATGCACCTATTTTTTAAAAGTGGACAGCCTTTATTAACTAGACCTCTTCATAATAAGTAACTTATCTATATAGACTCAGCTCTTTAGCCCATATCATTGAACATGTATTAAGAAGAGCCAAAAAATGATTGTTTTGATAACCTCAAAGAATAAATAGCTTGGAACTTTATAAGATATAACAAGATGTAACAATGTTCCATGATGGCTGACTCCTGTATCAGAAAAAAGATGGTCCTTCTTCTCCTTTCTTATCTAAACCATCATGGCTGGGTGAAGTAGAATGCATCTGCCTTTGTCATTAATGATCCTTTAGGATATCCTGGTCTTTACAGCACTAATACTTGCCAACATTGTTGTATTGTGCTGTAAAAAACAATATCATACGCAATATATATATATATATTAAGACTGGGAGCACTACTCAGTGGTAGGCCGACTTAGCTCCAAAAGAAATGGCCGCCTCTGACATGAGGAACAGACGCCATGTGCCATCACTCCTCACATGGAGTACAAACGCTGTTCATCCTGTATCCTTAGATTAGGAGCCCTTACAGGGTACTATCAGCCGGGCCAGCTGAGCCCAGGTTTTTTAGTGAGACTGTTACTGCTCCCCCTCCTCCTTTTTTATCAGGGCTTGGAACTGGCAAAGGCGGAGTAAAATGGTCCTATTACTTCATGATGATATGTTAAGAGAGGCAATCTATGTCATTTAGCCCTTGTTCCAGCATTACAAGTTGCTGGCAATGTTTGAAAATAAGGCCAACACCACATATGGCTCCAATAAATCAACATTATAAATTTTAAACATTTGCCTAACACATTGTATGAATGTGCTGCCACCAACATGCATTCCTTTTTTTTTTTTTATTATTAGGGTGGTCTTAATTTTTGAAATACATTAAACTTTGTTATCATTTGGGATCAAGATTTTGTGTTGTTGCTATAACTATGGCCTTCGATTCTTGTAAAACTCTAACCAGTGGAGTACAAGTAAACAAACATGGTGGCATTAGCATACTTGTAAGTGTGAATTTTGAAGATTATTGGTTGGTTGAAAGTTGGTTTTGAAAAAAAAATTATGGTACATCAACCATTTATTTATTTAGTTCCTGATGTTTCAATAACTCGCTGTTACTTCCCCTTTGAATCCTATATCTTGAATCCTGTAAAACCTCTCTCTACACACATAGATATGTACCTGCAGTAAAATCAGTCTGTTACAATGAGCATCTTCTTTTAACTTGCCCTCTAACTAATCAAATTGTATGTAGATACTTTGAAACATTACCAAATTCTCTTTGTGTATATATACTCTATCTCTTATGAGAACTTTGTTAAGTTTAGAACTATTTGTGTACAATAATTTACAAAACACTACTAATCCATCGTGTAAATATTTAATCATATATATGTAAATAATACTAGCACAGCACAATAGTCCTTTGGACTTTGTGCTTTTTGTAACAATAAATAAATAAGTCTTGTTACAACCCATCATGATTATCATGGCCTGTACAACAAGTAAACCTTAGAATTACTATGCCAAAAAAAAAAGAGGCAAGGTTCGGCATTGGTCAACAAAAGTAGGTGAAGGTGAATGGTCCCATTTAAAGTAGATAATTCCAGGCAATGGGGTGTCTACAGGTGTGATCAACAAGTTCCTGTCTCTCCCCCACTGGCAGCCACTGAGCCGGCTCACCTACTGCCTCTACCTCATCCACCTCATTGTGGTCTTCACTGTCTTCAGCTCCCTCCCCAATACCCTGCCCTACCATCCTGTGCTCATGGTAAATTGGACTCTCTTCTTTTTACAGACCATTTCCCCCCCAATTTATCAGATATTTGTGTTTTAAAAAGTGCATATAAATACATACAGTTAAACCTGTCTATAGCGCCCCCTCTAAATATCACCTTCCTCTCTATAGCGTCCGATTTTAAACATTAAAATGTAAACATTTTACATTAAAAGTGACCTGTCTATAGCACCCTATTTTGCTGAGTCCCAAGAGGGGGCGGTATAGACAGGTTTAACCGTATATAAATGTCTATTCTGAAAATAGAGCAATCCATACTTAAATCATTAGATAGTAAAAAGGCATATGTTGGATTAAAATATTTTATTCAACCCAATATATGCCTTTTTACTATCTAATAAATGTCTATATATATATATGTGTGAAAAAAAATTGGTCAGATGTTGATATTAAAAACAAATTTGGCATTTCCTGACCACTCACATTTTAGATGGAAGAGCACCATTTAGTTGATTTTTTGTTCCACTAGATGGCGCTCTGTCATCTAAAATGCTCATGTGTGTGGTCAGGATATGACAAATATGTTTTTAATATATGTGTTTGTGAAAAAAATATAGGTTAGTAGAGAATTAGATGGGGGGAACTACAAGTTTCTTTTGTCAATTCATCTGTTGCCTCATTTCCCTTTATGTGGCAAACAAGGCAGCTCTAATGTTGAAAATGTATTAGAACAATACACATGGATGTTACTTAGGCTATCTTTAAGATAATCTATCTTATTTCATGCATGTGCAGTGCATTAGATGCACTAAACAGGACCTTTGGGAGAGGCCGCTGCTTATCATAAAACAGCTCGAGGAGCATGAACTCATGGAATTCGTGTAATCTTTACACAAGGGGATAAGAAACAACAACAATCTTATTTCATATAGATATTATCTCTATCAAATATACATAATATCTCTACAGAACTTACTGCAATGTTTCAAGTTATTAAATGAGAGGGTTGGCTCTCATCAGCGGTGAACCCTCTCAGTGGTTTCTCCAAATTAATCATTAGCTAACCTCTAAGCTTACTTCCATAGTAAATGCAGGGTTGTTGTTTCTTATTCCCTTATCAAAATAATCCACAAATTCTATGAGTCCATGCTACTCAAGCTGTTTATGATAAGCAGCAGCCTCAATCCCAAAGGTCCTGTTTAGTACATCTAATGCAAGCCAAAATGTGTTCTGGAGCTGCAGGTACCAAGCTACATTTTGGGAAAGTGGGGTAGATTTTGTTATTATTTTCAATCTTCAATGACTTGAGATGGCCTGTACTAAATCTTGTTAGTGTTGTTTGGTGCTGTCTGAGGTTCAGAGCTCCTCCACTCCACTGTACCAACTGTGCTTATGTAAAAAGAAACAAATTGCCAAAAATAAATTATTACAAATTTAATCAATATAGGATGGCAATTAAATTTATAAATGTTAGTTAGATTATAGTGTAATATACTTATTGAATATGTGTTTTTTTACTTTTATTTGTTTTAAAGTGAATATGTTTAATTTTCAACACTATGTTGTTGTTGTTTCCAGTTGGTGATGTTTGGAGGATTCCTGGCAGGTTCCTATCTGTTGTCTTTAGTGGCATCTCTAGTACTGGAGTCTCCAGTGATGGCTCTGGAGAAATGGGCCTTGGGTCGTGGTGGCTGATGGGGACTTCTGCCAACATTCTAGGTTTACATACTGTCTTTTTTACAGCTACATTCCTTCAATATCCACTTGTTATAAATTTACCCTCTGACTGGGTTTACCCTCACCAAAAAGCATCCAGGGTAAGTTTCTTGTATGATTTTATTTCTCTAGCTTTATCTATCTTGTGTATAGTTATACTCCCCTAGTTTCTCCTATTAAAGGGCATGTTAGCTCCAAAACTAGAGAAATAAAAATTGTACAAGAAACTTAGCCTTAGATGCTTTTAGTGATAATTATTAAAAAAATATTCATTTCTTATTAAAAAAGGCATACATAGATTTGTGAAAGAAAAAAAAAAAATGTTGTATGTTTTTTTTTTTTAATGCAATAAATTGATAATAATAAATATAAGAAAATTATGAAATAACATTATAGAATGATTAGAGCTTTTTTATAATAAAGATTAAGGTACAATTTGGATTATATAGATTAGAACTACAAGATAATAAGACCTTTGTAAGTGCAAAGTCAAAATGCTTTTCACATGGGTAGACATGTGGTGCACTTATTGTAAAAGCAGTCGCCTACTTCTACCCACCATGATTATCATGGCCTGTACCTCGTGTACTAGCGATAAGCAAAAAACAGGCAATAAGACCAAATCTAAATAAATTAATAGTGTGTGATGTTAAGTCTTCATTCAGTACACTTTTGTCTGATGATGGTAACAATACTGTTACTGAAACATCACACACTATTTATTTATTTGGATTAAGTCTTATTACCTTGTTGACCTTTCCTAATGAGTTTGTTTGTTATCATATATCCTCTCCCTACATTTGGTAAATAAACAAACTTGTGCAGAAAGTGATTTGATCTTTCTATAATAACTTGGGATAAAGAGGAAACAATCCCCTGGCACATTTGTAAGTGCAAAGTCGAACTGCTTTTCAGATGTGTAGATATGTGGTGCGCTTACAGTAAAAGCAGTCACCTACTTCTACCCACCATGATTATCATGGCTACGTGTACTAGGGATAAGCAAGGAAAAAATCCCTCAAAAAAAATTTTTTTTTCTTTCACAAATCTCTATATGCCTTTTATAAATATATAGAATTATTATGATGTATTATTGTGTCATCTGTTATAAGACATGTTAACTATTTTTGATGTGTATGATTATAAACACAAGGTAATAAGACCAAATCCAAATAATATTTATTTATTTGGATTTGGTCTTATTACCTTGTGTTTATAATCTACAATCCAAATTGTGCCTCATCGATGTGTATGATTCTTTTTTGATTTAAAACAATTCTATACTGTAATAACGGACTACTCGATGAGGGAAGAGTATCTATATATTATATATTAAAAGATACTCTTCCCTCATCGAGTAGTCCGTTATTAAAGTCTAGTGAAGGGATTATTGATTCAATATTTTTATACTGTCCTTACTGCAATGATAAAATATTGGGAGAGCCTGGCTCATCAGTGGTGAACCCTCCCAGCAGTTTTGCTAGTTTAATCTACCATACTGATATAATATTGTATTTGGCTGTTTACCTTTTATACAGTTTTATTTGAAAAAAGTAAAATTAAAATTCAGGTAAAAAGTTTCTTTCAATTTTAAATTTGCAAGCTTTCGAGAAAATATATATACAGTTTTATTTCAGAAAGTGTGTACCAAACATGTCAAACATAGTTTCAATTTATTATATATAATTATATTTCATGGATCATACGCGCCTATTAACTCAGAGCTATAAACTCTTTATCAATGTTTCTTTTAAAAAAAAATTCTAAAAAGTGAGTACATTTGAAAGACAAGATTCAATGTTTAAAAAAAAAAAGTTCCATTTTTCTATAGTATAACCAAATATATAATTAAAATGATATTTTTATAAAATTACTGTGTTTTCTAATATAGTAGAACTACCTCCCTGTAAAGGACAACACCTAATTACAGAACCAAAGTGTTCTTTAGGGAGAGGTGTCCTCTTACCGGAGAGTTGTTAAATAGTAAAAATGGTAATTTTACAGATGAAAACTGTCCTTTATAGAGAAGGGCCCGTTAGCAGGGTGTACACTAAAGGGAGGTTCTACTGTATATTTTAATTAATACTGTAAATTGATACCATTGGGACTTTTTTTTTTCAGAATGTTTCATGATCAACTTTAAAGAATGGATAAAATTGTATTAATATATATTTTTTGTAAACAAAGGAACAAATACAATAATATTCTAAGTGAATCAATGCAATGGAATGAAAACAAATATATTTATAAAATAAAGAAAAGGCTTAAGAATACATTTTAATCTTTAAGATACCTTATTGTTTACACTGTGGCTAACAGCTGTCTTTCTTCTTCTTCTTCTTCCTTATCTCCACACTGGGTGAAGTAGAATGCCTTTGTCATTAAGACTGGGAGCACTACTCAGTGGCAGGCCGACTTAGTTCCAAAATAAATGGCCGCCTCTGACATGAGGAACAGACGCCAAGTGCAGCCGCTCCTAACATGGAGTACAAACGCTGCTCATCCTGTATCCCTGGATTAGGAGCCCTTACAGGGTACTATCAGCCAGGCCATCTGAGCCCAGGACAGCTGTCTAAAATGGTCAAGTAAACAACTGCATGTGAACATCAGAGTCTATGTTTGCGATGCGTTGTAACACTTTTAAGTACAGTGTGCATACGCTATAGTCTCTGTGTCCCGTATTCCAAAGTATTGTAATTTTAGCCATAAATATGTATTTTAACAAGAATTATCAAATTGTTGTTGAAATTTGATTTTATAAAAATCTTATCAAATTTTGGATAGTGTTAAATCAACGTTTGTTTTTTTGATAACCATGATGTTGGGATACATGAAAACATGGTCAAATTACAGCAGGTGTTGAATTATTGAAGTTGTATATAGTAACATAACTGATAATGTTATGATTTTTATTTCTTATTTCTATTTATTTTGATCTTTTCCTTTAATGTGTTAGCAATGCAATGAAACTTATTTATTTCTAAACCCACCTAATCATTCACTTCTTTTATAAAATAAGGAGTACTTGTTCAAAGACACAAGTAATATTACAGCATATTTCATAAAAGATAAACTCTATAGATTAAAAACCTCTCTGTAAAAGACAACACCTAAACACAAGGTAATAAGACCAAATCCAAATAAATAAATAGTGTGTGATGTTTCGATAACAGCATTGTTACCATCTTCAGACAGAAGTACTGAATGAGAAAAAATATCACAGCATGTTTTAAATAGTTACTATTATCAAGTGTGTAAACAAGATAGCAGATAAGAAATTGTTTACACACTTGATAACAGTTACTATTTAAAACATGCTGTGATATTTTTCTCATTCACAAAACGTCACACACTATTTATTTATTTGGTCTTATTATCTTGTGTTTATAATCCAAATTGTGCCCTATCAAGACAACATCTAGTTATAGAGACTCCTCTTCCTGATTTTGAAAACTGTCCTTTATAGAGAGAGGTGTCTTCTCTAGCGAAAGTATTCTCTCATGGAGTACGTTCTACGTATCCATTTTTAACAAATAGATGTGTCCAGTTTACTGCAGAGGAAGTACAAATCATACTTTCTCTATCCTATCAACTTATTTTATCATCTTAGCTAAGTCTTCTTCTTTCTTATCTCCACTCAATCACACTAAGGTATCTAGCTTGTAAAACTTGAGATTTTTGATGGTGTCTGCCGGGGAAGAGTAGAGTTCATCAATGGATGAGTCAATACAGTCAATAATATGTCTTGGGGTTGTAGGCTGAGAATTGCACTTAGTACATAGTGGGAAAACCCTGCAACCATTCTGGAAAGTCATTGTCTGTAGGTTCTCTAGCTAAGTGACATCCAAAATCACTTTATTAGGTACCACTCAAAAAAAAAAAACCTAGCTTATGTTATTTACAATGAAAAATATGAACAGGTTCTTCACAAAAAAAAGTATCCAATGCGGGATTCGATCCCAGTTCATGACTGTCAGAAACCGACGGTTTATACCGCCGGCCATCGATTATTTTATATGCTAAGTGATAGTTGGGTATAAACAAACTCTTATATAAGTACAAAACTGAAACCAAAGATTATATAAAAAGTATATTTATTTTTGATCTTTTTTTTCCTTCACTTCTTACATAGCGCTGAAGTTTGATGTACTTAATAATTTTTTTTTTTACATTGGTAAAAGCAAACATTAAGAGAAACAAACAATAAAATAACAATTTCTATATATTTTTATTTTGGAATATAATCTGATTTTTTTTTAAATTTGCATATATATTACATATTGGACTACTACTATGTAAATATAAAAGATATAAAATATATTGTAACACTTAATTTTTATGTTTAATTCTCAGGTTTGTACAATCATCTATAAATAAGATACATTAAAAGCACATAAAAAAATATATATTTTATAATTCAATAAAAAATCATTTTGTAACTTACCTTTTGCACATTATACAAAATATATCTATGATGGGACTAGTACTTTATAGAGATCTTTATGACTTTTTTTTCCCAATACAGTACTGTAAGATGTACATCACCAATGCAAATATTCATCTTTCTGTTTATGTATATATATATGTAATACCACATTTTAAGATAAATATAAACTATAAATATTTGTTAGCAGATTTAAAACACAATAGAGGTTTATTTTTAAATCTATTTAATCTTCTTCTTCTTTCTTATCTCCACTCAATCATATCAGGGTATCAAGCTTGTAAAGCTTCATGATTGGGTGAAGTAAAATGCGTCTGCCTTTGTCATTAAGACTGGGAGCACTACTCAGTGGCAGGCCGAATGGCCGCCCCTGACATGAGGAACAGATGCCATGTGCAGCCGCTCCTAACATGGAGTACAAACGCTGCTCATCCTGGATTAGGAGCCCTTACTATCAGCTGAGCCCAGGTTTTTTAGTGAGCTTGTTACTGCTTCCCCTCCTCCTTTTTCATCCGGGCTTGGGACCGGCAAAGGCGGAGTTAAATCTATTTATTTAATAATAAGACTAAAATAGAAGAAAAAATATATTCCAGCAGAGCTTCGGCAATTACACGTCATATGCTGCGTAGAAAAAGGAATAAGATAAAAGTTTATAGAAAAGAGCAAAGACAGAACCATAATTAGTGATATTTTTGTGAAACTATGGTGGTGTACCCCTACACCCCATTCCATGAGATCATTATGGAATTTATATAATCTCTACACAAGGGGATAAGAAACAACAACTATGGTGACAAATTTTCTCCAATTTGATCTGTTAATGACCTTTCGGTAGCTTCCTTTACCACTTCCAGCCAGCTTATTGGAAGTCTTACTTTCTTTCCGAAACACAATGTTTACATCTCCCAATACTACTGATTGAACCAGGAGACTAAATGTTGAAATATCTGAGTGAATGCTTGAAACGACACAAAGAGGCATAATTGACAGCTAAAAGGTTAATAGAGTGATTTTGCTGGATTACTTTGTGATGTTTCATATATAGTCATTGAATATATACGTATATTTTATATTATTACAATATATATTGTTGAAATATTGTTTATTATAATTTGTTATATTTCTCTTATAGTAACAGAAGCTTTTTATATAGTCAACCTCTCTCTCTCTGTAGACTATTTGCATATCAAAATATACAATAATATTTACATATTACCATATAATGGCACAGTGGAACCCTATTATAACACCAATTGGGTATAACATCATAATTCTAGTCTCAATTGGTTTAATTGTAGTTCTAACAATAACATGGGGCTATAACATACACTTTGCTAACTAAGCATGGACTCATGGAATTTGTGTAATCTTTGCACAAGGGGATAAGAAACAACAACAACTCTACTCATTGAGCATGGACTCATGAAATTTGTGTAATCTTTGCACAAGGGGATAAGAAACAACATGGTTATAATAGAAACTTACATCATAGTTCTAAAGTCCCAATTGTTTTAGCCATAGTTATAATAACATGTTTTTCAACAAAAGTCCCAAGTGATGTTATAAAGAGGTTTGACTTTATATTTTAAAAGTTCATATATCAATGTATTTACATAGCACTGGGTATGCAACTTTTACATAACCCCAATATGGAATCGCAAAACAATATAACCATATATAAACTTTCACAGTAGTCATTTGAAAATACCTTTTTTTTGTTGTTAAATTTTAACTATGTAATGATTTTTTTTTTCTATATATAATTTTTATTTTTGCTTTGGCATATTTTAAGCTATATATATATATATACACTCATGGACAAACCTTGAAGAAGTTGTACCTTTTAGCATATATATCGGGATTCAGACAATAACTCTGAAAGATATTACAGTGACCTTTATTGAAGACATACGAGATAACCAAATGTGAACAAAATTGACTCTGTCTCCTTAAAAAAAAGATGATCAGTAACATTAAAGAATTTCTACTTCCTTAAGTTTTGTCCATTAGTTTATTTATTTTAAATATATGTTTATGAGAGTTTAATTGAAAGTTTTTTTGTATAAAAAAAAAAGATATAAATTTTTATTATTTATTTACCAAGTTTTTACACTATATTTAGGTTTATTACATATATGTTTATAGACATAAATGTTTTTTGATGTCATTATATCTTCTACATTATATATTTACATATAGAGTTATTGAAGACCTCTTTGGTATCTTAAATACTGGTGAATACTTCTTTGTGATGAAGTTTTTGAAAGATAATAGTGTGGTACAATTTGTATTGTAGATTGGAAACATAAGGTATATAAAACCAAATAAATGTGTGTGTGATGCTTCAGTAACAGCGTTGTTACCATCACTAGACAAAATATAATATTATGACAATATTCAGTACTTTTGTCTGACGATGGTAACAACACTGTTAGTGAAACATCATAAACTCTTTATTGTATTTGGATTTGTTCTTGTGTTACCTTGTGTTTCCAATAGTAACAATACTTATCTTGTTTTTTTCTGGAATCGCAATGTTTTCTAGTTATCCAAATAATATATCAAATATATCTTTACACAACCAAATATTGTTGAGAATGTTGATTAAATATATATTTATTAAAGTTTTTTTTTTAAATATTTAAAATTTGTCTCCTGTGTCTCCTTTTTTTTGTCCTCCCCAATTTACATACTTTCAGATAGCTACAAGGTAATAAGACCTAATCAAAATAAATAAATAGTGTGACGTTTAGGTAACAGCATTGTTACCATCATCAGATATTTTATTCTTTTGTCTGATGATGGTAACAACGCTGTTACCGATGAAACGTCACACAATTATAATTTATTTGGATTAGGTCTTATTACCTTGTGGCTATAATGTATAATCCAAATTGTGCTTTATCATACTTTCAGATACAATAGAACTACACCTCTTTCTAAAGGACACCTATTTACAAAGCCAAATTTTCCTTTTTTGTTAGGGAGAGGTGTTCTCATATATATATAGACTGGAGAACATACACAAAACACAGCTATTCATTAAAAATGGTAATTTTAGTGGTAAAAACTGTCCTTTGTAGAGAGGTGTCTGCTAGTGTCCTCTCATGGTATGTATACCTCCTCAAACAGGGGGTCAGTGGAAGGGTGTTCTAAACCTCTGGTTTTTGACTGCTACGACCCTGGACAAATCCTGCATTTGCAAGAATCGGGGGCCATTGGGCACTTTTTTCTAAAAAAAAAAAAAAAAATGCTCCAATGGCCCCCGATTCTTGCAAAAGTCCAACCCACCAGCGAGTGCAAGTAACCAAACGGGGCTCTGACACATTTGTAAGTGCAAAAGTCAAACTGGTTTTCACATGTGTATACATGTGGTGCACTTACAGTAAAAGCAGTCGCCAATGATTATCATGGCCTGTACCATGTGTACTATAGAGATGATAATGTATACCTCCTCAATCAAACTTCTATAAGATGATCAATCCAAAGCCATAGTCTGGTGGTAAGACTTGGTTTTCTTTCTTCAGTTAGTCCATAGTACAAGGGTGTCTTTGCTCTAGTGACTTCATTGAGGGTTTTCTTTAGGAGAATGTGGTGGTTTCAACATTATTTTTCACATCTATAGAGATTTAATAATAGGTACATCAGGCTTTACAAGTTATGTGTGAGTGAATCACTGGAGAAGAATTATATAGAAGCAATTAGATAGCTTAAAAGGTACAGTTAAACCTGTCTATAGGGCCTCCTCTAAATAGCACCTTCCTCTCTATAGCGCCTGATTTTAAATATTAAAATGTAAACATTTTACATTAAAAGTGACCTGTCTATAGCACCCCCTCTCTATAACATCCAATTTTTGTGAGTCCAAAGAGGAGGCGGTATAGACAGGTTTAACTGTATCAAGGCTAAATACAAATAAGTATAGTAAAATATTCTAAAATGAACCTGGGATATAGCGAACCTACTGTCACTCCTGACTACAATTCTAAACAATATTGTCGCGGAGATAAATAAAGCAAGGGCAAGTTTGGGGATAATTAATTTATTATAAGGGGTATTGATAGGGAGAGAGAGAGAGTCAATACAACTTACCCCAAGACAGAGTTAATCCTAATGAGGGACCTCAGCTCCCCCCACCGGCCAGATTCCCCAGAACCCCTCACACCCGGTGTCCAGCGATGATTGACAGACGTCCCATGGGGCCTCTCGTGATTGGAGCCGCTTAGCTTCTTGACAATATTCTATATACAGTTACGAGCGTCATTCTTCATCAGTCATCTCTGTCACCGTTTGCTTTTTTTTTGGAATGGCGCCCTCCTATTGGTCGGCTACGATCACGCCACCTTTGCCCCCCCCCCCCCACTCGCTTTTTCGTTTTTTTTAACCATTGTGTTGGAGCGGGTCGCTCCTTAAATAAATGCATATATTAGTTAATAACCAAATGGAATCCTCTCTTTCTTTTTCCCAGTAAGAGACGCCTACGGAAGCCAACAGTACATAGACAGATAAAGCACATAGGCTATAGTTATTAACTAACATATGCATTTATTTAAAGCGCCAATTTATAATTGTAACAAATAGTATTTGAATCAAAACATTCAATCGGGTAAAACACGGGCGTTGCCCGGGTCATTCGGCTAGTTGGGAATAGTGGTGAATCCTCCTAACAGTTTCACCTGTTTAATCAACCATTAAAAACTTTAATATTGCATCAATGCATATACACTCATTGACAAAACTTGAGGAAGTGAAAATTTTTTTACATCGCCAGTCGTTTATTCATTTTTTTTAAAGAGGCAAGATAAAATTTGGTTCACACTTAGTTATCTAGTGTGTCTTCAATAAAGGTCACTGTAATATCTTTCAGAGTTATTGTCTGAATCCCAATATACATGCTGAAAAGGTATAACTTCCTTAAGTTTTGTTCATGAGTGCAAGGTAAGGGATTTATCAAATCTATAGACATAAGCATGCTTTGAGGTAGAAATATATAAAAATTCTTTCATCAAAATTGTGTATGTGTGCTACTTTAAAAAACATGGATGCAGAACACTGCAGTCTATATGATAAACAAGCACAATAACAAAACAAAGAGTCCCAAAAAAACATGGTGTGAAACTTTTATTATTTCAAATCTTGCAAACAAACAGTGATACAAACAATGAGAGGGTGGAAAAAAACATTGCAATGTGATAAACTCTGTGTAATTCCCACATCAAAATATATTACACCATTGTGATAAAAGCAAACAAAACCTATTAATGCCACACAATTAGTTCTACAAATTAAACATTTCTATATATATAATTGATAAAAAAAACTTCTCTATATATAGAAAAATAAATTATAAAAGCAATTAAGAATAAAGGCAGTGTACACAGAGAAAATTTACAACATAATGACATATAAAGAACTTGGTCCCTTTAATATATCAACATACATTTGAGAATATTAGTTTAAAAAAGTGAAAAAAAAAATGGAAGGATATTTTATCTCTAAATTTATATGTAAACAACTGGAATGTTACTAGAAGCAATAAGTCAACAACAAAAAAACATCTTTAAAAGCGTGCAAATTTTTCTCCAAACGTGGGAAATATGCAAATAGATTACTTATTTACACGGTGCATATTTTTTTTGCAATTAAAACATTGGACGGAGATTCTAAAAAATAAGAAAACAGCTGTACAAGAGTGCATTTTTAACCACACCATTTGCATAGATTAAAAGTTACATAGATTCCTGCATAACCCACAAAATACTTAATGAATAAATAAACAATATAAGTTTTTTTTTTAAATTCAGATTACCTGGAATAGATGAAGCTTCTTAGTTGAATTGACAGTACAACCTCTATAAGGGAAAATATTTCAAATCAAAGAGACAGATGAGGCTCTTCATAGTTTTGATTAGTAACTCCTCTAAAAGCTAAGCCATGTTTACCTAAAGCATCTTTGATCACAAACCTGTAGTCGGAGCCTTTATACATTATCAGTCTCTAAGTCACTAATGGACACAGTTATTTATATTAACATTTATAAGAAAATTGTGTAATACTTTTTATAAAAAGATTGGAAAAAACCTTTTGCAATAAGAAAAAATAGTGCAATTGTGACATTGTACTGGGATAAGGTGCATAAATTATGAAAAAGAGATCTCCTTATCGTGCAACTGAAAGTTGCTGATGGCTTGCGCCATCTATCGAATGCCATCAGAAACTTTCAGTTGCACGATAAAGAGATGCCTTTTTCATAACTTTATTACAAAACCCAGCGATTTTTCAAGCTCTTCCATGAACTATCTACAACTCTCAGTTATAATTTTGCCTGTTGAAGAGCAAGAAATTGAAAGCTTGCAATGTTTTGTAATAAAGAAATTTATTGATTTTTCTATCTTTTTTTTATAACAGTTGTCTTACTTGAGGATATAATGACATTCCATGAGCTCTACTCATCCCCGGCAGACATCATCAAAAGTCTCAAGTTTTACAAGCTTGATACCCTAATATGATTGAGTGGAGATAAGAAAGAAGACATTCCATAATGAGAACCTCCATATCTGAGAAGGTACTAAGAGAAGATACTACGTAATGACAATTTAGCTTATATATATATCTCAGATACTAATAAACAATTTAATTACAATATGTAATTATAATAATTTATTTTGTAAATATGCTTCTTATATAATTATTTATTTACAGGACAAAAAGATCAAATATAAATAAGTTAATAGTGTGTGATATTTCGATAACAAACGTTTGTTACCGAAAACGTAATTAACGTTTGTTAACTTATTTGGATTAGATCTTTTTTTCTTGTAGCTATAATCTATAATCCAAATTGTGCTTTATCAATTTATTTATTTAGTAAATATAGCCCTAAAGACCTCTTATTGCAATGATCATCATTATCTGCTAATTTTTATCATTGCAGTATAAGAGGTCTGTAAAAATATATATAGGTAATAAATGAAGTATCATAAGGAACACACATTACCAATATAAATTATTATTAGACATTTTAACGATAAGATGTCAATTGAAATTATAATTAGAATGGTTATAAAGATTTGTGTGTGTTATACAGGAATCTACTGTATGTATTATGTATATATATATTTCCAGATATAAGAAAATTTGCCATTTACTTCTATAAAAATATTGGAAAAAACCTTTCGCAATATGTTTCTTTATTATTGTCTTAAATAAAGAAACATATTGCGAAAGGTTTTTCCAATATTTTAATAAAAATGTATATATATATTATTGCTTTATAACTTTTCACACACAGCGATATAGAAATATAGATTTTTTTTATAGGTATATATATTTTATAGAATGAGAATAAAAGATATATTTATAGAAACTCAAGATTGGTCATAAAGAGCTAAAAATACAAAAATCAACAGGATTATCTGATTAGAATGATACACAGCCATTTCAGTATTTTTTTTTTTTTCAATGACAATGTGTATTTGAAATTTATCATTAAAGGCAACGTAATAAATATAGATGAAACTCAATACTAGTTGAAGCATGAATGAAGCTAGCTCCATTTATCAATCAACCCTGGATAAAATAAGGTGATATATCCAAAAATGTTTAAAATTTAGATAAGTCAATTCTGAGCCAATTCAGTATCAGTTCAACCAATTCAGTACCAGATTTTCAAGGTTTTAGCTAATTCTGAACCAGTTTTAGCCACATATGAACTCATTTTACCAATTCAATACCAACTTAGCCCATTCTTTACCAGTTTCAAGATTTTAACCAATTCTGAATCAATGTAACCAAATTCAGTACCAGTTTTAGTCCATTCTGAACCAGTTCTAGTGCCGATTCAGAACCAATTATGAGTTTTAGCCAATTTAACCAATTATGAATCAATTTAACCAAATTCAGTACCAATTTAGCCCATTCTTTAACAGTTTCAAGGTTTTAGAAAATTCTGAACTCATTTAACCAATTCAAAACCAGTTTCAAGGTTACACAATTCTAAACCAGTTTCAGAAAATTCTGAGCCTATTTGATGACCAATTCAGTACCCCAGTTTAAAAGCCAATTCAAAAACAATTTCAGTAAATACACGTAAAAGCTTACATTCCTCTGATAATAGGTAACAGCATGGAAATTAGTATGAAGTTGCCAGATAATCTAGGTTAGAAACCTAGTTATTGATAATTTAGAACACCTAATTCTGGCCAGGATTGAAAGGATGAAGTATTGTATAATGCCAAATTCCATTAACAACCAGCTCAAATATTATTTTTTTCTCTATCTGTTTCAAAATTGTCAATAATGTTATTTAAAGAAAGAGAAAGAAAAAAAAAAGCTAACATATTATCCCTGAGTTCATAAACAAAGATATTCCTTTACCATTGTTCCTTTCAACTTTCTCTTCCTTCAAAAAAGTAAAAAAAAAAAAATTGAATAAAAAAAAAATGTTGAGAAAAGATAAATTCATATTACAGTAAAACCTTATTACTTTGTATTTCTAATCTATAACCTAAATTTTACCTTATCAACTCAACTGACTATAATTTAACTATTTATTTTTCAAATCCCAATCAGTTTATTTACTTTAAAATTCAACCAGAAATTCTAATCCCTTAGAGGGTGTTGAATTAAAGAAGGCTATAGTTATTCCCATTTCCAAATTAATTTTAAAAAATTCTTCTCATAAAGAAGAGCATATGAGATTAACAAAGAAGATAAGGAGAAGAGTGTGTGCAAAAAAAAAAGATAAAATAATTACAGAAGAACCTCTCTGTCAAGGACAACACCTTACAGAACCAAAGTGTTCTTTGAAAGGAGAGGTGTCCTCTTACTGTATAGCAATTAATTAATAAAGATGGTATAATTGTTGATGAAAACTGTCCTCTATAGAGAGGTGTCTTCTTACCAGAGAACTTCTAATTGTTAAAAAATGATCATTTTGGTATTAAAAACTATGTTCTTTTTAGAGAGAGGTGTCCTCTCACAGATGTTCTATCATACTACAGTTCTTTCAATACTACACAAGAGGTAATAAAAAGAGAAAAAAAAAAAAACTTGAAGTTAGGGAAACATTACAAAATAACTAATACAGTAGAACCTCCCTGTAAAGGATACTTAATTGCAGAGCCAAAATGTCCTTTAGGGAGAAGTGTCCTCTTACTGGAGAGTTGCTAAATAGTAAAAATGGTAATTTTGCAAATGAAAACTGTCCTTTGTAGAGAGGTGTCCTCTAGCATGAGGCATGGAGGTTCCACTGTATTTTATAAAATACATCACAATTTTATTTATACTTTTTTTTAGACTTTAAAATGATTAATAAATATTATAAAAAGAGAGACAGAACAAATGGAGAACGTATATTGGATTGTCAACGTTAGTATAATATAAAAGATGATTTGTCAAATACAATTGAGAAATTAAATTGGTTGAAAAATATAAAAAGAATAATGATGTGAATGTATACAAGTAAAATACTATATTGTATTTAACTGGTAGCTGAGAAAGATTGACAAAAAAATTCTGTGACCTGAAAAAAATAAACTTTATACAAAAAGTGGTGATATTCCTCCAAATATAATTTTTTTCTAATACGCTACAACAACAACACAATGGTAAAAAATACATCAAGTTATTAAGATCTAAATGATTGAAATGTTTGTGAAGTTTTGGTAAGAAAGCATTGTTACCATCTTAAGACGCAATTCATATGTATATTTATATATATTTAGAAAAAATAAGAAAATAATAGAAAAATGGTCAGGTGTTTATATTAAAAACAAAATAGGCATTTCCTGACTGCTCACATGAAGCTTGCTATCTAAAATGCTCATGTGAACGATCCGGAAATGCTTATATTTATATATATATATGTCATAATATTTAGAAATATATAAATATTGATTGTGTGGAGTATGAGGAAAGGGAAGATAAAATAGCCGGGTCCAAACAACTCCTTTGTTTGAAGTTTATATGTTAATTTTGTAATTATTCTTATTTTTTAATTCATAGAAGCATTTTTCTGGCAGACATATTCTATTTTTATCATCATCATTTTTAATTATTATTATTGTTTTTTGTTAGTTATCAAATCATTTTGTAATTGTAGTTTCTTTTTTTGTTTTGTTCCTTTTTAAGCAATAAAATATATGTAGAACTAATATTCAATTAAAGCATATGGAACCAACATTGATTCATTTTTGAAACAAAGCAAAATCATTAGCTTATACAACTTTCACTTTTTCATTCACCCTTGGCCACCAGATGTCCAGCCTTCTAACTCATCTTACTCCCATTTCCTCCTGGATGATATTTATCCTACTCAAAGGAGTTTAAAAGCACCTGAATGTGATGATCAGAGGACATTTGAGGTGGTGTCAATACCAGTTGTTCCCAGGGTAGTCCTTGGACCTTCTCTTTTTCCTCTCCAATCTACTCCTCACTGGCTTTTGCTTCTGGATTTTGTCTTCTGTTTGTGTCCTTGTTACACAACAACTACTATGACTGCTTCACAAATCACCACATATATATATATTCTATATATGTATTTAAGATGAAAAATAAAATGGGAGAAAACTTTAGCGATAGATTATCATCAGCGGATAGAGAGAGAAAGAGTTAAGGCAATAACTGACCCAGGCTGATAACCCTAACACAAAGAAGAGGTAGCTGCTTTTCACATGTGTCAACATGTGGTACACTTAGAGTAAAAGCAGTCGCTAACTACCCACCATGATTATGATGGCCTGTACCACGTGTACAAGGGATAATAAAAAAAAAAAGAAGAGGAAGGCTTAGCAGGTGATGTGATTGATTTGGTTTTCTAACCTTCTTGGGTTGTCCACCTTCAGAGAAGACAAGATTACTTTTGTCTAATAATGGTGTAACAATACATCACAAACATTTCAATCATTTGGATTTTGGATTTTAGTCTTGTTTCTAATCTATAATCCAAATGTTTTCAAGTTAAAAAATACCTCTTTTTTTTTTTTTTTTTAATTTAACTATTCTCTCTCCCAGACTCTGTTTCTTCTTCTATAGTAAATAGAAAGATTATCATTGTCTTAATTCTAATTCTTTTAAAACTATCAGCTAATTTATTTTACTAACCATTTTATAAAAATCTGCGGCAGTTTAGAGTTAATATATCACAAAAGCAAAAAGAAAAAAATATTTTCCTCTATATAGCATCTTTATATAAATATAGATATTTTTTTAAATATATAAAATAATAATACAAATACTTTACTAAAAGAAATCAACACATACATCCATGGACAAAACTTATGGAAGTGGAACATTTTAGTGTCGCTGGTTATCTATTTTTTTGAAGGTGACAGAGGAAATTTTGTTCACACTTGATTATCTTGTGTGTCTTCAATAAAGGTCACTGTAATATCTTTAAAGAGACAAGGGTCGCCTCTCCCCTCAAAATAGACGTCTAAAACCAGACGCCATCTATTGACCGTCGCCACAAACTAGCAGCCTCGGGTTGGTGCCACAACACCAGCTTTGGCAAACTGACAAGCGTCCACCTAGAGACCATGGTTGCGGGCTAATGGCCCTCGTCAGTCTAGGGTGGACTTTATCCCATGAGATCCACACGGGATCTAATGGAATCTTGACAATCTGCCAAAGACCCGAGGCCGCTAGTTGCGGCGACGGTCAATAGATGGCATCTAGTTTTAGACATCTATTTTGACGGGAGAGGCGACCCTTGTCTCTTTAGATCAATTTTCTCCCGGCAAAATCTCCATCTATATACTGTAATATCATCTATCAAAGTTATTGTCTGAATCAAGATACAACTTCCTTAAGTTTTGTCCATAAGTGTATATTTAAGTATATTCCTATTTAGAAAGGTTACAAAGAAAAATGTATCTTGCAATTTCTATTTTGTATATCTAACCTTTACAAGACAGTAAATCCAAATAAGTAATCCATAACTGATGTTCCTGTAAACTATATTTTAGATACTGTATAGAGTACAGAATACTTCCAATTTAGCCATATGATAAAAGTTCAGAAATCCTAGTAAAATATCAAACACCACAGTAAATGTTTGAAAATTACTCAAAACTAAAGTTATACAATCAACCCAATGGGGTAATATAGGGTATGTACTGAAAGATACAATTCTCCCATTAATAATATATTAAAACATAAATATATATAGACTCTCAAATTACAAAACTATTTTAAAGGCGTAATATTCTTTTTTAAATAAAACAATTTCTACTGTCGATGAGGCACAATTTGGGTTGTAGATTATAAACACAAGGTAATAAGACCAAATCCAAATAAATAAATAGTGTGTGACGTTTCGGTAACAGCGTTGTTACCATCTTCAGACAAAAGTACAGAAGTACTTGTCTGAAGATGGTAACAACATTGTTACCGAAACGTCACACACTATTTATTTATTTGGATTTGGTCTTATTACCTTGAATTTCTACTGTCCTTACTGCGATGGAAAAATTAAAGGGAGGGCCATCGCAGTAAGGACAGTAGAAATTGTTTTATTTAAAAAAGAATATTACGCCTCTAAAATAGTTTTGTAATTTGATAACAGATGGCGCGCTAGTGCATCGTAATATATAGACTCTATCCTGAAACCATGGTATATACAGGTTGTTGTCTGAATTCACTGAAACTGGTGATGTGGATCATTCCTTCTCATGACCATTATACACACTGGGAGAATACAAACAAAATGCATTATGATGAGATTTTAGATAATAAACATCCAAGAATGAGTATCTTTTTTAATTAAACGTTTTTCGAGCTTTCGGGATAACGCCCTTTTACAGTCAAATTGATACAAAATGGAACTTAACTAGTTAAACCTGTCTATAGCGCCCCTCTTGAGACTCACCAAAATAGGGTGCTATAGAGAGGGAGTGCTATAGACAGGTTACTTTTAATGTAAATCACATCGAACTATGTATTGGGGCGTTATATAGACAGGTTTAACTGTATCTTGTATCAATTTTCCAGTAGAAAGGCGTTATCCCGAGAAAGCTCAAAAAACGTTTTAAAAAAAAGATACTCATCCTTAGACGTTTACTTTATTATCTTAAATTGCTAGCAAAGGATTATATTCTAAATTTATGATAAGATACAATTTGGATTAATGAATAGAATCAAAAGGTAACAAAGTCAAATCCATCCAAATCATTGAAAGGTTTGTGATGTTTCGGTAACAACAGTGTTACCATCATCAGATTTTAATTCTTTAGTACTTTTATTTGATAGCAACAATGCTGTTACCAAAATGTCACAAATATTTCAATAATTTGGTCTTGCTACCTCTTGATTAAAATGCAATATTTTAATGTATTTTTAAAGGGAGAAATGTATCTTTTTGGTACACACAACTTTGCATTGAAAATATGATGTATATAAATATATACAAGAGAAACCTTGCAATAGCAACACAACTTGAGACCTAGATTTTATGTTGTTATAACTCCATGTTGTTACTAAAACTACGGTTACAAAAACCGTTGGAACTTAAAAATTTCTGTAATAACAAAATTCCACTGTATATATATGTATATACAGTTAAACCTGTCTATAGCGGTCCCCTCTTGGGACTCACCAAAACAGGGTACTATAGAGGGGGGGTGCTATAGACAGGTCACTTTTAATGTAAAATGTTTACATTTCAATGTTTAAAATCGGATGCTATAGAGAGGAAGGCCCTATTTAGAGGGGGCGCTATAGACAGGTTTAACTGTAAATAAACACATAATAAATTTACTTTTTGTTCACTGGAATCTGAGAAAAGGTTTATAAAAAAAGGTTTTAAAATTTGTCCTTTTTTTTTTTTTAAAGATTTGTAACATCAAGATATTTGTTCCCAGTAGAAAGCTATGCAAATCTAAGGCAGCAATGTGGCAGGATATATTATGTAAAATTCATTGATAATAAACATAAAAAATCTATAAAGCTGTTAAAAACTATCACTTTCCTAAAAATCCCTACAAACAATGTTTAGTTTAGAAAATAAAACTTTTTTTTCTTACTTAAATTGGAATTACATTTTGTTCCCAGAGAGGGGAAAGTAAAAAAAAAGTATATATATGCTCTATATATATATTACAATAATATCTTTAAAGGAATAAAATTATATATATACAAATGGGAGAAAATATAGAAATAAATATCATTAAAAAAAAAATTAACCAACAAAAAAATTATTTGAAAAAAATATATATATAGAAAAATTATGATATTAAAAAATATATTATTTATTATTAGGTGTGAATAGACAAAAAAATAAATGTTGATCATAGAGTAAAATGGTCAATAATTAAAAAAATATATTATCAGAGAAAATTTCATTGTTCTTGGTCAATAGTCAAAAATAATACAAAATGTAAAAAAATCATAGAGAGAATAAGATATAGACAAATTAAATTTAAATATATTAAAATTGTAATAATAATATCAAGAAAAAAAAATTCAATGTTTGGTCAATGGTCAAAAATAATTTAAAATGTTAATAATAGAATAAAAGCTTTTTGGTTATATTAGAATAGCGATTTTAAAAAAGGGGAATTGGGGAGAAATGGGTATAATTAGTAGGTTAAAAAATGAAGGAAGAATTGAGAAGAAGATGGTAAAGGAAGAAGAAGTAGTTCAGGAGAAGGCCAAGGATTCAGTTGAAGCAGGTACCAGGATTTGTTTAGAAGCTCTGCCCCTGATGACAAAAGGACACAGCAGCAGAGAGTGATGAGCAGAGGCCAAGTAATATATAGATAGGGAAGAAATAGAAAGTTAAACAACAAATGGTATTATGATGCATTAGCGTGCATCTGTTATGAAAATTTGAAACTATTATAGTCGCGTATGATTATTTTTGAAATTAAACCATTTCTACTGCCCTTACTGCAAAGGAAAAATTAATGGGAGGGCCTGGCTCATCAGCGGTGAACCCTTTGATGAGTCACTGATGATCCAGGCCCTCCCATTAATTTTGACATTGCAATAAGGGCAGTAGAAATTGTTTAATTTCAAAAAGAATCATACACGTCTATAACAAATGGTATGCAAATTGAGGCAACAGTACATATAGGGTACACATTAGAACTACCTCTCTGTAGAGGATAACACCCAGTTACAGAGAGTCAACTTTAGACAGATAGGGTGTCATTTTTCTGGAGAACAGCTAAATAGTAAAAATTATCATTTTGACAATCAAAACTGTTCTTTGTAGAGAGTTATCCTCTAATGTTGTAGGCTCTGTTGTTTTCCTATCCCCTTGGTGCAAAGATCACCTGAACTCCATGAGTTCATGTTCCTCAAGCTGTTTTATGATAAGCAGTGGCTTCTCTCAAAGGTCTGTTTAGTACATCTAATTCAAGCCAAAATGTGTTCTGGAGCTGCAGCCTTTTGGGCAAGTGGGGTAGATTTTGTTGTTATTTTCTATCTTTAATGGCTTGAGTTGTTTGGTGTTTCTGAGGTTCAGACCATTTTCAATGTGGAAAGAACATATTAAAACTAAGTCGACCTAAGCATGTTTAACTAGGGTGGTGGTGTCTTGTCCAATGTTTAACTGTGAACTGAGAATGTTCATCTATGAAAAAGGTGATAGTGGATCATCAAAATGTAATTTAGTAAAAACCCTCCACATAAGATTAACTAGTTTAAAAGTGGCAATGAGATTTACAGATCAAAAAGGTAAAGAAGAATGCTTCAAGAGCTAACTATTTGACAATAAAATATAAAGCACCTTTTATAATATTCATTTATTTATTTATTTAAAAAAATTTTCTAACATATTTGGCAGGTAGGTTTATAAATTATAAAATGATGAACTGAATTTGCACAACCTGAGCAAAATATCTATATATATAAAAATGAATGTTTGTATGTTTGTTTGTTTGTATGTCCGGTATACAAATTCGCAGTAGTTCACTAATTCAAACCAAAATTTCCATACATAGGTAAAAAAATACGGGGAAGACGATAGGCTATTTTAAAAAATATATAAATCAATTATTAAAACTATATATTCAAATTATTCTACTTAGCTCATGAACAGCACCCTCTATCAAAGATTAGATTAAATTATGCTGATAAAACAAATAGATAATGCTAATAACAAACAATTATAAAAAAAATCATATCTAAATATATATCACTCGGGTAGATATGCACACGGGTCAATCCCGGGGCGAAGCCCGGGTCACCCTTCTAGTAGTTTCTAAAATAAAAATGCATTGTTCATTTGCTTGTGTTTAAAAGAAATACAAACTCCTTTACACATATGAAGATAACAACTTCTATGAAATTTTCAATAAAGATTCAATATCTCACAAAGAGAGGAAAATATTCTAAAAATATATTAAAAATTCTAAATACCTAAATAACATCTTTAAAACAATTTTTAAAAAATGAGATTCTAAAAAAAAAATAATAATTAAAAAAGTAATTTGTCATCACTTTTATAACCTTCTTTATATGAACAGGCTTTAACCCCTTCCTATATGGACAGGTATTTTAGGAATGTGTGCCATTTAGAAATAGGGTCGGCAACAATACAATATTTTTAGAAATTTCCTGGATGGAAAGCTAATTAGTAAAAAAATGGCTATTTTGGTGGGTAAAAACTTTCCTTTGTAGAGAGGTGTCCTCTCATCCTTTGTAGAGAGGTATCCTCTCATGGAGGTTATACTGTATATCTGATTTAAAAGAAATTAGTTTCACAAAGAGGTTGCAACAAAAGACTGACTAATCTGTTAAGCTGCTGTGTATATAATATATACAACAAAAACATTAATAATTGGATGAACTGCTTACGATTCACCAGATTGGCTGAGAAACAAGAAAATCAAAGAACCACACAGAATAACATGGGTCAGGTATAACATAAACTGATTTAAGGCATCTATTATAGTAATTCTACAAGTAAATAAGACACAAAGAGAGAGAGAGAAGGAAACGTATATATCTACAAGAACAATCTACAGAAACAACATATCTATTTTTCCAAACCTACTTTTGTTTACAGGCAAGAAGAATCAGTGGGGAAAATAAAGTCTAACAGACATACAACTAAAGAAAAGATAAGACTAAAAGCTGCCAGTCATAAAAAAAAAAAAAAAACCAACAACATGAAAGGAAATACTGAAAAAAAAAGCATATCATTACACTCTCAAAATAAAAAATAATAAAATAAAAAAATTTAAAATATGCAAATAAGTAAAAAAATTTTGGAAAAAAAATTTGCATAAAAGGGGTGTGGGAATGTGTCAATATATTTTTTAAAATGCACCAAACTAAAAAAAAAAATAAAAAATTAATAAAATAATAAAAAAGATTATGTACAAGGCACCATTCAAACAGGGTAGAGAGGAGAGTGTGCATCTAGACGTTAGAAACAGTTAGGATAGTCGCCATGTATGCACAGACCTCCGCTCCCACAACTACGGTAAAAAACAAAACAAACATGGCCTAGATAGATAGAAGGAATCTAAAACCTGGGTTGCATATTGTAGACCAGAGTATTCATGCGCCGCACGCGCTCCTTCGCCTTGAAGATCTCCTTGAGGAAGCAGAGACTGGCTGAACCGTGCAGGATGAAGGCCATCACGGCAAAGGCAAAGGACCAAGACAGGTGGTTGAACATTGGGTACTGGAGCCAGCTCCTCTCGAAGCACATGCCACCGAAGACACAGACCGCGAGGAATATCATCCCGGCTGTTGTACACACACTTCCTTTTAACCAACACTCTCTCTGATCATTCTTGCTATGTTTATATACAGGCATTTGAATTTATAATCCATGAAAGGGTAACAATTTGGATTATAATAAAATAAAATAAGACCTAATCCAAGAGGAGAGTTTCAGATCCTGAACTCTTTAAAATAGAATCTTCAAGTGATGGCTTAGCATCAGCATTGATATTCACTTTGGATTATAGATTAGAAATACAAGGTAATAAGACCAAATTCAAGTAAATTAATGGTGGGTGACGTTTCGGTAACAGCGTTGCAACAGAAATGTCACACACCATTAATTTTTTTGGATATATATATATATATATCCCATCCGTGGACTTTTATTTTTCCGTTCATCATTACTCTTCACAATTCATCCTTCATCCCTAAGGATAGGAATAGTCGTTATTTCTCCTTAAAATAATTAAAATTATGATTTTTTGTTCTGTAAAAAAGAAACATTTGCGGTAAAACTTGTTAAATGTCGTTCTATAATCATAGCCGCATTATATATTGTATTACAAAGTAATAAGACCAAATAAAATAATAGTGGGTGACATTTCAGTAACAGCGTTGTTACAGAAACGTCACACACCATTAATTTATTTGGATTTGGTCTTATTACCTTGTAGTTCTAATTTATAATCAAATTAAGACAACAATAATCTCCCTATTAGCTATAGAAGATACACAAGTCCGGGAGAAGAACTTCTTTTTTACTGAAACACGCCACATACTATTTATTTATTTGGTCTTATTATATAGTTAGTACTTATACCAAGCGTGATACTTCATACACTTGATAACAGTACCAACTATTTAAGAGAGAACATGCTGTGATATATGTTTTCATTCAGTGCTTTTGTCTGATAACAATGCTGTTACCAAAATATGACACACATTATTTATTTATTTGGTCTTAGATGATAATTCAGTAAAGCTCATAATTTGATAATTTTAAGAATTTCATATTGTGATTCTTCTTTAACCTTAATTTGCAGTCTGGAGCTATCATTCACCCAGCCATATGCAAAGATGGAGCATATATTCTCCTTTTTTAAAAATGTTATTATTACAGAAGCACAAAGTCTATCAAACTATTGTTCTATATTAGAATTATTTACATATATATCTTTAATTATTTACACGATGTAGTGATTTATAAATTGTGTACAAATAGCTCTAAACTTGCCAAAGTTTTCATAAGATTGAGTATATACAGAAAGATGGCATTATGTCAAAGTAAGCAAGTACAATTTGGTATTCTCCCATGGATATGCAAATCGGTGGGAAGTGTGTACTTACTGATGATCAACTCCAGAGCAGATATCCCAGCCAGGATGTACACCTCGTACTTGATCCAGTACCTCATCAGTACCAGACTGATCAGTGCCAGGGATAACAGCAGGAGGATCACAGCCAGGGTCATCATGGCTTGGACAAACATGAACCATCCTGCAACACACTGGCTTCAACCACAGTTCTGCCACATGGGGTCGGTGAAGGATGGTCTAAACCGTTGGTTTTCAACCGCTACAACCCGGGATCTAATCCCGCATTGGGCTCCTTTTTCTGATTTAAGAAAAATGTCCCAATGGCCCCCGATTCTTACAAAAGTTCAACCCCACCAGCAACTGCAAGTATAACCATACGGGGTTCTAGCACATTTGTAAGTGCAAAGGCAAACTGCTTTTCACATGTGTAGACACGTGGTGTACTTACAGTAAAAGCAGTCGCCAACTTTCACCCACCATGATTATCATGGCCTGTACTACGTGTACTAGGGATAAGCAAAAAATATATAAATATAGTTCAACCACAGTAGAACATACTCCATAACACTCTCACTTCAGTAAACCTCTCTACAAAGGGAAGTTTATAATAGCAAAATTACCTTTTGTTACTATTTAGTAATTCTCCAGTAAGAGGACTTGTTCTATCAAGTTGAAGTTGAGTATTGGTAACAATGTGGACATATTTCCTAAACTTTAATATGTTGGTGATCATCACTCAGAGCTTTTCTAGTGACCTTCCGTTAGCTTCCTTGACCCCTTCCAGCTCTCATTAGAGGTCTTTTTCTTCTTCCTTCAATTTTTTACATCAACATTTCTTTTGCATTTGCTCTCATTAGATGTCCAAAGTAAGACAATAACTCTCTCTCTAAAGGACAATTTGGCTCTGCAACTAGGTGTTGTCCTTTACAGAGAGATAGTTAGTTCTACTGTACTTTGTTTCTTATCCCCTTGTGTAAAGATTACACGAATTCCATGAGTTCATGCTCCTCAAGCTGTTTTATGACTGTCCTTTGTAAAATGGAAATTATCTTCTTGGTGGTCTTTACACCACTTCCAGGAGGTTGTACACATCTATAGCTTCCTCACAAGGTAATAAGACCAAATTCAAATAAATATATAGTGGTTGACGTTTCAGTAACAGCATTGTTACCATCAACAGACAGAAGTGATGAATGAGCATCCATAATATTTCCATTCATTCAGTACTTTTTCTGAAGATGGTAACAACGCTGTTACCGAAACGTCACACACAATTTATTTATTTGGTCTTATCACCTTGTGTTTAGAATCTATAATTCAAATTGCCATCTAGCTTCCTCAAAACCTCTTCAGAGTTCAGGAAGAATTCTGTTTGATTGGATGCAGTTTATCTTCTTCTTTCTTATCTCCACTCAATCATATTAGGGTATCAAGTTGTGACCCTTGATGGTGTCTGTTTGACAACAATCATGACTGGGTGAAGTAGAATGTGTCTACCTTTGTCATTAAGACTGGGAGCACTACTCAGTGACAGGCCGACTTAGCTCCAAAAGAAATGGCCGCCTCTAACATGAGGAACAGACGCCATGTGCAGCTGCTCCTAACATGGAGTACAAACGCTGCTCATCCTGTATCCCTGGAGTCCTTACACGGTACTATCAGCCGGGCCAGCTGAGCCCAGGTTTTTTACCAAACTTGTTACTGCTCCCCCTCCTTCTTTTTCATCCTTGCAGTTTATAATGTTTAAATATGATACATTAACTAGCTATCTGGTATAAGAAATTTAAACTATTTTTGACTCATATTAGTGCTTTTTGGTAACAACTCTGTTACAGAAATGTTACAAACATTTCAATAATTTAGATTTGTTGGTCTTATAACCTTTTCCCCCCCCTTTTACAAATTAAAAAAATGGTGCTAAAATTATTTTATTTCTTGACTAAAGGTGGAGTGTTGTCTCTATATAAATGAGTATTTGTTGGTATTGTTATCTATGCCCTTGACTGGCGCCGGCTTGATGTCTGGATGCTTGTCTGGGTGATAAAGGACTTGGAGAAGTCAGTAAGGACAGCTAGACCAATTACCTTCAAGAAGTCCAACCCCACCAGCAAGTGCAAGTAACCAAACGGGGCTCTGGCACATTTGTAAGTGCAAAGTCGAACTGCTTTTCACACGTGTAGACATGTGGTGCACTTACAGTAAAAGTAGTCGCCTACTTCTACCCACCATGATTATCATGGCCCATAAGAGGTCAGATCTCTGTAAAGGACACTTTGGTTCTGTAAGGTGTTGTCATTTACAGGGAGGTAGTTCTACTAAACTTATTTAGATTTGGTATTTTTGTCCTGCAATTCTTATCTATAAACCAAATTACACCTCATTGTCATTAAAAAATATTGAAGATAATATTCATTTACAGTATAGCCTTGTTAATTCAATCAACCTCCACTTACTCTCTCGCCATCTCTATGGTAACATCCAACATGTCTCGTCCTTTTGTGTAATTCCAATCATGTCTGAACCCACTCTGAACATTGTGTCCACCACGACTGCAACCAACATACCAAACTACATTCATCCAACAAGAGAAACTACATTACAACAAACACATCCTAAAAAGAAAAGTAGATGTGACCACACACACACATTGGTGTCCAACTTGACAATATATAATCAAGGACTGGCAATTCTCCAGGACAAAATGCTGACTACGACGTAAAAACTCAACTGCTGACCAAGGATGTTCCAGTTACGACATCGCTGCCCAGTGAGATACAGACTCCGCTAAACTAGTGGAATGGGACTCATAGAACCTGTGTTGTTGGAGTCATAGAGATTTTAATTCGATAAAATAATCTCTTGTATCAATATTAGGGTTAAAATATCAGGTCTCCAAATGTATATATCAAATGATAGCGGCTTCTCAAATGAGATGAAGATTTCTCACAAAACCTATGTTTATTTGAGCCTAGTTTCCTTCTTAACCAAATATTATTATAACATATCGACCCTTCATAAATATTAGATCATCATCGCAAATTGTATATACAGTTAAACCTGTCTATAGCGTCCCCTCTAAATAGCGCCTTCCTCTCTATAGCGCCCGATTTTAAATACGTAGTATGATGCGATTTACATTAAAAGTGACCTGTCTATAGCACCCCCTCTCTATAGCACCCTATTTTGGTGAGTCCCAAGAGGGGGCGCTATAGACAGGTTTAACTGTAGATGTTTTTTTAATTATTATTATTATTCATAATACTGTGGCAGATTATTTATTATTCTATCAAAAGATTTATATTCCAATATTTATACAGTAGAACCTCTCTTTAACAGACACCCTGCTAAAGAACACCTCTCTACAAAGGACAGTTTTCATTTACAAAATTACCATTTTTACAATTTAGCAACTCTCTGGTAAGAGGAAACCTCTCCCTAAAGGATACTTTGGCTCTGCAATTAGGTGTTGTCCTTTACAGGGAGGTAGTTCTACTGTATTTCGATACACTGTAAAGTTTTCTCATTGCCTCTACTATTTTATTAGTTTTAATTTGGTTTTACATTAAATAAATTGCTGTGTCATTCTGGGGTTTGTCTTTCCTAATTTTCTATGTTACAATATATATGGATGATAAGACACAATTTGGATCATAGATTCTAAACACAAGGTAATAAGACTAATTATTTAGTTATTTGGATTTGGTCTTATTACTTTGTGTTTATAATATAGAGAGAGAAATATAAGAAATATCGTATCAAAAATCATATTGTCAGCTATCTTAAGAAGGTGAATATATAAATAGTGGAAAATATCAAAGGTAGAGCTATTCCTTTTTGAGAATAATATTCTGTGCTTTTTTAAATATTAAAATGATAATTTAACAAAATTAAATTTTAAATGATAATGCACAATTTGGATTATCCCTATATATATAAAAGTCAGTGTATGTATGTATGTATGTATGTGTGTTTCTATGTCGGCTATACACGTCCACAATACGTAACTAATCTGACTGAAATTTTAACAGTATATAGAGTAGAATCTGGAAAAACTTATAGTGAAAATTTCAGGTCTCTATCCCGAATATTCTTCGAGTTATTTGCAAATTGCGTTGCAAATTTGCCCTTTTGCTCGCAAGCAGCGCCTCTAGCGGTGAAGATGGGAAGTAATATCAGCTGACCTAATGTACATGTAAAACTGTAAATCTGGAAGAGATATTTTTCGCATTTTTAGGCAAGAAAATTTGAAATTGACAGGTTCTGGGCATTAAAAGTTGTTTTTTAGTCAGAAAAGGATGATGACAATATTGCTGTATTATGTTTGATTATCAGATACAAAATTATATCGAGAAAAATTCCAAAAAGCAGAGACCACGGGTGAAACCAGTTCATTTTTTTGTACACAGGAACAAAATTCTAACAGAAAAACATTCATTCGAGCTGAAAACAAAAGTCAGATCATCTTTCTATAAAAATATCACTTCTCAGACACAAAGTTTGGAGCGGGACGTTTCACAAGAGTGACATCCACGGCGCCAATTTATAATTGTAACGAATAGTATTTGAAAATCAAAATAATATAATTTTCAAATATCGTTGTGAAAATTTACATTTTTATTTTTATATTTTAAAAACACACAAAGTTTGGAGCGGGACGTTTCACAAAAGTGACATCCACGGTGCCAATTTATAAATGTAACGAATAGTATTTGAATAAAAACATTTAATCCGGGTCATTCAGCTAGTAGATTATAAACACAAGGTAACATGACCAAATCCAAATAAATAAATAGTGTGTGACACATGGAAATAAGACCTAACCCAAATAATTTAATAGGATTATAGGATTAAATTATTTGGATTTTAGGTCTTATTTTCTTGTATCTATAATCTATAATCCAAATTGTGCTTTATCATTAATAGTGTGACGTTTCGGTAACAGCGTTGTTACCATCTTTAGACAAAAGTACTGACAAGTACTGGCATAATTTTTCTCATTGAGTACTTTTGTCTGAAGATGATAACAATGTTGTTACCAAAACGCCACACAGTTTTATTTTAAATAAAAATTTGATCTTTTGAGTATAACAATGGAGTCAATTTAGGAAAAAATTCTATTTTCTATTATAAATGTTGACCATCTATAATATAAATTTTAAATTCATATATAATCTAAATTATAAAAGGAAAACTAATTTTTTAATTTTTTACTTAGAAAATGAGACAAAAATTATTAAAAAAAAAAACCTACTCCATATCATAGTAATTTTAAGAAAAAAATAAATCATTGATATATCATAATCGTTTATTGATATTTGACCATTGGAAAAGACCTATTGACAATAACCACACTTAAAACAAATGCAATTAATTCTCTCTGTTGAGTATGATAAATAAGAAGTGAAATAAGCTCAGTGAACAAAATATAATTTATTAAATATGATACAAATTTAAATTTAATATTAAATTTTTAATGAAAACGGGGAAATAATGTCACAAATTTAGAAGAAAGAAGTAATACTGCAAACTTTATTGTGAATTTATGTTGAAGAATTCAGGTAAGAATTCCTATGATCACCCTGAATACCGAAGACATTAAACTCTTGTGTCAATCTCAGATGTCAACTCTGGTGTCTACTGATGAGGGCCACAATATCAGCTGGACTGACCAAGCTTCTTGATCACCAAATCTTGATATCAGCCAGCCACAACCATGTGATGTCAACTGGCCCCCACAACTGATTGATAGAAATCTACATGACGTCAGTTGAGCTTCTTTTACCCCAATCTTAATATTCTTTAAGAAATTTATTCCACATATTTACGCACTTATCTAACTTTGATCATACCATATGCTGAGATGGCAACAACTATAAAGATAGTAAAATCTTTAACTCAGCTCTGTTATATTTAAGGAAAGAAAAGCTCCATATCTCAGTCAAGTGGATTTAAGTTGAAATGGAGTACCATTCTGATGACACAACTATAAAAATTTGAGTTTTAACGTTAAAATAACTTTGAAAAGTTTGATCAGAAATCTAAACTAGATATGAGCACAACTTCTATAAAATTATGGCTAAAAATAATAATTTTTAATATAAAACACTCAGGTAAAATTGTATTGAAATATATCAGAAAAGGACAAAATAATACTCATATATTCACAACCTATTCAGTTACCTTTTTAAGAAATATAGTAGTTTGAGTCACAAAATTTCTAAATGGTTTTACATTTTTAAAAATATATCTCTGGTGTAGTTTGTTATGTACTTTTAAAAAAATAAGAATTGAATCTATAGGTTGAAGGTTTTCCTGAAGTTCTTGGAGGAATCCGGTGTCTTGGGTTGCTGATTATAGCTTCTCCACAAATTGGATGGTTTCAACAAATTTGTAACAATCCCTTTGTCATAGTTGGAAGATCTTCTTGTGAACATTAACTTCTCTAATTCAAAAAATAACCAAAAATCAGGTATTTAAAAAAAATCTTTCAAACAGCTTGAATGCCAAGGATAAAAAAGGGACTCGGTGACAATAGCGATCTGTTGACCATAAAGTCTGAATTCTAGGCTGCTGTGTGTAACAGATGTTCCAGATGCCGTGACTTCCCTGTGTTCCAGCTCTACTAACGGCATTGTTGCAGGATCTAGCTAGTGTTAGACAGTAGCTATTGACAGCGGGGCGGGTTTTAGCGCTTACACTTCTGTGATGGTCACAGCAGGGGCTGTGGTCATTTACCATTCCACGTTGGGCGGGAGGACCCACTACTTTAACCTTGTGTCACATAACGTGGAATGGTACTCAACTTCTCCTCCGGCAGCTTGGCCCGCTCCACAGACCCAGGACTAGGTACTGATTACTAGTCTGCTGGTTCTGGTGCAAAACTCCGATGGGAGGCCTCGCGTGTGACGTTAAGTCCGGCTTTCAGCGTTGGCAGTGTCAGCAGTTCTGTCTTCGGTCTCTAGTCCGCTCCATTCCACTTTGTTGTCCAATAGTGAACTCAACGAGTTCATCGAGTTGTCGGAATTGGGAAGTTGGGTTCAGGGGTGTGTAGCAATACATGACGGTGTGAGATAGTATAGTCTAACCCCCTCTGTGTTATGTATCTAGATATCACGTGGAGCCCTCACCGTGTCTAGTTAACATTTAGGTAAATGTCTTTCTTTAAGCTACCTCCTTAGGTCACCAAGTCCCTACTTTATATCTTGGTCTTCAAGCGGTATCAACTATATTTTGAAGTTGAATAAATCAATAATTCTCCCTTTATATTTAGGTATTTCTCACAACCTGAAAATAATTTTTAAAATATAATTTTTTGTGGTGACTAAAATCTAACATTCAATAACAGAAAAAAATTTAACTTTCCAGCTCTGTAACTTGTATGGTGTTTCAAGTGTAGTTGAGGTGGGACCATGTTAGATGGGCGGAGAAAATGTTTTCTCCTGTAGAAGGGCGTTCGTGCCTGAAAGCTAGAGAATGAAGGTGTTTTGGAAAGATACTTTTCCCTGGAGACCTGAAATATTTTACTCAGAAATAAAAATGATGTAAGATGTTTAACCTTGGATTGCTTGTTGATTTTATTGAAAGGTAAAGAGATATGGAGGCAAAAAAAGAGAGAGGACTCACCTGGTTGGAGCCAGTCTCTGATATTCTGGAACTTGTAGCTGTAGTACCAATGGCAGCCATTGAACTTTTCGTCGTACTGGTACGGTGGGTGGCGGTAGTCCCGGAAACATGCCTCCCACAGTCCGAGCCGGACAAACTCCGAGTGAGTGTTGGAGTAGGACTCCAGCCAGTAGGGACTAGCGAAGGCAATGATCACCAGGAGACTGCCTGCGAAAGCCAGGGTACCTCCACCGGAGAAAAACTTGGAGGGCTTCGGATAGGTCCTGGGGTCTCCCATATCTCTGTTGCATATTGACCTCAGTTATGCAAATCTGGTCAATTTATGGATTCAGCAAGTATGTAGTGGTCTTTATGGGCATCAAAATTGTATCAAATAAAGTGATTAGAATTACAGTAGAATGTCTCTTCTCTAAAGGACAACACCTAGTTGCAAAGTCAATTTGTCCTTTAGAGAGAAGTGTCCTCTTCCTGGAGAGCAGCTAATTGCTAAAAATGGTAACTGGGGATAATGATTGTCTTTAATAGAGAAATGTCCTTTAGCGGAAGTGTCTTCTCTTGGAGGTTCTACTGTTCATATTCTAATATAAAGCAATAATGCACCATCTATATAAAATATATGAATAAACAACAGAAAAAAAAAAAAGATAAGTGGGTCAGGTGTTGATATTAAAAATAAAGAAGGCATTTTCTGACCACGAGCACATGCGTTTTTTTTAGATGGCAGAGCGCCATCTAGTGGAGAAAAAATAAACTTAACGTTTATTTAACTTGCTCCGTGATATTTGGCCAACCCAATTTCTTGATAAATCAAGAAAAAGCCATCCACGAATGCATTTCGCGCTGTTGGCGCTCATCAGCGTGGAGTAGGCTGTAACCACTGCGACCAAAATGATTTTTGGTCCTAAAGGCTTCTTGAGAAATCAAGAAATGGGTATTTAAGGCCAAATCTGATTATCATGGTACAACTTACCTCCATGTTCCTAAAGGTTCCACTTTTTTGTTCTATCACAGGGATCAATATTTCCATAATATATATATAGAAAAAGAAAGAGCATTAAAGCACAAATATTTCTTGTACACACTTGTGATTCAATACTTTCCTTTCCTATATAAAGATGGTATGTTATTACTTTATATTAATTTATGCCTAACTTGTCCTTATTGTTTGCGGAAGAGCCTTGCTTGATGTAAAAATTTAATGTAATTCTACTGTCCTATAAGCTTATGCCCATAATTTGCTTGAATACCATTTCTAAGATTCCACATTTAGTGTAGCATATAAAAGCAGAATCGTCCAATACAGTATTAGAGCGTTAAGAGAAGCGGTCTGGTGGATTAAATTGGTGAAACTGTTGGGAGGGTTCACCACTGATGAACAAAGCCTTCCCAATATTTTTTTCATTACTGTAAGGATAGTAGAAGTTTATTTTATTTGTTAAAGTAACATTCGTGCTAAACACAAGGTAATAAGACCAAATCCAAATAAATAAATAGCATGTTTCAGTAACAGCGTTGTTATCATCTTCAGACAAAAGTACTGAATGAGAAATTTCACCACAGCATGTTTTAAATAGTTACCGTCATCAAGTGTGTAAACAAGATAGCAGATAAGAAGAAGATAATTTTCTGAGAAACACAGATAATTATTCTTAGAATTAAAAGGGGAAAAAAACCCACTTTTTTTTTTGTGCTTCAATGCTTTCATTTCCTATATGTTTGTATTTCATAAGCATCCATTTCTTTTTTAATTTTTTTAATGACACCATTTAAAAGGGGCTGTACTTATGTATACATCTGTCCATCTGATAACTTGAGAATTCTTTAACATACCAGATGTCAGAAATTTCACCACAGCATGTTTTAAATAGTTACTGTTATCAAGTGTGTAAACAAGATAACAGATAAGAAGAAGATAGTTTTCTGAGAAATACAGAATATTATTCTTAGAATTAAAAGTGAAAAAAAAAACACTTTTTTTTTTTTATATTTATAGATATGCTTTTAATTATATCTAAAAAAATACCAGGTGTCAAATGTTCATTTTCAACTCATTTTTTAATACCCTATGGAAATATTGATCCCTGTGGTAGAACAAAAAAAATAGAACCTTTAGGAACAGGGAGATAGTTGGGTAAGTTGTCCCATGATAATCAACTTCAAGATAAAAAATTGTGAAAAGAGTTTAAAAAATAGAAATATTTTTCACAGTGAGTATCATTTTATTTTAAAATGCAAGCTTTCAAGTGATAATCACTCTTCAACAGTCTTAGTTAAACATCCACTATTTCTTGCAAGAAGTATTTCCAAATACTTGTAATATAAGTTATCTCGTGTGTCCTCAATAAAGGTCACTGTAATACCTTTCAGAGTTATTGTCTGAATCCCAATATACATGCTAAAAGGTACAACTTCCTTAAGTTTTGTCCATGAGTGTATTTGGTTATCTCGTGTGTCTTCAATAAAGGTCACTGTAATATCTTTCAGAGTTATTGTCTGAATCCCGATATATATGCTGAAAGATACAAATTCCTTAAGTTTTGTCCATGAGTGTATTTGGTTATCTCGTGTGTCTTCAATAAAGGTCACTGTAATATCTTTCAGAGTTATTGTCTCAATCCCGATATACATGCTAAAAGGTACAACTTACTTAAGTTTTGTCCATGAATGTATTTGGTAATCTCATGTGTCTTCAATAAAGGTCACTGTAATATCTTTCAGAGTTATTGTCTGAATCCCAATATACATGCTGAAAGGTACAACTTCCTTAAGTTTTGTCCATGAGTGTATTTGGTTATCTCATGTGTCTTCAATAAAGGTCACTGTAATATCTTTCAGAGTTATTGTCTGAATCCCGATATACATGCTAAAAGGTACAACTTACTTAAGTTTTGCCATGAGTGTATTTGCTTATCTCTTGTGTCTTCAATAAAGGTCACTGTAATATCTTTCAGAGTTATTGTCTGAATCCCGATATACATGCTAAAAGGTACAACTTCCTTAAGTTTTGTCCATGAGTGTATTTGGTTATCTCATGTGTCTTCAATAAAGGTCACTGTAATATCTTTCAGAGTTATTGTCTGAATCCTGATATACATGCTAAAAGGTACAACTTCCTTAAGTTTTGTCTGTGAGTGTAGCTTCCCTAAATATCTTGACATGCATTCTTAATAAATTGCATACTACACTCACGGACAAAACTTATGGAAGTTGTACCTTTTAGCATGTATATCGGGAATTAAACAACTCTGAAAGATAGTACAATGACTTTTTTCGAAGACGGACAAGATAACCAAGTGTGAACATAATTACCTCTGTCTCCTTAAAAAAAAAAAAGGACCAGTGACATCAAGGACTTTCACTTCCTTTAGTTTTGACCATGAGTGTATACATTAGTGGCATACAATTAAACAAATGCCATAGATAATTGAAATTTTATCACGTGCCCCCTAAAAATAAACTATAAATATTATACAATTTCATATAAATAGCAATAAAGTTGTTGAGCTGATATGTGTCTATTCCCCCATTCCTTGTTCCCCGAAATAGCTGATTGTCAGTTAGAATGACATCATGGTATCTGTGTTTCTCAGTTCCTAAAACAAACCCTTAATAGATAGATAAAGCAGTTCTAAGATTAATTTGGCAAAATCATTTAAAAGTTTATAAATGATTAATCAAGCTTTCTCAACTATATAACTTTTCTTTTTTACCTATCATTAAATTAAGGACTGAAAAAATAGGTTTTAAAAAAATATTATTTAAAAAAATGTCAATTTAAAAATAAATAAAAATATTTAAGAGAATATGTGCCCTTTATAAATATTTTAAAATAATTTATAAACATGCATTTTTGGAATTTAAAAATACCAAACATACTTTTAAAAAATAATCATATTTTAAAAAATCTGTGAAATTATTATTATAAATAAAATATATAAAAAATAATTATAGGTATTTTATTTATCAGACGATTTTACAAAACTATTCATTTTTCTTTAAATAATTTTAAAAAGTTATTTGTAATATTTTAATACACGCATAAAATTTTCGAGTGACATTTGGCCTTTGACATTTGAAATTATTTTTGCCTTTTTATTATTATTATTATCATTTCCTGATCCCGTTAATTTTCAAACTGGGCTCGGCCCATAGGTCAACGACATAAAAATGACATAAGATCGCATTTCCAATAAGTATAAATAATAAACAACAAAACATTTTTGACATGTTTAGAAAAAAAATCACCTTAATTTTCTTTGAAAACTGATCGAATGAACGTGTCTATGAATTTATTTATATTTTTATAAAATTATTTAGGGCTAGCTTTTGAAACATAAGTTATTATGCAAATTTTAGGTGTGTCCGTAAAGGTATAAACAAACTTTTTGCGATGATGATAAAGGGTAAAAGTTGAAATTGGTGTAATTTTTAATTTACGACAAATTAACTCTAATAAATTTAATCAAGTAATTTTCGAAAATATTATTTTAGTATGTTTCAGTATAGGTGTATTTATAAATGACCTGTAAACTAATTGGAAATTTAAATGATTCCATCAACTTGAGTGGATAACTAATTTTGCCTTTACCCACTAGTAATTTTAGACCTTCAAAATAACAAATAAAAATTGAAGTATAATTAAAATATTATTGTTAATATTAAAATTAACCAATCACATTTTTTAAATATTTGACAAAGTTAACAAATTATTATAAACATTTAGTAATAAATGACAGCTTGTAATTTTCTTAAGAATATTTAAATTTGATAAAAAATTATTTATTATATGAATTCATTTTTTCCTATAAATTAATATGAAGCCTATAATAATAAAATAGTAAAAAAATAAATAATAATATTTAAAAAACCTTTATGTGGAATCAAGAAGATGAAGATGGCTAAAAATTCAACTACTGGTCTAGAAAGAAACAATTTCAAAAGCAAGGGGTTCTTTTGCCTTTAATTTAAAAAAAAAGTGAGAGCTATCCAAAATTATAGTCTCTGAGTTGTGGATTTGAGTTTGTCCCTGATGTTAATGATCCTTTCATAATGGATATAGTGAGAGTCCCCCCCCCCCCCCATCCAATCTCAACATAGAGTAGCATAAAGCAGTCTCTTCTTTTTATTTGTACCTTAAGTACTCGATAAAAAAATAAAAAGCATTGATCGCAGCAATTTTAAACTCATTTTCAAAGCCGAAGTGTCACTGAAAATCACTATAAAATTATTGAAAAAGGTCATGTTTTTTCAAAATTACAGGAATTCTAAGATGTAAGCCAATGATGCATGGTTAAAGTGGCCCATTTCAAACTGTTTGCACTCACCCCATCCCTCGAGAGTCATTTGAAAGGGAGGAACCTGAGCAAGAAATAATCTATACAGTCTGTGATTCTTAAAAAAAAGCTATATCAAATTGAAATGCCAGAAAGTAACATCTGCATTTCTTTAAATAACATTTAGAAAAATAAGACCAAATTCAAATAAATAAAGTGTGATGTTTCAGTAACAAAGCTGTCGCACACGATTAATTTATTTAGGTCTTATTTTCTTGTATATATAATCTATAATCCAAATTGTGCTTTATCACTTTTAATAGCATGATTTTAAAAAGCTATTGATCCTTGAGGAATTTAACTATGACATAATAATTAGAAATTTTCTTGTGATGCTTTTAAATTAATATTTCGATTCAGATAGAAATCTTGAAAGCGGAATCTCTTGTAAAATAGAGTCAATAGCAAAGTAATAAGATACTGGAATTAACAAATTTATCTATTCGCAATGGTCTTCTAACTTGGCAGGTGTTCCTATCTGGGGGATATTCTGATGACAGTTGATAGTTCTGACACTGTCAATGGCTGGATAACTGACCCGAAAGAGAATCGCAGATTTCTAGTTCTTGTCCAGACTTGGTCAAATTTAATCTATCGCTTACAGATCTTCTCTATTTATTCAGTCCTATAATATTGATTCCTATGCATCACTATCCTAATCTTGTACATATTTATTTAAGCCCGCTACGAATGCACCTAATCGTCATGTACAATTTAGGAGCAAAGTAAAACTACTTCTAAATGTGTAAACATGTGGTGAACTTATAGAGCGAGCAGTCAGAAACCCTCAGAGCATAGAAAGCAACACTATTTTTATATGGTTGACAGCATTTGATCATAAAACCTTGCGCTAGACATTTAGCATTTGAGTAGTATAGTTGAATCTTACAGTGAACTGTCAGACCTTGCAGTGGAAAATGGGAGATTGCAGTAGACGATGTAACTTTGCAGTATATTATGGAAGCTTGCAGTGGACAGTCGATTTTGAAGGTGGATCTTGGAACCTTGCAGTGGACCATGGAACCTTGCTTTATAACATGGAACTTTGAAGTGGACCATGGAACTTTGCAGCGGACCATGGAACTTTGAAGTGAACAATGGAAATTTTCAGTGAACCATGGAACTTTGCATTGGACCATGGAACCTTGCAGTGAATTATGGAACCTTGCATAATGGATGAGAATGGAAAACTCTCTAAATATAACATTGTACACAAAGCAATAACGCGCCATCTATACATATAACTGGCCTTGTCTTTATAGTTTGCTGAAGAGCATTGCTCAAAGCAAATATTTGAATGTGTTGGGGCACGTTTTTTTGTAACCATACCCCAACAGAAGGCGTATGTATGATCAAATCAAATGGATACATGGCTTCCCTCCCACATAGACTTACAGACCATTTTTTTTTTGCCCAGAAACTTAGACACTTGGTGACACCAGACTTCCATGCCGAAAGCTGATGCCTGGTAAAGAAGAAGACATCCAGAGACATCCGAGCTGGAAACTGTTGTTTCATATGTACATATATTCCCCTCACCAAAAATTTAGGTAAAGGTGACCAGAAAAAAAAAAAGGAGAAAAATGGAGAAGGAAGATCTCTAAAGACTGAAACTTATAAAATATCCTTCCAGAGAAAGGAAAGCATCACATTACAGTCCAGGTAAAAAGGGCCTGGGTCAATTTTAGCCAAGACGGGGGGGCGATATATATACCATCCCGAGAAAAAGGGAGGATTGTATTTCAACCCATGTGGAAAGACGGGGGGCTGGAGTCTGAAATCTTACACTACCGCAGGGGTTGTTTCTCTCTTTAGATTTTTTTTGTTTTGGTAATACTATATGTTCTATTTTGAAGGGGAGAGGCCTGGGGCGTCTATGAAATTGATACTGGAGCCGTTGGCCATTTTGATTGGTGTTTCTTTCGGCGAATGAAAATGGAGAATGAGATGATATAAAAGAAGGTTCTTTGCCAAAAGGCGGGGGATTCGATCGGAGTCGCTCAGTGAGAAGGACGATTTTTAGACGGGTCTGAGACGTAGAGGAGACCAGACCTTGCCGCCGCTTTCGAGAGAAGGTAAGCCCCTTGCCATTATGGCTTAGCCCCCCCTTTTTTTTTTTTTTATTTTTCGAACAGAAGCTAATCTATTTAGATTCTGAATGGGCCCTAAAGGGCTTTAAGTGACTTAAAAAGGAGTGTTAGGGTTCGTATATTTTGTCCCGCTAGAATAGATGGAGATCTAGGTTTCCCCCCTTTTTGTGTAGTAGCCAACCTAGATTTCGCATGGGCCTTAAAGGGCTATAAAGTAACTTCAGGTCACCTCTATCTAAATTTTACTATGTAAATAGCATATCTCGTCAGTATAGACATGTTCCCAAATTTTAAGATATTTAAATAAATATCTAGAGAAATTTTCTTGTGTTCTCTGTTACCTATTTCATACATAATTTGCTTTATGGTGATATTCCAACTGTTTAAATGAAATGTTGTATGTTTATTACCTATTTGAAGGGAATGTTACTAATAATCAAGTCTCCCATAAATTATCGGCCACATACATTGCCGCGAGTGTCTGTGTTTCAGTGTTTTATAGATTGCCCAATTTAATAACGATATCATGGGTTGTCTGATAATATTGTATAATAGTGTCGCGACTGTTTCCATCTTTAGACCATTGTTCTGACAATATTATATGCTCGATCCTTGCTTTAGCTCAACTCTTAATCAATTACAGAGTTTTTCCCCCTTTTCTTTTTTATTTATTTTATTTATCCTGTTTGCATAAATTGCATTACATGTGATGATGTAAAGACATATGCCGATAGTGCATCACTGACAGCTGTGCTGCTATTATACAACATTAAGGTCTTGCTGTGGGTTATATACATGGGGTTGTTGTCCTAAATTGCTATATATATATATACTTAAGTAAGGAAACTTTTAATAAGATACATCGTGTATCCTCCCTTTTCAACTATCCAAACCCGGGGAACCCATCAATGTCGCCCGCCGCGGGGCTCGAATTTAGTATATGTTTCTTCCCTTATACTTTAGAAATATATACCTAATGAAAAGCCATACTATTTTTAAGTATTGGTGAAGTAGTCCACGCATCCTGAGATTAACAGTCTATTATAAATCGTGAATTTTAATTTACGCTTTACGTTTCACTGGCATTTTATCAGGCAATGAAAGTTATGTTGAGGCGGTGTATACCGCATCTCTCGCCGCTGTCTTTTACGATTCACATTGTTTGTGGCAAAACCTTAATATTATCATTGATTTCTGATATCAAAGTAAAACGTCTATGGGGCTATTTTCTATTAATGCTATTGTGTTTTCTGAATAATAGAAAATCAATTACAAGCCTTTGATATTTGCTGTTTATGTTATTGTAATGTATTCTAGGTTCTCCTAATGCGAAAGTGTGACATGTTCCTTTGCAGTATTGGAAAATTAGAGACCTATTGTCTTGATTAATAACGTTGCGTCTATGTTCATATATTCTATTGCTGACTCTCCTTCCTGTCTCCCCTGCGTATTTGGCTTGGCAGCTGTATACACTCTGACAAGGGAAGGTTATCTTAAATTGATAAATGTGCAATTTTTTTTTTTTGCCTTAAGTAGAGATTTCCAAGATTGTATTTCTGAAACATTTTTTTTGGATGAGGACAAATAAAACCATCTTGATAGTATTAAATCTGCAGTATACATTTGCCAGCAGAAGGCATGATGAGATTACATGAAATTTAAACCAGTTATATGTTCAGTATGTTCCTTCAGTTGTAATTTGACACCGTCTTGAAATAAAGAAATTGGACGGTGCGCTATATCTTGATGCTGGATATTTCTGTGTCAGAAAGGTGTAGTTATTCTGTTTAATGAGAATTCCAATAATTATCGAAATTTAGCAGATTATCATTGGGGATTTGAACAACTGTCTTGAAAATTTTTGAACAGCCTGAGTAGATAAAGGAATCCTGGAGTTAGAGTGGAGAATTAGTAGTACAGACTGACCACTCGACGCAGATAACTCTAGAGAACAATTATTGTGTTAATCCGCCGTAGACAAGAAGAACATTGATCCTCAGGATATTCGATAGGCAGAATTTTGAGAATTGATAAGGTCATGGTTAAAGTTAACACAGGCATATGGGAGTAAAGACAGTGATTTAAACAAGATAAGAGGCAGCCTTGTGTCTTAAAAACTTTCAGTGGAAGCAGATGCCACTGCAAATATTCAGGTCTAATAATTTCCAAATTTGAAGTCATGCATGACGGGTTAGCACGGGATTGACGCCTGGACGGGCTTTTCACTGGGATTAATCGAGCTTGCGAAAGAACTAGAAGAAGTGTGACATGTCACGCCACTGTACTAAGATAATAATTGAGAAGATTTATGTTGAGCCAACTGAAATTAGTAAAGAATTAAGAGATTAAGGTCTTATTCTTTGAGTTTTACACTAATTTCAATTACGCGATATGGACGGCGTTATAAGTTGGGTGGAAATGGTTCGGCCGCAATGGGATGGTCTCCTGGAGATGGTACGATCAAATAATACTTATTGAATGCCGGGCGGGATCGCATAAAGCATTAAACGATATCGAGAAATGCTTAAAGAAACACCCTAGAAGATTGGGGATCGACAAAATGACGACATGGAAAATGCTCAACATTGAACATTGGCAGCAAAATGATATCTTGCTATTGTATGGACGACCACTCCTTCCTGAAATGTGCAGCGGATGTTAGTCCCAGAATTAGGTCCTTGAGGCGACACTTTCCTGTGCAGATGACATAAAGACGCATGACAAAACAGCACATGAGCATTTAAACTAACTTCAATTCCTGCCATTAATTAATTTAGTTGACCAATAGCTATAGAACCGCTGGAGACCTCCATACCCTGTGTGAATATTTTAGTGGGAAATGAGCGATTCAATTCTATGAGCCATGAGGTATCCTGTAAGATCAGAGCTGTACCCCATTCAATTTTTTAATAGTAGCCAGTGCGAGATATTTCCAGAATGTTTGTTTCTTTTTTTTTCTAACTGTCATATAATTCGGAAACTAGAAAACTACACTATTTTGATACAGTTTACATCTAGCATCCATGAGAACTCAATATGACTATTGAACGTAGATTGAAGATTAATGAGCGAGCCAACCTAGAGAGAACGAGTTTAATAGGCTTACAATCAATAGTTGAAGCAAACTATTCGCACAAATTTGTTATGTTCTCTCTCTAAATGATCTATGACATTATAGGTTTTCTTAACAAGGTAACTACCCCGCCGAGTGTATATGGAGTTATAAAGCTTAAAGGTCATAGGCTGTTGGAATAATATTACACTAGTAATAATTAATAGTCCAAAATTATGAGTGATAATAGATCGGGATCCAGATCCCGATGACGGGTTTCGAGGAAACACCAGAGGGATGAAAAGGCAGTGAAATGTGTAGAAAATGATGGAAGAGAGATGAGAGAGAGGTGATGAAAGAGGTGTTGAAAGTGATAAAATGAGTGAGAAAGCGTTGAATGTTGATGAGAAAGAGATAGAGAGATGCAGAAAGATGTTGAAAGAGAAAGAATTGGAAAGGGTTGGATAAAGAGTTTTGTAAATAGTAGATAAAGGTTGATAGAAGAAAGTACATTTAATGTATAAAGCGTAGCTGTCGACCGCAATATCGCCTCGATAGAACTATTTCTTTTAAAATAAGACATATTATGCACTGGGGGTTTGTGTAAGCTGATTTACATAAGTTTCAGCGATTGTATACACTATTTAATATAGATAGGTATTTATTAATTACAATATTAGGTTATATATTAAATAGCAAATAGGTCTTAGTGTTATGGTGAACTTTAAACAGTTTGCAGTTTTTTTTTTTAAAACATGTGTTCTAGTGCTAAGTGTTGAAAGGAGCTTTAACACCATGTTTCAGGGTTTGTGTGTTATTTGTCTCAACCTTGTCTTTGTGCAGAATACCGTCTCACAACCTTACTGTAGTGTTTGTTGCCATCTTTAAAGATCTTCACAGTTTGTTTTAATATTAGTGTGTATTTTGAGAAAGTTGTCACAACCTTATCCTTGTATAGAACACCGTTTTTTACACCGTTTTATTTAATAAGTTATATGAGAGATTTTAGATATAGTATAAGAGTTACTATTTACATGAGCCAAATCGACCCAATAGCTAGAGCAAGAGGGGGGAACTCAGATATTTCCTCCTTTCACGTGACGCGACTGTTCACCCCGACCGGTCGTGCCAGATAAGAGGGAATACCAGGAAACTCTGTCCTCCTTGCACTTCGGGTTTTGTGATAGGGCTCCATGCTCGCTACAAGGACTACATCTTGGGTTTTCGTGTTCTCCTAGTGTAGAATTGGCTCAGCCTCATTTTTAGTATAGTATATAATTAAGAGTTGTCTCACAACCTTGTTTTAATATGACACACCGTTTTGAAGAGCTTGTACAACCTGTCAGGATATGATTTAGGAAAATTTTAGTTTCTTTTTATTGTTATGTTACAATTTTATCCAACAAGGGGTGACAACCAGAGCGAACTCAGAAGTAATGAGACGAGAGGAAGTTGACAGAGTTAGTGTGAACAGTTTAACTTTACGCAGGTCTACAAGGGTGAAAAGGCCCACACAGTGTAAATTCTGCTTAGACTGTCGCCTCTAACTAGGATTTTGGAGTGTGTACGGAGAATCAGCTCGATAGAATGAGAAGTTTAGAGATTTCAACCTTTTTTTTTTTTAAAACCTTTTTTTTTTTAAAGTAGAGCTTCATTAGGATTCCTTTTTTTTTTTAATACAAACTATTTCTTGTTAAAACCCGAGTTTCAAAGACCAATGAGAATAATGTATACCATTGTGAATTAACTATTTAGTGTAAATATGAAATTTTAGTTATTATCAGGAGTAATAGGTGAAGGAAGGTGTAGGAAATCACAACTTAGAGGGGGGCTATGTCTAAAACAACAAACCTAATAGGCATCCTATGGCTTGTGTTGGGTAATTCAGAAACCCTATAATCCCTGGCCTTCAGGTAGTAGCTTTGAAATAGGTTTCTAATGAGGACATGAAAGGTCAATCTTTCAGAGTAAAGTTGTGAAGTGTAGGGACCCTAAGCCAGGGGTAGAAGTTAAGTAGGCCCAGATCGTAGTCGATCCTCGGAAAGCACTTGAGAATGTTAGTGTTGGGTAGTGAATCGTAAACCCTATAAATCCATCTTTCAATAGAGTGTTGAGGTCGGACTACTGCAAAGGGGACAGACGCAAGGTGAAGTAGGAAGAAAGTGACTTCACCCACGGTGGCTAGGGGAGTGACTCAATCCCGCTTTTATGGGGTGTCACGTTTAATGGTCCTTTATTCGCCATTATAATTTGTGTATGTCTTTATAGAATTGTCGTGAAAAATCGCTTAGTGTCAAGGCAAGGGCAGTTTTTTGAAGTTACACTGATTTTTTTTTTAGGTAGGTTAGCTTCCAGATTATTTAGAATTGTTAACAATTATTGTTAACAATCATTTATCGAGTATAAAGTATTAGTATATATAGAGCTTGTACAGAGGCATTTCTTTTGAGTAACATAGGGCTTTAGTTCCCAATTTGTTTTAGTTTTATTATTTTATTTGATTTCACATTGTGTCCTGAAATATGTTATTATTTGTTAGGATCTATTGATATTGATAAACGAGTATTTTGGCCTTTGTAGCAGCTTTTAACTTTAGTATGAGTGCATTCCGCGAATGATAGGGGGGAGGGTGTATGAAAGAATTGGAATAATGAATGTGTAGAAGGTTAAAAACTATTATACTGTGAGCCCAAAATACATTAGATTAGGATTAAGGACTTTAATAGGATCGATTTTATTTTATTTTATTTTATTTTTTTATTTCGAATTTTGTTAGGACCGAGAAGCCTCAAACAGGACAACTACAACTCTATCTAGTTAGAAAATATTCGCTCCCTTTTGTTAGGTCCCTCGTTAGGGGGTATAATTTTCCTTTGATTTTCTTTTATCTTAGCTTAGCTTGAATTCTAAGGATTGTGGATAAATGATCCCTATCCCGACCCTCAGACTTGGAGATAGTGGAAGGCAAGGATCAAGCCGAATTTCCCACTCAACTCCTCCTCGCAAGAGGAAACGAAGAGGTATAGATTGAATTTTATGCAGGATGGGGGATTTGTTTTAGCCATGCCGTATAGCCTGGGGTATAACGGCGCGACCTTGGGTAACCGATCTGACACCGTAGTTTCGACGCTTTTAGCGTGGCTGGAGCGAGGGTGTTCCAGACGGGAGGTCCTGTAAGATTGGCATGTAGGCAGAGATTGCCCAGTTATTCTAGACGAAGTGTTCCCGTCTATTGAATTTTTTTTGGTACCAGTTTGATCCCCCATAGCTAGCGGAAGTTTCTTCTAATAAAGGATTCGCCCTGCCATACGTTTTGTTGGAATGAATTCGAGCATAAGACCGATTCGAGAGACAGAATAAGTAATTATTAGGACCTTCAACGAGTTTAGACTCGTTCCATGTTAGGATAAGATTTTAAAGTATTAGTTAACTATAAGGACCGCGAACGAGGCACCAGAACGAGCCAATGAGTCAAAGTTTTAGAAGTGTTGTATTGAGGACAGTAGAATTAAGAGCAGTTATACAGGGAGTAGAATTCTGAAGGAATTTGTAAAAGAACCAAAATTTCAGATTGATAAAATTCAAATTTATAAGATGTAGATTTGTAGGATTCAGGTCAATGAATAGAGGGTATATTAGTAGATGAAAGTAATATGAATTTCTTGGAAGGGGGAGGTAGCTGAACTGTACACACCCCAGAGACAAGGTAAACGGAGTCACAAACAAAATGGGAGAAGTTGATTAGTTTCTCTGTCAAACAGAGAGCTTTCTTCATACGGTTGTCACCCTAGATTTAAATGGACTGTGTAGTTTAATAGAGGTCTGGGATATATTCCATTTGACCAAGATTCTAAATGACGTACCCATCTGAGTTGAGAGTATTGTAACAGAGGAATCTAACACATAAGAGAAAACACACCCTCCAGTAGGATCGGGATAGACGAATATTACCCAGTGACCAACTCGTGATTCCAGACTGAATAAGATTGAAAAACTTAACTGAGATACTAAACCTTGAACCTTCAGCGCACAAATATATATAATGTGTTTTCATTTTCTAATTGAATATGTTATTATTTTATATCATATATATTATATTATAATCATATGCTATTCATTTCAACTATTTTATTTCCTTTGATATTCATGATATTAGTAATATTTACCGGCCATGTTGCGATTTTTTTTAACATGTTGTCATGGCTTATTCTTCCCTTAAGGCATGATCTATTTTATCCTTATTGTCTTTTATCCGCCTTACTTGTATAAGTATATATATTTTGTCATCATATATAATTTTGTAGTAGTTTTCTTTATCATCTATCATGGGATGATTTTTATCATATTTAATCACTATCTGCATGATACGTGTTTTCTTCAATATATATATTATACCCATCATATAACATGGAAGGATTCATTTTATCATTACATATTTCGTGCCTTATTTAATAATTACTTTCACAATTTGTTTTCTGTAACCTTTTTTTTTTTATTTAGCAAAAGTCATCATGTCATAGGCTAATCATTATGTATCAAGATATTTCTTTCAGCTAACTATAATTATCCTTTCCTTTGATTGTATATGTATAACTATACCACACGAATGTCTTGATTGGTACTTAAATAAAGATGCTGGCATGTTTTAGGAGTTGGACTAGTCAGTTATTTCTAAACGACTCCTTGGCGCCCAAATTTTTATATATAATATGTAATAGGGAAATGTTCTAACTGTATTGTTAGCAGAAAGAAGGTAGCAATGAATCCAGCACCACAAGAGGCAAGGATGGGGTTGAGAGGACTTACCACAAGGAGGGTCTACTCCTCAAGGCCAAAGAAGAAAGTGGAAGGGTGGTATATATACCCATGAATGGTAAGACAGATGACCTTGCTTACTTCCATACATATGATATGACTGTCCCCCATGAACTATTTTGATAACAGTGTTCTGACAGAATAATAGCACATAAAAACCCCTTTGCCAGGATGCGCAATGCCCACTAATGTTCGGAATAATAAACATCTAGAATGGCATACCATCATTTTTGACTAACCTTACCTTCCCTATAGGTTTCGGTACATCTGGCTTCACCTAGTAATGGAAAATGCATTTTGCTAGAAATGGGCCTGCTTTCATAGTAACTGATGAAAGGCAGATGAATAATGAATAGCACAAACGCATTTGTCCATTACTTGGCAGGGGGAGGATTGTTGGGGCACGTTTTTTTGTAACCATACCCCAACAGAAGGCGTATGTATGATCAAATCAAATGGATACATGGCTTCCCTCCCACATAGACTTACAGACCATTTTTTTTTTGCCCAGAAACTTAGACACTTGGTGACACCAGACTTCCATGCCGAAAGCTGATGCCTGGTAAAGAAGAAGACATCCAGAGACATCCGAGCTGGAAACTGTTGTTTCATATGTACATATATTCCCCTCACCAAAAATTTAGGTAAAGGTGACCAGAAAAAAAAAAAGGAGAAAAATGGAGAAGGAAGATCTCTAAAGACTGAAACTTATAAAATATCCTTCCAGAGAAAGGAAAGCATCACATTACAGTCCAGGTAAAAAGGGCCTGGGTCAATTTTAGCCAAGACGGGGGGGCGATATATATACCATCCCGAGAAAAAGGGAGGATTGTATTTCAACCCATGTGGAAAGACGGGGGGCTGGAGTCTGAAATCTTACACTACCGCAGGGGTTGTTTCTCTCTTTAGATTTTTTTTGTTTTGGTAATACTATATGTTCTATTTTGAAGGGGAGAGGCCTGGGGCGTCTATGAAATTGATACTGGAGCCGTTGGCCATTTTGATTGGTGTTTCTTTCGGCGAATGAAAATGGAGAATGAGATGATATAAAAGAAGGTTCTTTGCCAAAAGGCGGGGGATTCGATCGGAGTCGCTCAGTGAGAAGGACGATTTTTAGACGGGTCTGAGACGTAGAGGAGACCAGACCTTGCCGCCGCTTTCGAGAGAAGGTAAGCCCCTTGCCATTATGGCTTAGCCCCCCCTTTTTTTATTTTTTATTTTTCGAACAGAAGCTAATCTATTTAGATTCTGAATGGGCCCTAAAGGGCTTTAAGTGACTTAAAAAGGAGTGTTAGGGTTCGTATATTTTGTCCCGCTAGAATAGATGGAGATCTAGGTTTCCCCCCTTTTTGTGTAGTAGCCAACCTAGATTTCGCATGGGCCTTAAAGGGCTATAAAGTAACTTCAGGTCACCTCTATCTAAATTTTACTATGTAAATAGCATATCTCGTCAGTATAGACATGTTCCCAAATTTTAAGATATTTAAATAAATATCTAGAGAAATTTTCTTGTGTTCTCTGTTACCTATTTCATACATAATTTGCTTTATGGTGATATTCCAACTGTTTAAATGAAATGTTGTATGTTTATTACCTATTTGAAGGGAATGTTACTAATAATCAAGTCTCCCATAAATTATCGGCCACATACATTGCCGCGAGTGTCTGTGTTTCAGTGTTTTATAGATTGCCCAATTTAATAACGATATCATGGGTTGTCTGATAATATTGTATAATAGTGTCGCGACTGTTTCCATCTTTAGACCATTGTTCTGACAATATTATATGCTCGATCCTTGCTTTAGCTCAACTCTTAATCAATTACAGAGTTTTTCCCCCTTTTCTTTTTTATTTATTTTATTTATCCTGTTTGCATAAATTGCATTACATGTGATGATGTAAAGACATATGCCGATAGTGCATCACTGACAGCTGTGCTGCTATTATACAACATTAAGGTCTTGCTGTGGGTTATATACATGGGGTTGTTGTCCTAAATTGCTATATATATATATACTTAAGTAAGGAAACTTTTAATAAGATACATCGTGTATCCTCCCTTTTCAACTATCCAAACCCGGGGAACCCATCAAATGTAATTCTACTGTCCTATAAGCTTATGTCCATAGTTTACTTGAAAACCATTTCCAAGATTCCATTCTTCAGTGTAGCATATAAAAGCAGAATGATCCAATACAGTATTAGAGCTCTGAGAAGCGGTCTGGTGGATTAAATTGGCGAAACCGCTGGGAGGGTTCACCACTGATGAGCCAAGCCCTCCCAATATATTTTTTCATCGCAGTAAGGACAGTAGAAGTTCGTTTTATGTATAAAAGAAACATTCGCGCTTTTAAATCCTTTTATTTTATATGTATAGATGGCGCGTTATTGCTTTGTGTTAATTTATTCCTAACTGGCCTTGTCTTTATAGTTTGCTGAAGAGCATTGCTCGAAGCAAATATTCGAATGTAATTCTACTGTCCTATAAGCTTATGTCCATAGTTTACTTGAAAACCATTTCTAAGATTCCATTCTTCAGTGTAGCATATAAAAGCAGAATGATCCAATACAGTATTAGAGCTCTGAGAAGCGGTCTGGTGGATTAAATTGGCGAAACCGCTGGGAGGGTTCACCACTGATGAGCCAAGCCCTCCCAATATATTTTTTCATCGCAGTAAGGACAGTAGAAGTTCGTTTTATGTATAAAAGAAACATTCGCGCTTTTAAATCCTTTTATTTTATAACATTGTACATTAAATAAGATTTCAGCATAAAATATAAATAAATAAAATATACTTTTATATCTATGGTATATATATCTGAACTATCAGATGCACCATATCGTTTAGAAAAGACGCTTCTAACGATATATGCAAACGTTCCCATAAAATCCAAGTAGCTCCAAGCATAAAGACATACTAGTATTGTAGCGTAGTAGTAAATGATTAAACAGATATATGATTAAGATAAAAATATTTATTGATTTTACCTCAGTCACACGACGAGTCGACTAAAACTAAAAGTTATATTTATTACTAACATAAAGGTAACCCAGGCTCCTGGAGCGTATTCATAGATTGTCAACTACCCAGGCTGTCCTGTGGAGTCTGTCTTGGTAGCCTTAGTGAACCAGTTCACTATGGGTCTCCAGGCCGGTTTGTTTCTTAGTAGATTCAATAGGGCATTGTTATTGAATGAGTGCAGTCCAAGAAGTGTAGCCGTTTGGAATCGCTGTAGTTGAAATGCTGGACAGCTGATATTCTCTACGGTTTGATCTTCCTCTCGGCAGTGTGGACTTGTTTAATTCTGGCCATGTCGGCTTGAACATATACATGTCCTAATGTCATGGTTGATGTTCCTAGTTCTATTTTTCGGAGTTTCTTTGAGCAAACAATTTATGGAACATGCATGATGATTTAGAAAATACAGAGTTATATTCTGTTATATTTTCAATGAATAATTAAAATAAATTATAACTGTGTGTGAATGATCAAAATACACTTTATAAAATGATTTCTCTCTTCGCCACAATAGTCTTCCTCAATTAGAGAGATTTTACAAGCAATAACTTAAACAATAAATAATATTCTATAATGCAACCCCCCTGTTATATAATGTGTTCTATGAATAAGTATTGAGATCATAATCAATTGGTATGTGTTTGTGTGCTTTGTTGTAAAAAGAAAGAATGTGATGTGCCCTGTAAAAGTTATCTAATAAAAATAACTAAAAATTATATATTGGCCTCATTTATTAATAAAATATTAATAAACCAAAGGAAGACCAAAAATAGTACATGGTGGCAGCGGTTACAACGGCAAAAAAAATTTTTTTTTTTAATTTACAGCGGCAAAAAGAACGGTAAGCCTATTAACAAATGTTTATATTTAGGCTAAATTAATTCAAAGGAATTATAAAATTAACATAATTTTGAAATGTTTAATAACATTGCGCCGCCGGAAAAATTCAATTTTAAATGTCCAGAAGAATGGATTACGTGGGCAAGACGTTTTGAACGTTATAGGATCTCAACAGGCCTAAATGCCAAAGATGAAAGCGAGCAGGGAAATATGCTTATATATCTATATTGGGCGATGAGGCCAATGACATTTACCTGTCTTTTAGGCTCTCAACTGCTGATTCAGCAAAATATAATGTGGTTTTAGACTAATTTTGTCAGTATTTTATTGGAAGAAGAAACATTATTTTTGATAGAGCCCAATTCAATAAACGTTCCCAAAGTGAGGGAGAATCTCTGCAGGATTACATAAGAGATTTGTTTGTTCTTGCAGAAAAAGGTAGTTATGGGGAATTAAAAGAAGAGTTAATCAGAGATAGACTGGTAGTTGGCGTAAGAAATTTAGCCTTATCTGAAAAATTACAGTTAATACCTGATTTAACCATGGATAAAGCAATTGAAATTGCCAAATAAACAGAGGCAGTTAGAATGCAACAAAAGTCACTGAGAGATGATTGCTTGGCAGAAACAAATGTTAATTTTGTGAAAAAGCTAAATAAAGGCAATTTCAGTAAAATAAAAGGATCTAACCTCAAGCATGATGAAAGTAGCATACCAGGCAACAGTAAAGCATGGTATCAAGCAGGAGGGGCTAAAGCATGCACCAGATGTGGCTCACCAAAATTTAATAAATTTGAGCATTGTCCAGCATTTAATGCTACATGTAGAAGATGTTCAAAAAAGGGACATTTGATGAAACAATGCAAAACAAAATTGGTTTCACAAGTTACCACAAAAGATAATAATGAGAAATTTCATGGAAATTTTTGCATAGATCAAATTTCTTCAGATGAAAGATGGAATTGTAAAGAGGCTGTAAACAAAAGAATAATGCCATTTAAGATTGATTCTGGCGCTGATGTTTCTGTGATGCCAGAAAATTGCTTCAAGCAGAATTTTTCGCATCAACTTGGGAAAACACAGAAGAGGCTTTATGCTGCAGGAATGGCAATGCCAGTTTTAGGAAATTTTCAGGCTACTCTTGAGAAACTTTTGAGCCAGTTAAGCAATGGTAAAGTGTTCTCAAAATTAGATGCTAATTCAGGATTTTGGCAAATACCTTTGGATGATAAGTCAAAATACTTTACAACATTCTTGACACCTTTTGGACGGTATATATTTTGTCGACTTCCATTTGGAATTACTAGCGCACCCGAGTATTTCCAAAAAAGAATGAGTGAGGTTTTAGGAGATATCGAAGGCTCAATGTGTCATCTAGATGATATCATAGTTTGGGGATCCAATCAGCAGGAACATGATGGAAGACTGAAACAAGTCCTTAGCAAACTGAAGGAAACAGGATTGACACTTAATAAAGAGAAATGTGTATTCTCTTCTCCTAAATTGAAGTTTTTGGGACACCAAATTGGACCTGATGGACTAAAGCCAGATGAGATAAATATAAGGGCAATTATTGAAATGCCATCTCCTCAAAATGTTACTGAACTGAAAAGATTCCTAGGAATGATAAATTATCTCTCTAGATTTATTCCATCTTTGGCAGAAAGAGCTCATCCCTTATATTCATTGCTGAGCCAAAAAAAAATGATTGGTTCTGGGGAGACAATCAAGTGAAAGCTTTTGAAACCTTGAAAAAGGCTCTTTCGCCATTCCCTACTCTGGCTATGTACAATCCCAGCTACAAAACATTCATTACAGCTGATGCATCTTCCTTTGGTTTAGGAGCATACCTCAGTCAAATAAATGGAAAGAATCAAAGGCAGATTATTGCATATGCATCTAGATCATTGTCGGAAACAGAGCGTAAATATGCTCAAAAAGAGGCCTTAGCTCTTACTTGGGCCATGGATAAATTTAAAAATTATATCATAGGCCTAGAAGTTGAGCTAGAAACAGATCATAAGCCACTTATTTCTATATTTTCAACCAAAGCAGTGGAAGATTTGTCTCCAAGAATACAAAGAATGAAGTTACGCATGATGCGGTACTCCTTCAAAATCAAATATATTCCTGGAAAGGAGAACATTCTGGCAGATGTTCTTTCCCGTGCCCCTAGGAATAAGATTGGCAAGGAAGAACTACAGGAAGAAATCTTGGCCTTCATCAATAATATGGAACTTCATTCAGATGTTTCTGATAATTGGATTAAAGAAATTGCTGTTCATCAGAGTAAAGATCCTACAATCCAAAGAGTGAAAAGTTATGTTCAAGATCACTGGCCGGATAAAAGTAAACTTTCCCAAAAGGAAGTAGAATTTTGGCATGTACGGAATGACCTCATAATTATAAATAACCTTCTGATGAAAGGAAGCAGATATGTGGTCCCAGGATCTTTAAGATCCGAGATACTTAGCCGCATACATGAGGGTCATCAAGGAGTTACTAAATGCAGAAGAAGAATGCGAGAATGTGTTTAAAGGCCAAAGTCCTACAAAGACGTTGAACAGATGGTTCTAAACTGTAATGAATGCATCAAAGAAAACAGTTAAGGAAAGAACCAATTATCATGACTGACTTCCCAGATAGACCATGGAAGGAGGTTGCGATGGATCTTTGCCAATTTGAGGGAAAACACTTTTTGGTAATTACTGATTACTATTCTCGTTACCCAGAATTTAGTAGATTGGATAATTTATCAGCAGAAACTGTGATCTTGCATACCAAGTCTATTTTCGCACGGCATGGAATACCAGAACTTGTAAGGACGGATAATGGTCCACAATTTAAAAACTATTTGTTCCAGAATTTTGAAAAAAGGTACGGATTTAGACACATCACGAGCAGCCCTAAATACCCCCAAAGTAATGGAATGGCAGAAAGTGCTGTGAAGATAATCAAGGCAAGATTGAAGAAATCACAGGATCCTTATCTAGGACTTCTAGCTTACAGAACTACCTCTTTGGAAAATGGATTCAGTCCATCTGAATTGCTGATGGGAAGAAAATTAAGAACTGATCTTCCTACTCATCCTGACCTTCTTAAGCCTACTCTGGTCAACCAAGGACTTCTTAATCAAAAGGAACATAAATACAGAGAGAGGGAAAGAAGAAGTTACAACAATCATTGTAAAGTTCGAAGTCAGAAAGAGTTTGATGTCGGAGATCAAGTGTGGGTCAGAGATCTAAAAGTTCCTGGAATTATCATAGGCAGAGCAGACCAGCCGAGATCCTACTTAGTAAAGTCTCCAAAAGGACAATTGAGAAGAAAAAAAAAATCATTTGGCTCCGAATTATAAACATAAGGTTTCCAGAGAATGTGAAGAAAATATCCCGGAGGTAACCCAAGTGGATTTACCTGATTCTTCAGAACAAGACTCTTCTTCATGTGAGGTGGAACAACAAGACCCTTCTTCATGTGAGGTGGAACTCCAACAAGATTCTCAAGGACTGCAGGGGGAAGGTGGAACTTCAAGGCCCTACATTACAAGGACTGGCAGAGTGGTGAAACCGCCCGTGAGACTAACCTTTTAGCTTAAGGGGGAGGTGTTATATAATGTGTTCTATGAATAAGTATTAAGATCATCATCAATTGGTATGTGATTGTGTGCTTTGTTGTAAAAAGAAAAATGTGATGTGCCCTGTAATCTAATAAAAATAAATAAAAATTATATTGGCCTCATTTATTAATAAAATATTAATAAACCAAAGGAAGACCAAAAATAGTACACCCCCCTTCACAATAGCATATCATTCTAACATTCTAGAATTTTAGAAATATTTCCCATTTCAAATTTCTAGCAGTTTTACATCATATACGTTATCTCTCTAGTAGGACAATAGAAATACCCTTGAGCTTTCAATTTCGTTATCACCATCAATAAAAATAAAATTAAAAAACTCGTTCTCAGAATAATATAGACACATAACTGTCAAATTTGGACAACTGAACTTTCATATTGAAACATGTGTCGCCTTGGAACTTAGTTTAATAACTCACTCCATCTTCTTGAAGGAATGGAGATATTAAATGAAACATAAATGTACCTCATTAAAACAAGAAGACTCTTTAGGGAAGTGTTTTTTATCGGACTTCATGCATAACTATCTTTCGGACATATATTTTCTTCAACAGGTATTTGGATAGGTGAAGGATGTATATGTCTTGTGATACATAAGGTCGAATAAAAAGATACTTCTCAAAAGTCTTCTTATTTTAATATTTTTGTCAAGTAGAAAAAAATGAGGAAAACACACATGAGAATGACGCAAAGCAATTTATAATTTTATCAAAACAATTTAACCCTATTTACATAAAATATTGTATATAAGTTTATGCCAAGCGCGCTTTCTTTCTTCTTCCCCCATATTTGATACATTATAAATAACATCGCTAATTATTGTTACTATTACTATTTTATTTCTGTATATACCCTATTCTACTCGGAGAATCTGTAAAAGACCAAAAAGCCTCGATAAAGGTTTTTGTTGTGTTGTATATACATATATTTACAACCCAGGTTCCTGGAACGCAGAGCATCAATTACCCGTGTTGTATAAAATAAAAGATAGGCAAAAAAAGAGAGAAATTTTGTGAATCAGAAAATATTGAAGTTAATAATCTGTTTTAAAAATAATAAATATTCGATGATTACAATATATAATGCTGGGGATTATACCATCTAAAATATATATTCTTTTGTGAAAATTCTCAATCAAATATATCCATTTCAATATTAAAAAATAAATCAGAAACTTCATATCCAGGAACTTCATATTAAAAGAATATAATATGCAAAATATTTATCAGTAGATATACGAAGTTTCTCTCAGAAAACGCACAGAATCTTCATCAAAAGATGTACAAAATCATCACAGACGTACAAAATGATCATAATAGATGCCAAAAAAAACTTCGTCAGAAAAATATACAAAATCACTCTTATTAGAAGAGCAAAAGTTTTCGTAAAAAATAAACGAAATCTTAGAACTACAAGGTAATTAGATCAAATCTTAATAAATTAATTTATTACCTTATAGTTCTAATCTAAATAATGTCTTATCAATAAACAAAATTTGTAAAAAGAAAACACACGATATCTCTCATTATCATAATTCTAGGAACTTATGAGAAACTGGCACAAAATGCTTCAATAATTTCTTATAATTCTGTAAATCTATAAAAGTAGAGATTTCATTAACATTTTAAAGTTTAAATTTCACAAAGAATTCACTTTTTTAACTTGGCAGTTAACTTTTTACAAAACTATAAATTGCGTCAGTTAAAAAAAATTCGCATGAAAGGTCAACAAAGAATACCAAATATACGAAAAATCAAATTTTAGAAAAAAAAAAAAGTCAAAAAATTATTCCAACTTCATTTTTCCTCATTACAAATCCAAAAATTTGAAAAGTCTAAGTACGCATGAGCAGAAAGCAGCGTGACCGATCAATGCCACTTGTTACGCTGTGACAATGGAAATCCCAGGAGTGCCAGGCTCGATACTGCAAACAGAGGGGTAATTGGGAAACCACCGTTTAGAGAGAGTAGGTTTGCTTGTCGCACCCCCCTTGGGACACCTTTGTCTCACTATCAGCTTTCTGCTGAGCTCCTTCTTCAAGATCAGGTCAAGCGTCAAAAGATTATATTCACTGATTTCCTCTATGACTTTGATTAAGTCATTCAATTTTCCACTCTCCCTTTCTAAACGAAATTATGAAGCGAAAACATTGTTTGAAGTTAAAGAAAAAAGTGAAATTATATATTTTTTCTATATAAGTAATATTTATACTTAAATTCTATTCACTTGTGAGTTTTACTTACAGTTATATTTCTACTTACTAGTAAGTTTTATTTCCACTTAAATATATTTCATGTGTTAAAGTAGTTTTCTATTTACTTTCATTCCATTTCATTACACACAAGTACTCTATTCAACAAATATTTTTTCACTTATAAAGTGTTATTTTAATCTATATTCTATTTACTTATATAAAATTTATTTGCATTTATATTCCATTTATTTGTATAAGTTATATTTGTATTTATTTATTTTTTAAAAACTGCGTCACTTAGAAATATTTATGTAATTTTTCTGAAAATAGGTGAACTATATAATGGTAATGTAAAAAATGATTGATTGTGCAACATCTTCGTACACATTTATTTTTAGCAAATCTTTATTGTCTTAGTAAAGTCTGATACAGCCTTTTATTGTTTATTTTCGAAACGCCAAAAAGTGACAAAAACAAATCAAAAAGGGATGATGATAACCTGCGTCTTGCAGATTAACATTTTCATAGAAACATATATATATACATATTTATTGCTAGCTATATATCACCATCTTCTCTCTTCAAACACGAAATCTCACAGGCGGTCTCCTCGCTCGAGGTGGGTTCCGCCTTAGGACAGGACCCTCCTCTTTCAAGGCCTCGGGGTCCAGCGAGCGAAGAGGCTCCAATGACTTTCCATCGTCTGTATCACTCTGAACCTCTGAATCTTGATCCGACCGCTGGCTAGTTAGTCCTGGCGACAGCGACTCCATATAACTTCTGTCTCGTACAACCTCCGAGATTATGGCACTGGGACCTGCTCCTCTTGAGTGCTCGGGTTGACGCTCTCCATCTCCACTCTCATCTTCCTCACCATTCCTCCACCTTTTTCTAATTTGATCCCTGTGATAGGCCTTTACCTGTCAGTGGATCAAAATGGTGTAGACTCTAGTTCCCTTCTTGCCCACAATTTTTCCTGGGATCCATTTATCACCACCTCTAAAGTTTTTACACCACACTAAATCATCTATCTGGAATTCTTCCAAATGGGTTCGCCGATCATACTTCATTTGCCTGGCTTGCTGGTCCCTAACTCTAGATGCCAAGCTGGGATGTATCAACGATACTCTGGTTCGAAGCGCACGCCCAATAAAGAGCTCTGATGGAGTCTTTCCCGTTGTCACATGCGGGGTGCTTCGATATGCCAGAAGAACTTTTGATAAGGTGTCTTGAATGGTGTCCCCAATTTTCCTTTTATTTTTATCCAGGGCAGTCTTAATTGTTCTAACTGCTCTTTCAGCCAAGCCATTACTTTGCGGGTGGTACGCCGGGATCAATGTTTGTTTAATTCCATTTCCTTCCAGAAAACCTTTCATTTCACTACCAGTAAACTGAGGTCCATTATCAGATACAAGTTCCTCCGGTAGACCATAGGAAGAAAAAAGTCGCCGTAGTTGCTCAATGGTTTTGCGTGTGGTGGTCTCTCTCATTGGGATGGCTTCGATCCACTTCGAATGACTATTTACTACTATTAATAAATTAATGTTTTCCTTATTTGCAAAATCAATGTGGATTCTTTGCCAAGGTCTGGTTGACCATCTCCAGGGTTGCCATTTTCCTTTATTTGGCCCATCCTGGGATTGCTGACAGCTTCTGCACTTATTTACCAAAAACTCGATTTGGGTATCTAGATTTGGCCACCAAAAATGTGATCTTGCTACAGCCTTCATTTTGTTCATACCGGAATGAGTCTCATGAAGACAGTTCAACATTTTTATTCTGAGAGATGGTGGAATGACAACTCTCATTCCCCAAACCAAACACTCCCCATCTACAGTTAGCTCAAGTTTCCTTTGAAAATAAGGTCTGAGGTGATCAGCCACCTTTTCAGGCCAGCCTTGCTGAGTATAAAATTTGGCCAATGAGAGCACTTCGTCTTTTTCAGTTTCCGTGGCAATTTCCTCTGCTGTGATCGGCAATTCTTCCACATAGGATAAAGCATAGACATTATTTAATCTTGGAATTTCTTCACAGCCCACAGGAAAACGTGACAGAAGATCTGCATTCCCATGGTCTTGAGTTCTTCGAAATTTAATATCGTAAGTATAAGCTGACAAAATAAGCGCCCAACGCTGCAATCTTGAAGTAGATAAGGTGGGGATTCCTGATCTTGAGCCCAAAATGGTCACCAATGGCTTATGGTCTGTAATAAGAATAAATTTTCTTCCATAAATAAATTGATGAAACTTGGTAACCCCATAAATAATGGCTAGAGCCTCCTTCTCAATCTGAGAATAATTTTGTTCTGCTTCCGATAAAGTCCGTGAGGCAAACATAATCGGTCTCTCCTGGCCTTCTATAATATGTGACAACACAGCGCCCACTCCAATCTGCGATGCATCAGTGGCCAAACACAATGGCAAAGTCGCATCATACGGGACTAGCACCCTCTCAGAGGTAATGCTATTCTTGCACTTGTCAATGGCCTCTCCACATTCCTTTGTCCAAACCCAAGGACGTTTTTTGTGAAGAAGCTCATGAAGAGGCTTCAAAAGCTCTGGCAAATTGGGTATGAACTTCCCATAAAAGTTTACCAAACCAAGAAATGACCTTAATTCAGAGATATTCGTAGGCGTTTTGGCCTTCTGTATTGCTTGTACCTTATGATCTAAAGGTCTGATGCCCTCTTCCGTGACAAGATGTCCTAAATATTCAATTTCTTTTTGCAAAAATAGGCATTTTTCTTTCTTTAGTTTGATATTATACTTCGCCAAGCGAGCAAATATAGTCTTCAACAACGCCAGATGTTCTTCAATTGATGCTGTGGCTATAAGGACATCATCAATATAACAAATTACGCCTCCTATACCCGACAAAACCCTATCCATTACAGATTGAAAATAACTGGGCGCATTTGCCAATCCAAATGGCATTCTCTTAAACCTGAAAAGCCCTTTATGAGTATTTATCGTTAGTAACGGTCGGGTGCCTGGGTCCACCTCTAATTGCAGATAAGCGTTCCTCAAGTCCAATTTAGAAAAGTATTTTCCCTTGGCCAATGTGGAGAATAAATCTTGCTGTGTGGGAAGGGGATAGGCCGCAGTGTCCAAATATTTATTTAGAGTTACCTTGAAGTCGCAGCAAATTCTGATCTCTTTATTTTTCTTCGGCACTACAACCACTGGAGTGGCCCATTTACTGCTCGCCACCTCACATAGATAACCCTTAGCCACCATTTTGTCTAATGCTTCAGTAACTGCTGGCCTAATGGCGAAAGGCACCGGACGAGCCTTATGGAAAATTGGATTCACATCACACATGTTTACTGAAAATGTGAAACCTTTTATTGGTTCAGTTGTCTCCACAAATAGGGCTTGATTTTCCTTCAAAATTTCCTCAATGGTAATTTCCACAGGCATATGTTTTACCGCGAAACAGCCCAATTTCAATCTATTTATCCATTCTCTTCCCATCAAAGCCCTCTTTTCTCCTTTCACCACCAACGCTCTAAGTTTGTGAGTAATATCTTGACACTCCACTTTGACATTGATTTTACCCAGAATGGGTACCACGGTACCATCATAAGTTCTTACAATAATACTCGCTTTTTCCAATTTCAAGTGTTGAAGACTATTTTTAAAATCCTTTTCTGATATCAGTGTTAGACCACTACCCGTATCCATTTCAAATTTAATAAAGTTTCCTTCTACTTTTAACTCCATCAGATAGGGAGGGTCACTTGAGGCAAAATTAATTTTATACTCAGGTATCGTCACGCTTATAATTTTCTGGACATACTCTTCCTCCTCTTCTTGGTCTCCTATCTGATGTATATTTCCCGGCTGATTCTGATGTTGCCTTAGATTTCTTCTACTGCTCCAACATATTGAGGCAATGTGTCCTTTTTTATTACACTTAAAGCATATCGCCTCCTTAAATCTACATAGTTCTTTATGCTGTTTACCACAATGTTTACATTTGCCATTCTGGAAATTTGATTCAACCTTGCGTTCCATCCTCAACTTATCTACACAATCTTCACCCTGCTCCAAGTGAAATAATTTTGTATTTTTCTCGGCCGCTTCCATAGATAATGCTATCTCAATTACTTTAGCTAAAGAAATGTCGCCCTCCGACAAAATTCTATTTTGTATTTTGGCATTATATAATCCACAAACCATTTTATCACGTAAAGAATCCTCCAGAAAATTTCCAAAGTTGCATGAGGAAGCCAAACGCTTAATTTCCACCAAGTAATCCGAGATGCTTTCTTCCTTTAATTGCATTCTTTAAAAAAAAAAAATGGACCTCTCTACTACAATTGAGCGCTTTGGAGAGAAGTGCCTTTTCAAGATATCTATTAGGTTATCAAAAGTTTTATCTTTAGGGAGAATGGGACTGCACAAATTCTTCAAAACACCATATGTTTTACTTCCCATGAGGGTCAGGAGATAAGCCTTTTTCTTCTCATCCCCTGCCTCCTCCAATATGAGAAACTGTTCCAATCGTTCATAAAACGTTTCAAAAGTTTCAGTTTCCTCATTATATTCCTTAAATTGGTAACTAGCCATTTTTTTTCACTCTTTCTTAAATTTGCATCCTAAAACTTTGCAATTTGTGTCTTTTAAAATTTACTTTCAATTATATGCAAAATCAAAGATATTTTCTAAAAATATTTACTTCAAAATTCGAGGGTACTTACTCTTATATCCTCGTCGCCAAATGCAACATCTTCGTACACATTTATTTTTAGCAAATCTTTATTGTCTTAGTAAAGTCTGATACAGCCTTTTATTGTTTATTTTCGAAACGCCAAAAAGTGACAAAAACAAATCAAAAAGGGATGATGATAACCTGCGTCTTGCAGATTGACATTTTCATAGAAACATATATATATACATATTTATTGCTAGCTATATATCAGATTGGGATTTTTAAAAATAGGATGTAAATTTATTGAGATACGCAAATGTTTACCAATATTTGGCGTGTAATCCTTTGGCACGTATACAAGCAGCTACACAGTGAGGCATACTGTCATACAGTTTTTTTTAATGGCTTCTTGTGGGATGCTAGACCAAGCCATTTCAATTTTTTGCCGAAGCTGTTGAAGATTGCCAAATTTTCCTTCCCATCAATTGGCGAAAGCTCTGGGTAACATGCGGGCCAGGGAAGGATGTCAACATTTTGAAGGAAGGCTCGTGAGATGTTGGCTGTATGTGGTCGGGGAATTATCTTGTTGGAAAATAGCATTATTAGTCTGATCAATAAATTGCAACAACAGGTTGCAACACATCTGCAATGTGTGCACGGGTTCCTACTTTCATAACTGATGCCACCCCATACCATGAAGCCAGGGGTTCTTGCTGTATGCCTTTCCACATTACAGTCCTGATGGGATTTTTCTTGGAGCATAGGCTAACATGTATCCAGCCGTCATGAACCCCCAAATGAATTCATCGGAAAAATAACAATTAAATTATTGAGCCTAAAGACGTCTCTCTTCACAACAGCTGAGCCTGTCGCTTGTGTGTCTGTGGCAGAGAGTGGAATTCTTAATAAAGTCCGGCGACTACGAAGTTCTGCTTCGATAAGACAGCTATTAATGGTGTTCAGAGATGGTCCAAATTTATTCGGCACATGTAGAGCTGTTTGATTCATTGGTACAATTGTTTGTCCTGTCTGCTATAACCATCAATGACCAATCCCCTCTCTGTTGTTAATTAACTTTTTTCTTCCTCTGACCACTGAGACCAAAACCTTACAACATTACTTTGATTGAAGCCCCTACTTTCATAACAATTTCTCTAGTCGAAATTCCACCTCTGAGGCCTATGATTCTGCCTTTTGTAAATAAGAAATTACTTGTACGATACCCTTTTTTCAACCTTGGCATTCTACAGATTAAAGATAATCTTAAGAATAAAAAAATAATATAAATTTTAATTAATGATACACTAAGAGGCTATTTAAATACTCTTTTATTAATAAACAAGACTTTTTTAATGCACTTATATTTTAGTTTGGGTTTCAGAAAATTAATCATTTACATCCCATGTTTTTATTAAGTATGCAAATTTTCTGAAAATTTGCTAGAGTGTTTATAGGTGATGCATTTTTTTGTGTGTGACCAGTGTATTATAAACAAGTTCTTAACTATTTAAACAAATATATAATGGAAAAATTATATTATATATATTATTATTATATATTAAAATATATCTCTAATAGAATTTAAAGTTACTCTTTCTCTCTATTTATGAGTTTTGCTTATACTCTATTTACTAATGAAATATATTTGAACTTGCATATAATTAACATTATATTTCCATTTCTCCTTACATTTATATTTCAGTATACACCTACGCTTTTTTTGAATATATATATTTCATATACTTGTATATATAAAATACCACACATTTACATTTATATATTCTCTTTAAAAATTTATATTTTTATTTATATTGTGTGTCTTCCTTGTGAAAAAAAAGTCATTTTACCTTTACTAAAAATACAATTTCGTTACATATAAATTCAATATTTATATATAAATATTGATTATTTTCAAAAATTCTATTTATATTTTCATTTCCTAATTTATTTTCTTTGTAAGGAATTTTTATTTCCTTAAATCATTTTTTAATAGACTAAAACTAACATCTTATGGCATGTATAATTCACTTTGTAAATTAAAAAATATATTCCTGAACCTAAATTGATCTGGATTTGTAAATACAAGGTTGTCCCAAAAGTTCGTGTTTTTCCTAAAACGTTGTTTTTCTTATTTCTTGGAGAATAATAATATTACGGCGAATACATAATAATACATAATACAATTACTTTATACATAATAAAAACGTTATACATAATGGCGAATAATATTGGTATTTCAATTTTTTGCAAGTTTTTACGAACTTTTGAGACAACCTTGTATTATGATAGATGATAATAATACTATTAAAACATACTGTAACGACAGCTAGCACGTCTGCATTCTATCATAATTAATTTTTGTTTTATATTGTTAAATTATTATTTATCAGTGATTAGATTATTATCACTGATAATAAACTGCAGAGTTGCAGATTGTTTCATGTAAAATCCAGGTCTACATATGACGCCTGTAGAAATAGTTTTCTTTTAAACTTTCCATTTATTTCTAGCTGCCTAACTCCAAAACAAACACTAGGATGTTACAGGTACCATTTTAAAAATTTATAATCCCTTGTATTTTATTATTTAGCAAAACATAATCCAGAATAAGAATACATTTTAAAAATCTATCCCTTGATGACATTTTTTTCCAAAAGATAACAATTTTATTTAGTAACTATTACTAATCGTTCAAATCAAAAAGTATTAAATTTCTAAATCCTTTACTATTAAAAAAAAAGACGCATTTTGTACGAAGTTTGATATAATCTTCTGATTCATTTTTTTAATGTCATATTTTATTAGTTTATATATTCTATAATACTTTGTAGTTTTATTGTAGTATTTTTGCACTTTCTCTGTGGATAAAGAAGAAATATTTAAGGTAAATATGAAGGTCATGAGAGTTTTATTTTTTCGACATTTTGACATAAATCTTTTTGAAAGAAAATTCCATAGAGTATTTCCTGACGAGAACAAAAGATTTTGTCGAAAGTTGAAGTGTCTGTTATTTCATGAACAATGAATGGCAACCAAACAACCTCTTTCTTCAAAATATGAAGGTATTCAAATTATAAAACCATTTTTTACAGTGAGTATCATTTAAAAAATATTTGAACAATTTATAAAATATAAAAAATAAATTAAAAATAAGGTTGACACACATTAATATGTTATAATACCTTGATAAAGGTTGGTGTTCAGCCAACTGAAATATTGGTAAAATAAATGATATTTTGATCCAATATATATATATATATATTTAAAAATGGCATATCCTGACCAGGAGCACATGTGCTTTACAGAAGGCAGAGCGCCATCTGGTGGAACAGAAAAGCACATGTGCTCCTGGTCAGGATATGCCATTTTTTAATATTGATTTCAACACCTGATCTTTTTATCTTTTATATATATATATATTGCCTTTTTAATTAAATGAATAAAACTATTACGCACGAAAGTTTCTTCTACAAATAAAACAAACGTCTACTGTCCTTACTGCGATGTGGTGGGCTTGGCTCATCAATTGTAACGTCCTCGTATTTGTTGGTCGACGTTAATCAGCAAGAAGTACTTGGAAGTTTAAAAAAGAAAAGTCTTTATTTCTTTTAGGCTAACATCGGATATAATATATTAATTATCAGACATAAGTTTACATGTGATATATATCACAATCCGTCAAAAGTCAACCGCACAGAGTACCATCAGTGATGTGCTCACTGATAATTTACTATATAGTAAATATAGTAATATATACTATATTCTTCTACAGATAAAACAAACGTCTACTGTCCTTACTGCGATGTGGGTGGGCTTGGTTCATCAGTGGTGAACCCTCCCAACGGTTTCGCCAATTTAATTCACCAGACCTCTTTTTAGAGCTCTAATACTGTATTGAATGATATATGCTACACTGAAGGGTGGAATCTTAGAAATGGTATTCAAGCAAACTATGGACATAAGCTTTTAGGACAGTAGAATTATATTTAAGTATTTGGATCGAGCAATGCTCTTCCGCAAACAATAAAGACAAGGCCAGTTAGACATAATTAATTATAGGGTGATAACATGCCGTCTATATTCAGGAAATGAAAACATTAAGGCTCGAATGTTTCTTTTACACATAAAACAAACCTCTGCTGTCCTTACTGCGATGAAAAAGACAGTGGGAGGGCCTGGCTCATCAGTGAGGAACCCTCCCAGCGGTTTCGCCAATTTAATTCACCAGACCTCTTTTCCTCTTTTTAGAACTCTAATACTGTATTGGACAAATATGCTTATATATGCTACACTGAAGGGTGAAATCTTGGTTATGGTATTTTATCAAAAATGGACATAAGCTTTTAGAACAGTAGAATTAAATATAAAGCAGTCTTAGTTGATTAAATTGGCGAAACCGCTGGGAGGGTTCACCACTGATGAGCCAAGCCTTCCCACTATTTTTCATCGCAGTGGTGCAAGCTGTACCTCAATAACTTGCACCATGCTGATGAGGGTCAACAGCCTTAAATGCGCACGTGGTTAGTTTTTCTTCATTAATCAAGAAAGGCGATTTGGCGATTTCTGGAATAATTAAAAATCAACGATTAGTTGATATTTATTCCGACACAGATGGCGCAAGCCATAAGCAACTTTTTTTACATGATTAGGAGATGCTTTTTTTTTTTAAATGTATCCACCTGATCCCAGTACAATTTCACTTTTGTACTGTTTTTCTCAATTGCGTATGTGTATGCTGACTCCCAGCAGGGTTTGTAAACACATGGAATTTCGGGAATTCAAAGTTTTTGAAGATTTGATAATGAAATCAATGAGATAGGTCTATATTATAATTTGGATAATAGTCTGGAATAGTAAATTATAAAAAGTACAAAATCGAGTAGAAATTATTTTTACTCCTGTAGATGGACAGAAAGTTCGGGTAAATAAAAAAAAAACCTTACAAGAAACTATTCATTGTATATATCTCACGACTTTGTACTTTTTACAATATAGGTATATTTCATTAATATATATATATAGGTGTGTTTTTTCATAGTTGATTATCTTTTAATGATATTTATTGATTTAAATCCTAATTTTACTCTTCGTTTTTTTTTTTCCACAATGCTCTGTGCTATAGTCTTGTTTTTTTTTTAATTTAAAATATTTGAGGTGAATCATTCCCAATACTGATTGGACAGAAAGAATACGAATGATTAAAGATAAAAAAAGTCTAGAGATATCGTTCAACCAGCATGCATCATTCACCATGCACGTATATTTTCAAAACGTTGTTTTTCACACACACAGAAGTAATATATTTTCTCTCTCTCTCTCTCTCTCTCTCAATATCATACATATTTAAAATATGTAAATAATAATTTGTATATAAAAATAGTATTTATTATTGTAATTTATTAACGTGATATTCCTATTGAAGGACTGACAAGTCCGAAAATAAAAGTTGCAAAAGAAACTTAGCCCTGGAAGCTTTATTTTATAATAAAAAGGTGTATTATAGAGGTAGGAATTAAAGAAGTATTACCGTATATAAAATAAAAAATCAGAAAGTAGCCTGCCATCTAGTTGTAAGAAATGTAACTATTAGAGCTATTGTTTTTTTTCTTTTATATTCAAAAGAACTTGCTACTGTCCTTACTGCGATAGAAAATTATAAAAGGACTAGAATCCTATTATTAATGAATCCTCCCTAATTTTTTCATAGCAGTAAGGACAGTAGAAATTTGTTTTAAAATAGAAAAAAACAAAATTGTGTTAAATATACACTCATAGACAAAACTTAAGGAAGTTGTACCTTTTAGCATGTATATCGGGATTCAGACAATAACTCTGAAAGATATTACAGGTGACCTTTATTGAAGACATACGAGATAACCAAATACACTCATAGACAAAGCTTAAGGAAGTTGTACCTTTTAGCATGTATATCGGGATTCAGACAATAACTCTGAAAGATATTACAGTGACCTTTATTGAACACACGAGATAACCAAATACACTCATAGACAAAACTTAAGGAAGTTGTACCTTTTAGCATGTATATCGGGATGTCAGACAATAACTCTGAAATATATTAGCAGTGACCTTTATTGAAGACACACGAGATAACCAAATACACTCATAGACAAAACTTAAGGAATTTGTACCTTTTAGCATGTATATTGGGATTCAGACAATAACTCTGAAAGATATTACAGTGACTTTTATTGAAGACACACGAGATAACCAAATACACTCATAGACAAAACTTAAGGAAGTTGTACCTTTTAGCATGTATATTGGGATTCAGACAATAACTCTGGAAAGATATTACAGTGACTTTTATTGAAGGACACACGAGATAACCCAAATACACTCATAGACAAAGCTTAAGGAAGTTGTACCTTTTAGCATGTATATCGGATTCAGACAATAACTCTGAAAGATATTACAGTGACCTTTATTGAACACACGAGATAACCAAATACACTCATAGACAAAACTTAAGGAAGTTGTACCTTTTAGCATGTATATCGGGATTCAGACAATAACTCTGAAATATATTACAGTGACCTTTATTGAAGACACACGAGATAACCAAATACACTCATAGACAAAACTTAAGGAATTTGTACCTTTTAGCATGTATATTGGGATTCAGACAATAACTCTGAAAGATATTACAGTGACTTTTATTGAAGACACACGAGATAACAAAATACACTCATAGACAAAACTTAAGGAAGTTGTACCTTTTAGCATGTATATTGGGATTCAGACAATAACTCTGAAAGATATTACAGTGACTTTTATTGAAGACACACGAGATAACCAAATACACTCATAGACAAAACTTAAGGAAGTTGTACCTTTTAGCATGTATATTGGGATTCAGACAATAACTCTGAAAGATATTACAGTGACCTTTATTGAAGACACACGAGATAACCAAAAACACTCATGGACAAAACTTAAGGAAGTTGTACCTTTTAGCATGTATATTGGGATTCAGACAATAACTTTGAAAGATATTACAGTGACCTTATTGAAGACACACGAGATAACCAAATACACTCATGGACAAAACATAAGGAAGTTGTACCTTTTTAGCATGTATATTGGGATTCAGACAATAACTTTGAAAGATATTACAGTGACCTTTATTGAAGACACACGAGATAACCAAATACACTCATGGACAAAACTTAAGGAAGTTGTACCTTTTAGCATGTATATTGGGATTCAGACAATAACTCTGAAAGATATTACAGTGACTTTTATTGAAGACACACGAGATAACCAAATACACTCATAGACAAAACTTAAGGAAGTTGTACCTTTTAGCATGTATATTGGGGATTCAGACAATAACTCTGAAAGATATTACAGTGACTTTTATTGAAGACACACGAGATAACCAAAAACACTCATAGACAAAACTTAAGGAATTTGTACCTTTTAGCATGTATATTGGGATTCAGACAATAACTCTGAAAGATATTACAGTGACCTTTATTGAAGACACACGAGATAACCAAATACACTCATGGGACAAAACTTAAGGAAGTTGTACCTTTTAGCATGTATAATTGGGATTCAGACAATAACTTTGAAAGATATTACAGTGACCTTTATTGAAGACACACGAGATAACCAAATACACTCATGGACAAAACTTAAGGAAGTTGTACCTTTAGCATGTATATTGGGATTCAGACAATAACTCTGAAAGATATTACAGTGGCCTTTATTGAAGACACACGAGATAACCAAATACCACTCATGGACAGAAACTTAAGGAAGTTGTACCTTTAGCATGTTTATTGGGGATTCAGACAATAACTCTGAAAGATATTACAGTGACCTTTAATGAAGACACACGAGATAACCAAATACACTCATGGACAAAACTTAAGGAAGTTGTTACCTTTTTAGCAGTATATTGGGATTCAGACATTAACATTTGAAAGATATTACAGTGACCTTTATTGAAGACACACGTGATAACCAAATACACTCATGGACAAAACTTAAGGAAGTTTACCTTTAGCATGTATATTGGGGATTCAGACAATACTCTGAAAGATATTACAGTGACCTTTATTGAAGACACACGAGATAACCAAATACACTCATGGACAAAACTTAAGGAATTTGTACCTTTAGCTGGTATAATTGGGATTCAGACAATAACTCTGAAAGATATTACAGTGACTTTATTGAAGACACACGAGATAACCATAATACACTCATAGACAAAACTTAAGGAAGTTGTACCTTTTAGCATGTATATTGGGATTCAGACAATAACTCTGAAAGATATTACAGTGACTTTTATTGAAGACACACGAGATAACCAAATACACTCATAGACAAAACTTAAGGAAGTTGTACCTTTTAGCATGTATATTGGGATTCAGACAATAACTCTGAAAGATATTACAGTGACTTTTATTGAAGACACACGAGATAACCAAATACACTCATAGACAAAACTTAAGGTATTTGTACCTTTAGCATGTATATTGGGATTCAGACAATAACTCTGAAAGATATTACAGTGACCCTTTATTGAAGACACACGAGATAACCAAATACACGCATGACAAAACTTAAGGAAAGTTGTACCTTTTAGCATGTATATTGGGATTCAGACAATAACTTTGAAAGATATTACAGTGACCTTTATTGAAGACACACGAGATAACCAAATACACTCATGGACAAAACTTAAGGAAGTTGTACCTTTTAGCATGTATATTGGGATTCAGACAATAACTCTGAAAGATATTACAGTGACCTTTATTGAAGACACACGAGATAACCAAATACACTCATGGACAAAACTTAAGGAAGTTGTACCTTTTAGCAGGTATATTGGGATTCAGACATTAACTTTGAAAGATATTACAGTGACCTTTATTGAAGACACACGAGATAACCAAATACACTCATGGACAAAACTTAAGGAAGTTGTACCTTTTAGCATGTATATTGGGATTCAGACAATAACTCTGAAAGGTATTACAGTGACTTTTATTGAAGACACACGAGATAACCAAATACACTCATAGACAAAACTTAAGGAAGTTGTACCTTTTAGCATGTATATTGGGATTCAGACAATAACTCTGAAAGATATTACAGTGACTTTTATTGAAGACACACGAGATAACCAAATACACTCATAGACAAAACTTAAGGAATTTGTACCTTTTAGCATGTATATTGGGATTCAGACAATAACTCTGAAAGATATTACAGTGACCTTTATTGAAGACACACGAGATAACCAAATACACTCATGACAAAACTTAAGGAAGTTGTACCTTTTAGCATGTATATTGGGATTCAGACAATAACTTTGAAAGATATTACAGTGACCTTTATTGAAGACACACGAGATAACCAAATACACTCATGGACAAAACTTAAGGAAGTTGTACCTTTTAGCATGTATATTGGGATTCAGACAATAACTCTGAAAGATATTACAGTGGCCTTTATTGAAGACACACGAGATAACCAAATACACTCATGGACAAAACTTAAGGAAGTTGTACCTTTTAGCATGTATATTGGGATTCAGACAATAACTCTGAAAGATATTACAGTGACCTTTATTGAAGACACACGAGATAACCAAATACACTCATGGACAAAACTTAAGGAAGTTGTACCTTTTAGCAGGTATATTGGGATTCAGACATTAACTTTGAAAGATATTACAGTGACCTTTATTGAAGACACACGAGATAACCAAATACACTCATGGACAAAACTTAAGGAAGTTGTACCTTTTAGCATGTATATTGGGATTCAGACAATAACTCTGAATGATATTACAGTGGCCTTTATTGAAGACACACGAGATAACCAAATACACTCATGGACAAAACTTAAGGAAGTTGTACCTTTTAGCATGTATATTGGGATTCAGACAATAACTCTGAAAGATATTACAGTGACCTTTATTGAAGACACACGAGATAACCAAATACACTCATGGACAAAACTTAAGGAAGTTGTACCTTTTAGCAGGTATATTGGATTCAGACATTAACTTTGAAAGATATTACAGTGACCTTTATTGAAGACACACGAGATAACCAAATACACTCATGGACAAAACTTAAGGAAGTTGTACCTTTTAGCAGGTATATTGGATTCAGACATTAACTTTGAAAGATATTACAGTGACCTTTATTGAAGACACACGAGATAACCAAATACACTCATGGACAAAACTTAAGGAAGTTGTACCTTTAAGCATGTATATCGGGATTCAGACAATAACTCTGAAAGATTTAAGGAAGACAAATTTTTGCAACAAGTTTCTTTTATTCTGCAATTTGGCAAGCTTTCAGGCGTTAGCCTATCATCAGGGCCGATTTCGCAAATATATTAAAAAAATAATACAAAATCTAAACTATATATAGGCGTAGAACTGATCTTACCGGAAATAAACAAATTGTAATAAAATATATCGTATACACCGATACATGCAAATGTGCCGAAAACTTTAAAATGAATAAAAAAATAAAAAATAAAAAATAAAATATTTTAAAACAATTATTAGAAATTTGAGATATGCTAATTAATAAAAAGGACTAAATTAAGATTTGGAAATTACATAAGACAAAAAACCGACTATGAATTTATACAACTAATTTAGCTATGGGATATATGAAGGTACTGCTGTGGTATATCGATCCTTCTGTTAATGCTCTTTTTATCGTTCGAAACCAAGATTCCAGTATAAGTCTATTATGTTTGGAGAATATATTTCGGAAGTAACACTTGACTTCCTGTAGGTTGAAATGGTGGCCAGTAGAATCCTCATGTTGATAAATAAAAGATCTGCTATCTCGGTTCTTTACGTTCCTAATATGCTCTTTAACTCTGGTACCAACAGTCGGCCGGTTTCCCCCACGTAAGAAGCGTACATTGTTGGCAAGATAATGAATAAACCGCATTTTGCTGGTCACTCGGTTCTGTCTTAACCTGAGATTTCGTGATTGGATGTCTGACTAATTGACCGATGGATCGAGAGCCTACAAAAACAGGCCTAATCCCAAATTTCCTCAAACATCTGCTTGCCTTTGATTAGTAGGGGAATACTGCAAATAGCAATTCGATCGATATACCTGCCGGTTTCGGGGAAGGAACCCTTTATAATGTGTTTCATCACAAATGAGGCTGGGAATCCATATCTCTGGAGGTTTCGGATGATGTTGCTCTTTTCAATCTTTCTGAAGCCTGGAAGGGAGCAATGCGTGATAATTCTTTTTGTCAATGTTTTGACTATGGAAACTTGTGACTTATCGGCCAAATGAGTTGAAATTGAGGTATGACGGCTCTATTCCTTTCTTATAATAAACGGTCGAATGGAATTTGTGTTCGGTTCTGAGGATGGGTATGTCCAAATAAGGCAAGGCGGCCTCTGTCTGTCTCCATGGTGAATTTTATCTGGGGGTTGTAACTGTTCAGAGTGTTTAAAATCAGGTTCCTTTGTCCTCTTCAAACTCGCAAAAGATGTCATCAATATCGCGGTGCCATCTTTTTATGCCAAGGTGTTTGAAGGTAGTGAACCACTTGTCTATTTTCAACATGACAATTTCAGCCGCTATCAATGAAAAACTGTTTTCAATGGAATCGGTACAATTTTGGGCCAGTATTTCTTTCAGGTTTTCACGATTAGATTGTGCGGTAAGCTAAGGAACAAGGATACAACATCAAAGGAGCCCATGAACATCCCGGATTTGGTTGGAATTCCGTAATTTAATGATGAAATCAGGTATGTTACTGATGGAAAAGGAATTGTAAGGGCGTATCACTGAGACAGGAATGAAGTTAAGAACCTTGATAATGGCATAGCTGGCGAAAGATGGTACGCTATTTGGTCTTAGAGGGATATCCTCCTTATGTAGCTTCGGTAACCCATAGATGTAAGGGATTTCGGTGGTGGAAGATGTGAATTCTTTGAATTGGGCGTCGGTTATCAGTTTTTCTTTCTTTAAGGATGCCAGTTTCCGCTTAAACAGGGCTACTGTTTTCGATTAGTGGTTTGGTCGATCTGTTCTGAAGACACTTACATCATCTAAAATTGTGGATTTTCTTTGCATAGTCAAGTCTGCTCATGATAACCGTTTGGCTCCTTTGTCTGATTTTGTAATCACAAGATCTGCATTATTTTGAGTGTTTAATGGCGGTCATTTCCTCTCTATTGGTTTGACATCTAATTTGTTCTCTCTGCTAGATAGCCTACTGGCAACCAAGTTCCTGATCTCATTCTTTTCAGTATTTTTGAAGGACGATATAGCTGTCTCTACAGCTCCTATGGTAAGGTAATTGTCTGTTCGATTAGGCATCCTAAACTTGAGTCCTTTCATAAGAACATCCATTTCTATTTCAGAAAGCTTGGTTTCCGTTAGATTAACAATTGGATTAGAGTGATTTTGTATGGAAAGCCATACTTTTTGGACCAGTGCTGGAGTTTCTTTCATGTTTCATGTGAATAGAATTATCTTGTTCCCTTACTGCCCTGGTGGTTCTAATGATGAGAATCTGTTAATTCATGAATGGGGATTTTATCTATGACCAAGGCTATTAACTGTTTGATGGTTTTTCCGAAGAATCTGATGGAGGAATGGCATCCCTTGTTCTCATTCGTAAGAGACTCTGTCTGTATTCTATAATCTTCCCCGAGAAAAATGATTATTCACAGGATCCTTAATCCGCAAGGAAGGAGGTATAAAACTCACTTGTTTGCAACGGAGGTTAAATTCCAAATTCTTACGCCATCTTGCAAGCTGAAGGGATTTGCGAAATATAATGCTTTTATACCTGTCTAGATCCTCTGAGACAGTTCAATTTAGATCAATCACTATAAAAACCTAAATAATTGCAATCAGTAATTTAAGGAAAACAAAATTTTGTTCTTCCTTAAATTACTGATTGCAAGGTTTTTATAACTCTGAAAGATATTACAGTGACCTTTATGAAGACACACAAGATAACCAAATACACTCATGGACAAACACTTAACGAAGTTATACCTTTTAGCATGCATATCGGGATTCAGATAATAACTCTGAAAGATATTACAGCGACCTTTATTGAAGACACACGAGATAACCAAATACACTCATGGACAGAACTTAAGGAAGTTGTACCTTTCAACATGTATATCGGGATTCAGACAATAACTCTGAAAGATATTACAGCGACCTTTATTGAAGACACACGAGATAACCAAGGTGAACAAAATTGATACTGTCTCCTTCAAAAAAATAAAATAGACGACCAGCGAAATCAAAGAATTTCCACTTTCTTAAGTTTTGTCCATGAATGTAATTTCCTTTTTTTTAATATATTAATGTACGAGGGCCATCCAATAAATAAGTTTCCCTATTTTTTTTCTGCGAACGAAACGTTGTAAAAATTAGTTAGTATAGATGAAATGGTCACTAGGATGCGATGGAAACTGGTGACCTTCAAAATCACGCTAACTCCTACGCGCAAGTCCGTAGCGCTTCAGTTTCCATGGAGCTACCACTGGTGAACGTGTCCACTTGCGAACTCCGTTCTGTAATTCGTTTTTCACGGCGAAAAATTAAACTGCGGTCAATATTCATCGCAATTCAGTGTCAGTGTATGGTGAAGAATGTATGAGCAATCCGAATGGTTCGCCGATGGCGTTCATGGTTCTTAGAAGGACGACAAAACGTGCATGATGACGAGCGAAGCGGCAGCCCCGTTACTGCTACGGACAATGCAGCCGTTGCTGTTGTTCGGAATGTGGTGGAAGCAGATCGCCGCGTCACCATTGACGAAATAATAATTCGACTGCCTCCTGGAATCGAAATTAGACGCTCTTCGATTGGAACAATCATGTCAGATGTTTTGGATTTTCGCAAAGTCTGCGCAAGATGGGTCGCAAGATTGCTCTTGGAAAATCACAAGCAACAACGGATGGAGGCAGCCCGAGTTTTCCTGGAAATGCATCAAAGAGATGGAGATCAACTATTTTCCGTATTGTCACTGGAGATGAAAGCTGGGTGCATCATTCAACTCCCAAAACAAAACGACAAAGCATGGTGTGGAAGAAGCCTGAGGAAAGTGCACCAAAAAAGGCGAAGGTCACAATCTCTGCAGGCAAAGTTATGGCTATGGAAAACTTCAAATGGGAAATTTTCACACATCCACCTCATTCTCCGGAACTTGCCCCAAGCGACTTCCATCTTTATCCAGCACTCAAGTGGCACCTTGGAGGCAAGCACTTTGCGAATGATGACGAAGTGCAGGCGGAGGCGAACCACTGGCTACTAAGACAGGACACGGCTTGGTACAACAGTGGTATCTAAAAATTGCTACAACGGTACCAAAATGTTTGACAGAAATGGTGATTATTTAGAGAAGTAGTCTATGAGTTGTATGATGAAAATAAAATAACTGCATAATTGTAAATAATGTGGTTTATTTGTTAAATAATAGGAAGCCTATTTATTGGATGCCCTCGTAGCAGTAAACAATTGCTGATAAAGTCAATAACTTACAATTTTGATCATACAAACTTTAGGACATTCTGCTTGTTGTTTATTTGTACACACAATTTTTCTACTCGCGAACTGAGAAGCGTCCATCTGGAGACCATGGCTTCGGCATAAGGCCCTCTTCTGACGTTTATTCTGATGGGAGAAGCGCCCTATGTTTTACCCCCTAAAATAATATACACTACTGGACTTAAAATTACTACAGGGAAGAAATTCAAAAGGCACAAAATGATATTTATTAGATAGAAATACATTATATAATATAATGCGGCTATGATTGTAAAACGACATTTGAAAATTATCCGCATGTGTTTCTATTGAACGAAAAATCTAAATTTATTTTAAGGAGAAATAACGATTATTTCTAACCTTAGGGATGAAGTATGAAAGGATGAATTGTGAAGGGTAATGATAAACGAAAAATAAAAGTGTCCAGGGATGGGAATTTTTTCAAATGTCGTTCTAGAAATACATTATGTTGTGGGAGTAACAAGTGATTACATTTTCAAGAAATTTGGAGGTATGGATCCTGAGAAATATGTACACAGAAGAACCCTCTGTGGCAGCAATAACAGCACTTATACGACTGGACATTGAGTTAAACAGAGATTGGATGGTATGTACAGCTTCCATTTCAGCTTCAACACGGTGCCACAGTTCACGGGCGTGAAGTGACGAGCCAGTCGTTCAGCAACAATTGACCATACGTTTTCTATTTGTGACAGATCAGGAACGTGTTGGCCAGGGTAGCAACCGAACATTTTCTGTATGTAGGAAGGTCCGTACAATACCCGCAACATGCGGTCGTGTATTATCCTTCTGAAACATAGTGTTCCCAGGCCTCGAACATCGGGTACTGACACGAACCTTAAACATCAGAAATGTACGGGGACTGTTCAAAGTGCCGGGAATGCTAACAAGAGTGACCGAGATGTGTATCCAATGGTACCCCATACCATCACTCCAGGTGATGGGCCAGTATGACGAGGTCGAATGTACGCTGGTAATGTGCATTCTCCACGATGTGCCAAACAATGATGCGGCCATCATGGTGCTGCAAACAGAACCTGGATTCGTCTGAAAACACGACGTCACATCATTCCTACGTCCAAGTTCATCGTTGATGACACCATTGAAGGCATTCCTTTCTGTGATGTAGCGTCAAGGATAGTCAAAGCCATGGTCACCGAGATGACAGTCCATGCTGCTGTAAACGTCGTCAAACTGTTCTGCAGACACTTTTGACTTGAAACCGACTCAATTTTTTGACTCAAGGGTTCTTAACGTGTCTGTAGGATCCATTAAGGACATGTAGGTAACATGCCGGTCTGTTGTGCTATGTGATAGCTGTCCGCTGAGATCCTGTACGTCGTTCCGTATGAACGTCCTGAACCCATCGATTCCATATTCTGATAACAGTCCTGGGATCTAGACCTACGCGAACAGCAATTTTGCGGTACGATAAACCGCAACCCGTTAAATCATGATTATTAGAATGAAAATATACTTATATCAGAGTGTACTATTTACTCTTATTCTTAAAATGAAAAAAAAAAAGCTGTAAAATGCGTTTTAATTTTTCTATTTATGCACTTTATATAATAAACCTTGATTTTTATACTTTTATTTGTAAGAGTATGGAGTGGGAAAAAAAATTAATTTAAAAAAAGAGACAAATTAAACAAAAAGGGAAATACAAAAAAAAAAAATGATACGAATAAAACATCTCCACTTGATATTCAAATAAGAATAAACCCTCAAAAATTGCTCGCAAATCGAATACCAAACGAGATTTATAAAAGCATCGTCTGGAATGGATAATTTAAAAATGGCAGCGGATGAAAGGTGCTCGACGTTTGACAATGATTAACGCCATTATGGGGAGAAAAAGCAGACGCGCCATATGGTGAGAAGAAAGAAAAAAAAAAGCGGGAAAATTCAATAAGCCTTGTACGCATCGCGATTGGCCAAGACATTAGGATCGGCTGCAATAATGAACAGGTTAAACATGGCGCACTTGAATTATTCAACTGACGGACGAGGCCATTATAAAGCGAACAAACGATGCGGGAAAACATTACCAAACGCTTCTGCTAAGTAACTTCCCGAATTATTTCGACATTTTTGGTGCTCCTTTAAGTACCGTATTTTGATCTTCCTTGTTAAATTTTGAGCCTTTCTAAAGAGAGTGTTGCCCCAATTGGATTTTGATAAGGTTCATGTTTTATTTGTGTTCTTACCCTTAAAAACGATTATTTGTGTTCTATGTGCTCTCTGATAAAAAATTGTAATTTTAAGATTGTTTTGTTTTTAACGTTTTTTTTTTTTGTTTCCCCCCCCCCCCCTCCTGGCGCTTAGCGCTAAATGGTCTCATTTGGAACTTAAAAAAGTTGTATTTTTTATTTTATCAATAATGACCTAAAGTTGAAAAGAATTATTTTCCTTTTTTTATTTATTTCTAATATTGGCTTTGACCAAAATATTTATTTAATTGTTTAAGATCTGTTGATCTCCCCTTCTGTGATGTGACTTTAACAAATATATTTTTGACGATAAAATTCGATGTACATTTTTATTTTAGAAATACTTATAGAAATATATATAATTGTTATAATATTTTAAATAAATAATAACATAATTTTTATTCGAAATATTTGTTCTCTAATTCTGCGTTAGTTAATTTTTTCTATGGCTTTATTTAAAAAAATATTTAAAATATATTTGATTATGTATTTATAATAATTTATATGAAAATCGCATAAAAATAGAGAAAATAAAGTAAAAATCAAAAGGGATCAGCGACAAAATATTTAAAATAACCTCTGTAAAAAGAAACACTTTGATGTGAATTTGTATTAAAATATAAAAAATATATTTGAGTATGTATTTATACATAATTTTATGAAAAATCACATAAAAAATAGAAAAAAGATATAAATCAAAAGGCAATTAGCGACAAAATTTAGAATCATCTCATAAAAAAAAAAACACTTTTATTTCAACCATTTTTGTAGATATTTTCACAATTTAGTTCATTTAATTTCGTTGTTTAGAGTATCGAGGCACTTCATGTTTATAAAAAGATCAGATTATTCAGTATTTGTATAAAAGTAAACAGTAGCTAAATAATGAAAAATACATCTCCTTATCGTGCAACTGAAAGTTGCTGATGGCTTGCGCCATCTATCGGAATAAATTTAAACTATTCTCGTTGATTTTTAATTATTCCAGAATTGGCCAAATACCCATTCTTGATTAATCAAGATAAACTAACCACAGACGCGTTTCGGGCTGTTGACCCTCATTATCGTGGTGCAAGCAGTACCTCAACGACCAAAAAAACTGGTCATTCAGGCATCTTGAAAAATCATGAAGCAGGTAGTTAAGGCCAGAATTGTGTGAGACCGCGACATAAGATGGCGTAAGCCATCAGCAACTTTCAGTTGCACGATAAGGAAATGCCCTTTTTCGTAATTTATGCACCTTATCCCAGTACAATATCACATTTGTACTATTTTTTCAGTAGGTAAATAGTTTCTTGAAAAGGACAACCGCAGGTCGTTGAAATGTTGGAAGTGTTAAATAAAGGTTAATGTAAATAATTTACTACTCAATTATATAACCAACCTACAAAATGGCGTTTTACCTAACATTTTATTTTCTGAAAATAGAGCAATCCATACTTAAATCATTCGATAGTAAAAAGGCATATATTGGATTGAATAAAAGATTTATTTGCCAATATTTCGGTTGGCTGAACGCCAACCTTTATCGAGGCATTACATTTTTGTATACAAAATTTGTGTATATAAAAATGTAATGTCTCGATAAAGGTTGGCGTTCAGCCAACCGAAATATTGGCAAATAAATCTTTTATTCAATCCAATATATGCCTTTTTACTATCTAATTATATTATATTTCTACATTGAGATATTTTTAGCCTATTGACAGTCTCCGCAAACTAGCGGCCTCATGTCGGTGACAAAGCCACAACACCAGCTTTGGCAAACTGAGAAGTGTCCACCTAGAGACCATGTGGCTACATGCCAAACTTCTTCGGACATGACTGTTTGGAGAGGAACGATTATTACTTCAATTGTCTATATAATAAGACATTAAAATGTAATAAGAGATAATAAATAATTGAATTAAATAAAGTTTAAAATATTTTCAGAGTTTCTTTTATTCAGAAATTGGAGGCAAGCTTTCACGTGGTCATGCTTCATCAGGACACTGGCTCCGCAAAGGCGTGCAACATACATATAATAGAGATTGAGATAAAATAGATTTTCAAAAAATCAAATATAAAAATAGTTTCCAGTTGTAGAGGGTTAGGAAACTATTTTTATATTTGATTTTTTGAAAATGTATTTCTGTGAATCTCTATTGTTGCACGTCTTTGCGGAGTCAGTGTCCTGATGAAGCATGACCGCGTGAAAGCTTGCCTCCCAATACCCGAATAAAGAAACTCTGCAAATATTTTATATTTATTTAATTCAATTATAATATTATTTGCATCTATATTTCAAGATAATAAATAGCCTAGTCAAAATATTCATTTATGGTCATATTAAAGTTTAATAGGACGTATGACACGTGTGAACTGACTGAAGAGAGAAATTATTCTTAAGTGTTTTTCCACCAGTTGGGGAAAGCTACGGCTCGATCGTCTTGGAGAATCCTGAACAAGGACCCCAGACATAGGATTGATTCCCATAGATAAATAAACTTCTAGGTTGTTGTTGTCGTGTCCAATGAAGAGCCTCAGATGTCTCCATACATCTCTTTAACACAGCAGTCGCAATGTCCACTATCTTGGTGTGTAAAGCTGCTGCTCTGGGTCCATGTCAATTTTCTGTTGTTGTGGTCGTGTCCAATGAAGAGCCTGGGATGTCTCCATGCATCTCTCTCACGGCAAGTCGCAATGTCCACTATCTTGGGTGTGTAAAACTGCTGCTCTGGGTCCATGTCAATTTTCTGTTGTGTTGTCGTTTCCAATGAAGAGCTCAGATGTCCCCATGCATCTCTATCACAGCAGTCGTAATGTTCTCTATCTTGGGTGTGTAAAGCTGCCTGCTCTGGGTCCATGTCAAATTTTCTGCAAGGCTGCGGCCATTGCTGGGCATGAGAATATGTGGGGAGGTGTTAGTTCCACTCCAGGACAGTTGTTACATGTCCTATAGGTTCTTGTGCCATCTGGATATATTGTCATTCCTTTATAGTGTTTCGTTCTGAGTCTTGTTATAGTTTTTGTAATTATTCTCTCAGAGTTTATTTCGCATATTTGATATTTTCTTATTTTTTGTTGAATTATCTTGTATTTTGCCAAATCATCAGCATCAAATACAGACATTTGTTCTTTCCTTTGGCTCAACTTTCTGGCTTCCCTTAGCTAATTCTTCTGCCATCTCATTACCCCCCATCCCAACATGGGCAGGAATCCATTGTAGAATGCAGTTCTTTTATAATGGTTCCAGTTGGGTAAGTAATGAGTGTATTTTCTGCGTGAATTTAGTATTGCCATTCTGAATTGCTTCTAGAGCGGATCTGGAGTCGCTGTATATTACAATTCCTTCTGCTTGATGCAGGGATGGTTGGTTAAGACATACATCAAGGGCTTTCAAGATAGCTGTCTGTTCACAAGTGAAGTTTGACGAAAACCACACCTCTCTGCGTCCCCCCTGGACTCTTGGAATATTCGACCAAATTCTGGTCCAAGGTGACTAACGTGTAACGGCACCCATTTACCAATGAAGAGCAATAAACTTCTATCAAATATGTAAATAACAAATTGAAAATATTTTGACGCGTTTGATTCTCTTAAAAATTATACAATTTTCTACTGCTCTTACTGAAATAATAAATTATTTGGAGGGCCTGGCTCATCAGTAGCGAACCCTCCAAACGGTTTCGCCAGTTTAACCTACCATTCCGCTGTAATATTTCATTTATCCGTTTTACTTTTATACCGATACAGCGGTGATGGTAGGATTAAACTGGCTGAAACAGCTGGAAGGGTTTCACCACTGATGAGTCAGGCCTTCTAATCAATGTATCATTGCAGTAAGGGCAGTAGAAAATTGTTTAATAGCAAAAAGAATCATACGCGTCTGAAATAGTTTCGGTTTCTTATAACAAATGGCGAGATAATGCATCATATATGTAAATACCGCCCTAGCTCGCCCGTAGTAAAGAGTTTGTCATACAGCTATGGGACCAGCCTGTATACAACAGATCACAAGATACCTCGAATAGCATCCTCCCCTAATATCACACACACACAAAAGCCTTTATTAGGGACTTGCCCATACAGATTCTCCAATTGGGTAAGGTAATAATCATCTTGTGTTATTTACATAGAAATTGAACTGGCTTTACTCTTCATCTCAAAGTCATTCATTTGTTGACTGGTCCTTACATAATGATAATCTAAAAAAATTATAGTAGCTATTGCCTTAGATTTGTTTGCTGATATTTGTTGAAAGCAATACGTAGGTGGAAGTGTTGGTACATTTATTTGTTGATATAGGGCCTTCTCTCTGAATCAAGGGCTGTACAATCAAGCAGGTAATTGGGGGAGTTCTTCAGTAATTTAGCATCTCCCCCAAATATCCATGTTCCCAAAATTTAACTTTGTAACATCACATCCACAATATTGACAGGACATGGTACAAGTGGATGTCTCAAATTTTTCAAAAAGCGACTCCACCTGCTCGCATTGTCAAGTAGAAAACCAAACTGTCGACCATCTTCTTTCCAGATATCCCTTATAATCATATCCAGAGATTCCAGACTCTTCTCAGTGTCAATACAATGGATATAAAGACATTGAGGAAACTCTCTGAACAAAAACAAATCGGTCTGGTGACATCCAATCAGCTAGATGTCAACAATGAGACACTAAGTCTGAAAGCTAACCCGGAAAGTTGTGTCTAGTATTGGGGCTTTTTGATCTATCTATTTATTACCAGTTAAGACACGCTATATACGATCTGGATAATTGCGCGTGAAACTATTTACAATAATTGTAGTAGAGTAGGTAACAGAATTGTCAAAAAGAAAATAAACATTTCAGAAAAAGAGCATTGAATAAACATATACATTAAACAAATAAGCATCAACATAAGCAGATAGAAGAAATCGCAAGGTAGTTATTTACAATATGTTGAGCAATGATGGAAGTTGATTTAATTTGATCTATTGAGCCCGCTTTTATTAGAGATGTTTGAAAATTTGAATGCTTGCACATATTTTTGAAAGTAGAGGTGTTTTTTTTTTGTTTATTCCCTCTGATATCATTAGGATGATTTCCTACAGGATTGTCAGTTTTTCTACTGTCAATTTGGGAGATTACCAAAAGTCCTTTTTATTTGACTCTATTCAGGACAGTAGGTGTTATGGGGAGAGGGTTGAGAGGCATATTTTGGGCAGTTTGGGAAAATCTTGGTTTTTCATAAAAATGTAAATTTTTAGGTGTCCTGTTCTATAGATTGCTGTTTGTTCTTCTCTTGTTAGAGCTTGATAATAAGTATATCCCCCATCCCAGTCATAATGTCCAATCCCCGTCATATTTTCTACCACACCAGTCATATTCTCCCATTCCAGTCATATTCTCTCCATCATATTCATATTCTCCTATCCAGTCATATTCTCTATCTCAGTATATTTATCCCATCCCAGTCATATCCTCTCATCCCAGTCATATTCTCCCATCCCAGTCATATTCTCCATCCAGTCATATTCTCCCATCCCAGTCATATTCTCCATCCCAGTCATATTCTCCCATCCCAGTCATATCTCCCATCCCAGTCATATTCTCCCATCCCAGTCATATTCTCCTATCCCAGTCATATTCTCCCACCCCAGTCATATTCTCCCATCCCAGTCATATTCTCCTATCCCAGTCATATTCTCCATCCCAGTCATATTCTCCCATCCCAGTCATATCTCCCATCCCAGTCATATCTCCTATCCCAGTCATATTCTCCCATCCCAGTCATATTCTCCTATCCCAGTCATATTCTCCCATCCCAGTCATATTCTCCCATCCCAGTCATATTCTCCCATCCCAGTCATATTCTCCCATCCCAGTCATATTCTCCCATCCCAGTCATATTCTCCTATCCCAGTCATATTCTCCATCCCAGTCATATTCTCCTATCCCAGTCATATTCTCCTATCCCAGTCATATTCCTCCTATCCCAGTCATATTCTCCATCCAGTCATATCTCCATCACAGTCATATTCTCCCATCCCAGTCATATTCTCCCATTCCAGTCTATCACCATCCCAGTCAAATTCCCATCCAGTCATATTCTCCATCCCAGTCATATCTTCAATTCCAAGTCATATTCTCCCCATCCCAGTCATATTCTTCACTCCATCATTCTCCTATCCCAGTCATATTCTCCTATCCCAGTCATATTCCCCATCCCAGTCATATTCTCCCATCCCAGTCATATCCTCCATCAGTCATATTCCCATCCATTCATATCTCCATCCCATCATTGCTCCCATTCCAGTTCATATTCTCCCATCCTATCATATTCTCCATCCCAGTCATATTCTCCCATCCCAGTCATATTCTCCCATCCCAGTCATATCCTTCCATCCAGTCATATTCTCACATTCCCAGTCATATTCTCCCATCCCATCATATTCTCCATCCAAGTCATATTCTCACATCCATCATATTCTCACATTCCCAGTCATATTCTCCTCTATCCCCATCATATTGTACCATCCCAGTCATATTTTCTTATCCCAGTCATATTCCCTCCCAGCGGTTTCGCCAGTTTAACCACCATATCGTTGGAATGTGGGTATTTTCGACAGTGACTCCCTTGTCAAATAAGCCAATCCTATTAGTGAAATAAAATTTCTGGAAATTTCTAGTCATTAGTGAGTACAAGTAATCAAACAAGATTCGGACACCTTGTAAGTACATATTCCAACTACTTCTACCCATAAGAGAATGCAAGTACATCTTCTGATCGTGAAACTGAATGCTAAGGACTTAGCGCCTTAATTTATTTTAGAGCAAGCCTAAAGAGATAGTAACAGTCAATGCTGAGCATTACAATACAGTATTAGAAGCAATTTATTCCCTTGAATTAGGTGGGTTGGCCTTAGAGACATGTGGATGCAGAAAGATGGAGCTACCAGTTATACTGCAATAGAATCAATGATAGCTTTTTGGCGACATTCCCTGGGACGCCTCACCTCCAGATTTGGTGATATTCATTGGCTATCAAAATGCTTCTCCTCCCCCAATGTTATAATACCTTGATAAAGGTTGGCGTTCAGCCAACTGAAATATTGGTAAAATAAATGATATTTTGATCTACTGATGGTCCACTGCCATCTATTGGAAAGTAATGTTGATATAAAACTTATATAAACAATTCTTGGCAGACCCCAGGATGGTGTCGTCATCCTGGCCTCGCTTGAAGACCCAGTCTGGAGGATGACACTCTTCCTGAGAACTAATGTATCACCAAGTTGTAAATTATATCTTTTATCATCTTTGTTCAATTTCAGTTTTTGTAACAATTAACTAAGTAAAAAATGTCAGGTGTTGATATTAAAAATAATGAAGGCATATCCTGACCAATAATACATGTACTTTTTAGATGGCGCTCTGCCATCTAAAAAGTACATGTGCTTTTGGTCAGGATATTTTTTCATTATTTTTAATTAATTAAGTAAGTTTTATTTGCACCATCAAGATATGGCTTTTTCTTAACTTGTTCTTATTGTTTGCGGAAGAACATTGCTCGATGCAGCTAATTTATATGTAATTCTACTGCTCTAAAGGCATATTCCCATAGTTTGCTGAAATATAATAACTTCCAATTCGGTAAAATTTCCAACTCGACTTATATAAGATAAAAACAGTTCAATACATTAGTAGAGTTGTTTGGTACATTGAACATCGCTGGGTTCACCACTGATGAGTCAGTTTCTTCTTATATTTATACTAGCCGAATGACCCGGGCAACACCCGTGTTTTACCCGACTGTAGATGTTACAACGGTGATCCTTAGGTCGCTGGTTCAAATCCGGCTCGAGGTTTTTTAATTTTTATTGGCTGCCGGCGAGCACGTGACCTCCCTATGCGCGCGCATCCGTGACAGAGGCCGATGAGGAAAGACGGTCGTGACTATATATAGGGATTTTAGTAAGGTATTATGTCAAAAGAAAGAGAAAAATAAAAGTGAAATTGTGCTGGTATCAGGTGGATCAATTATGAGAGAGAGAGAAAAAAACTCAAGGAAGTGGAAAGTCTTGATATCGCTGGTTGTCTGTTTTTTTTTTAAGGAGACAGAGGCAATTTTGTTCAGACTTGGTTATCTCGTGTGTCTTCAATAATGTTCACTGTAATATTTTTCAGAGTTATTGTCTGAATCCTGACATACATGCTAAAAAGTAAAACTTCTTTAAGTTTTGTCCATGAGTGTATTTGGTTATCTCATGTGTCTTCACACAATAAAGGTCACTGTAATATCTTTCAGAGTTATTGTCTGAATCCCGATATACATGCTAAAAGGTACAACTTCCTTAAGTTTTGTCCATGAGTGTATTTGGTTATCTCGTGTGTCTTCAATAAAGGTCACTGTAATATATTTCAGAGTTATTGTCTCAATCCCGATATACATGCTAAAATGTACAACTTCCTTAAGTTTTGTCCATGAGTGTATTTGGTTATCTCGTGTGTCTTCAATAAAGGTCACTGTAATATATTTCAGAGTTATTGTCTGAATCCCGATATACCTGCTAAAAGGTACAACTTCCTTAAGTTTTGTCCATGAGTGTATTTGGTTATCTCGTGTGTCTTTAATAAAGGTCACTGTAATATCTTTCAGAGTTATTGTCTGAATCCCGATATACATGCTAAAAGATACAACTTCCTTAAGTTATGTCCATGAGTGTATTTGGTTATCTCGTGTGTCTTTAATAAAGGTCACTGTAATATCTTTCAGAGTTATTGTCCGAATCCCGATATACCTGCTAAAAGATACAACTTCCTTAATTTTTGTCCATGAGTGTATTTGGTTATCTCGTGTGTCTTTAATAAAGGTCACTGTAATATCTTTCAGAGTTATTGTCTGAATCCCGATATACCTGCTAGAAGATACAACTTCCTTAAGTTTTGTCCATGAGTGTATTTGGTTATCTCGTGTGTCTTTAATAAAGGTCACTGTAATATCTTTCAGAGTTATTGTCTGAAAATCCCGATATACCTGCTAAAAGATACAACTTCCTTAAGTTTTGCCCATGAGTGTATTTGGTTATCTCGTGTGTCTTTAATAAAGGTCACTGTAATATCTTTCAGAGTTATTGTCTGAATCCCGATATACCTGCTAAAAGGTACAACTTCCTTAAGTTATGTCCATGAGTGTATATTGGTTATCTCGTGTGTCTTCAATAAAGGTCACTGTAATATCTTTCAGAGTTATTGTCTGAATCCCGATATACATGCTAAAAGGTACAACTTCCTTAAGTTTTGTCCATGAGTGTATTTGGTTATCTCATGTGTCTTCAATAAAGGTCACTGTAATATCTTTCAGAGTTATTGTCTGAATCCCGATATACATGCTCAAAGGTACAACTTCCTTAAGTTTTGTCCATGAGTGTATATATGTATATAAGGATTTTAACGCAAGCAAACGAAGATAAAACAGCCTAACTGAAGAAAGAACATTTGGAACCCATGAACCAGCACCACAAGACACTAACCATGTAAATAAGTGGACACTGTAAATAAGACCGGGTAGTTGGGTTTCGACAAACCAGGAACCCATAATTTGTCTATTTATCTTTGTAAATAAGTAAATGAACTTGTACATATTTATCATTGTAAATATCATTACTTGGGTTGTTTTTCTTTTTGAACGACATCCAATTAAGTTACATTTTGAACAGGATTTCAGAACGATGTTAAAAGAAAGAAAGAAAAGGATTGTCGATTCAAGCCATTAGCAGTCTGCCGTTGACGTGATTCCATCACACGACTCCCATAATGTGGCAGTTTATGGCTATCTTCTGTGATCTCAGGGCAATCGGACTCCTCGGCCCAATCCCGTGATTGCCACCGGAGCATCCATATTGGATGAGAGGATGCCATTACGTGGCTCAAGCACGTTCCCTAATGGCCAACCCCATAAATCCTCATTTGGACGCTGCTCTCTGATTGGTCCGCTGATCTGGCACGACATTTACCATTGGCCAGTCAGGTCATGGCCCGCCCCTTCCATAAAAATCTCGGCAATTTGGGAATTCCTTTCTCCACACCACCACCCTCCACCTTTCCCCCCGTCCATTTTTCCATATTCCTTTTCCTTGATTGGTAGATTTATTCTTATTTTATTTATTTATATTTGTTTTTTTTTTAGTTTCGATTCTTTTTTTTCCCTTCACTATATATATATATATATATATATATATATATATATATAATATATATATATATATATATATATATATATATTTAAAATTTAATCTGTGAGATTTATTCTGTGAATATATATATATATTTTTTCTGGTAGGGTTACCGAATTATTTTAATACTTAATATAGGAAAGAATATAAATAATTATAAATATAGATCTATTTTTTGAATATCAAGAAATCGAAAATAATAAATTAAATCGATTGATTTTAAATAAGTATAAATATTTAAAATATTTCAGTACGATTTTCGCATTAACATTTTTAAAATCGTACATTTCTCTCTCTCTTTCACTCCAATCCAAGGGGAAAAAACTACGCACAGCTAAAAGGTCATAAATCCTTAAACTTTATTGATGTTAATGAAAAAGAAGTCGTAGAAAAGAAAACTATTATAATAAGTCTATTTTTTCAGACGAACTAATGATAGACTATGATCATTTTAAATAGTGAATATTCTATTTACATCTCTAATTTGCATATCCAGACAGTATCTGACTATATTTGCATATATTTACATATTATATTTATACGAAATATGAAGCAACAAATCACGGATTTTTCTTTCCATATAAAACAAACTCTCTCTTCCTACTATTCTTACTTCGATAATAGAAAATATATTGGGAAGAGGCCTGGCTCATCAGTGGTGAACCCTTCCAAAGGATTTACCAGTTTAATCCACCAGACCGCTTCTTACATAACTACTATTGCACAATTATAGTAAAAACGCAAGAAGGTTATACCCTTTCATCATGTATATGGGGCTTCAGACAATAACTATGAAAGATATTTGATACACAGTGACCTTTATTAAAGACACACGAAATAACCAAGTGTGAACAAAATTGCTTTTGTCTCTTAAAAAAAAAAACAGACGACCGACGATATCAAAAACCTTCCACTTCCTTAAGTTTTGTCCATGAGTGTATTGAAAGATTCTGTTTATATATCCGACACTGAAGTAGGGATTCTTGGTTTACTAAATCTAGGATTTATGTGAAAAAAATCGCAAAAAATATTATTATTTTTTTCACATTTTGGGCTATATTACAAACATAATATGCAATCTCAAACATTAACCTTTCTACACAAACCACGCAGATTTTTTTTATATTAATGCAAATTTTCTATTATAACTCCTTATTTTGGTCAATTTGGTAAAAAAAAAAATGCTTGTTTACTACGCTTTCGACCTCTGGCCTTCATCAGTACAAGGTCGACTTAAAATTCGTAATACCTTTAACAAAAAATAAACACTTCGGTCAGCTAGAGTTTTATTTTATCAACGTTTCAACAGAAATATTTTGTCTTCGTCAGGAGAAATATTATCACGCATCACGTGAGAACTCCCTCACAACCTCAGAATAATTTTTAACGCCTTGCCAAATGCTTTATTTTAATTTATTTCTTCTGACGAAGACAAAATATTTCTGTTGAAACGTTGAGAAAATAAAAAAACTCTAACTGGCCGAAGTGTCTATTTTTTACAGAAATATGAATGCCGGCCAGACAACCTCTATCTTCAAAATTTAACAACCAAAAAAGCTATCTTTAAAAAATTAGTATCTTTAAACTCCCTTACAAGTAAACACAATAGAAAAATAAGGATAACCCAGGCACCTGGAGCGCAAGAAACGCCTACTGCCCGGGCTGTCCAGCTAACTAGTCGAAACCAGTAAGTAAACACAAATTCTCTTATGCTATATATAATTAAAATTACTTCTGCATAGAGAAAGATTAATGCTATGATAGGAATTATTATAATAGATGAGTGGCATATAATTTCAATCATATCATTATCGTGGGCAGAGAAGTAATATTTTTGATAATATAAGCATAAAAGAAATATAAATGCCCAATATTATGATGCATTGCGCGCCATCTGTTATGAAAATTCGAAACTATTATAGACGCGTATGATTCTTTTAAATATTGAATAATATCTACTACCCTTACTGCAATGGAAAAATTATGCCAGGCCTTCCCATTAATTTTTCCATTACATTAGATATTATTTAATTTTTAAAAGAATCATACGCGTTTATAATAGTTTCGAAAAATATCCAATATATTTGTTAAATTTTATCGATAGAGGACACATTTATAATTATAATTGCAAATAAAATATTATTTTATATCGATTGTGTGAAGTAATTTGTTCATCTCTTACAATATAGTAAAGCTGCAAGCTTCCTACCGAACTCAGAATTGTAAAAAAACCAAGCGACTATGAGGTTTTACAAAGTTGTCCCTAAAAGTTCATAAACACTTGCAAAAATTGAAATACCAATATTATTCGTCGTTATGTATAATGTCTTTGTATTATGAATAAAGTAATTTTATTATTATGTATTCGCAGTAATAATATTATTTGCGAAGTAATAAGAAAAACTACTTTTTAAGAGGGTCGGTGGAAGGATGGTCTAAACCGTTGTTTTCGACCGCATTGGGCACTTTTTATCTGATTAAAAAAAAAGCTCCATGGCCCCCGATTCTTGAAAAAGTCCAACCCCACCAGCGAGTGCAAGTAACCAAACGGGGCTCTGGCATATTTGTAAGTGCAAAGTCAAACTGCTTTTCACATATGTAGATATGTAGTGTACTTACAGTAAAAGCAGTCACCTACTTCTACCCACCATGGTTATCATGGCTTGTACCACGTGTACTAAGGATAAGCAAAAAACATATTTTAAGAAAAATACAAACTTTTGGGACAACCTTCTAAGTCTATTGAAACTGAACAATACATCAAAATAGTATAAATAGTATTGGGTTCATGTTGATAAATTAAGAGATAGGGGCATTTCCTGGTCGTTCAACTAAGTCATCAGAAACTTTTAGTTGCACGATCTGGATATTTCTTTCTCTTAATTGAACAAGATATCTATAAAGATGAAGGTCATCTCTCCCGTCAAAACAGACGTCAAAACTAGACGCCATCTATTGACCGTCTCCACAAACTAGCGGCCTCGGGTCAGTGACAAAGCCACAACACCAGCTTTGGTAAACTGAGAAGCGTCCACCTAGAGACCATGGTTTCGGGCTAATAGCCCTCGTCAGTCTAAGGCAGACTTTATTCCATGGGATCCGCACAGTATTTAATGGAATATTTACAATCTTCCAAAGAGGTGTTTAGCTTGCATATATTTAATCTATGGCCAAAATATAGATGGACATTTTTCTTGGAGGATATTGATCTATAAAGATGAAGGTGGCCTCTCCCGTCAAAAAAGACATGTCAGTAGAAATTCGAACAAGAGAGACAGAAGACGAAGACATCCTTTACCTGCTTACCGAAACCAATGAATCCTTCCTCTTTTACCGAAAAAAAAGTATATGCTATCTTTCATCAGTGGCTAAAGAATTTGACCGAATAGATAAACAGAATGGTTAGGATAAGTGCCTCGCACATGTCATATTCTTTTTAGGGCACCGACTAAATGTTGGTTTGAAGATATGCAGAAGACAATTAACATAATTTTATTGACATCTTGTCAATACGTACAAAAGTGCACAGTCTGTACTATTTTAAAGTGATAATTATACATACAGGGTGTCCCATAAGTCCAGAAAACTTTTATTTTTTAAATTAAAAATTAAAGGGAAAACTAGAATAAGAAAAACTATAACTATTCTATTTTAGGTAATAGATTTAGCTTTAATATATTACCTAAAATATAAAATAGTTAAGTTTTTTTTTATGCTAGTTTGCCTCTTAATTTTAATTTAAAAAATAAAAAGGTTCAGGACTTATAGGCCACCCTGTATATATATGTAATATGGTGAGGGTCTGGTAGTCTTGTAGAATATTGTCGACTAAATATGTGATGAGGTATCCAGTCGACTTAAACTATGGTGTGAGTCCCTGTCAACTCTCGCTATACTTTGTTGACCGAGAGGAACAGTCAGGATGGGGAGTTTTCCAGTACCTCTCTGCACCTTGTAAGACCTTTAAAAGTTCTCACAGAGTACAGGCAGTCGTGGTCGAGGTAGAGGTCCACACAAAAAACGAAGACACAGTTGCACTAAGAAAGTTCCGTTAACAGATAAAAGTTGAGCTAGGAGCGAAAGATGGAGAGATAGAAGATTTCTTACTGGTCTACATGATGGATGAGGAGGACCTGAGGTACAACCGACGAGGGCTCGCGCAGATGGTAAAACTAACTGTATTTTTAGGTTAAAACGGGGCTTTATATACCTTTTCTGAGAAAGAGGGTTTTGCCCCAGATGTGAGAGGGGCGTCTGGTGACATTCTAAACTGGCGCCGTCCTGACAGTTTCCAATCTATCTTTAGACCTTGTTGTTTTGTGACTTCCATCTATCTCGAATTTAGACGTTTTTGCCCTTTTGCGTTAGCTCAACTCTTAATCTATTACAGAGTTTTATTTATTTATCCTCAATTTGTACAAAGTACATTACATATAATGATGTAATGACACATGTCAATAATGCGTATAATCATTTACAGATGTGTTTCTATTATACAACATGAAAATCTTGTTATAAGTTATATACAATATGGGGTTGTTGGCTTAAATTACCATATATATATAACACTATGTACAATGAATATGGCGCCTCTACCACCGCTGCAGAGTTTGGTGGAGAATCACCAGCGGGTCTCCAGCGACACCACGTATTTCGACATCTACGAAGAAAACGTAAATATGTAGAAGACATATTAATCTTATGGATAAAGTACTTTAAATAGGTTTCCTTAGGATGTTTTGTCAACAGGATTATTTTGTGCGAAAGGCAAAACAGAAAACGCGTGCACAGAAGGTGGATAGAAACCTCGGAGTCCTACAACCAATACATATCCCCCCTATATACCATTATCGACAAGTTATCCTTCCATGGTAGACAAATGATAAAGTGGAACATATCTTAGGAAAAGATATGATAACAATAACTTTTTTTTTTTTTTTCAAAAAGAGTTACATGTTTCCTCTAAAAAATGTAACGAATCCATTTACACATTCTTATTCACACCATGAAAATAAAATAACAGTATAAGAAACCACAAAGATATTTACACTTGCAATCTTGACTCCTGGTCAGTGCTGTGGCCCTCGCAGATATGGTCCCCTGATGTCCTGCAGCTCTCCAGCAGTCTTTCTATGACTGTTGGCTCCTCGGTCCCCCTGGTCTTGATCCATTATTGTCTGCCAGGTCATCTGCTCTAGGTCGTTCTCTCCTGGATCTCTTCATAATAATAATAAAAGAATCGGCAGGCCACACCGTTCGAAAGGCTGGCTCACTTTGGCGATCTCAGGGGATGACGATACAGATATCGAAAGCCTCATTCAAAAAATGATTAAAAAAGAAGTAAACAACATTGTCGCTAATAGGAACTCTTCCATCTCTGAACAGCTGGAAGAGAAGGTCTACCTGAAGACAAAAGAAACGTTTGCATCAATTCTAAAACCTCCAAAACTTCCAAGTGGCTATAAAGTCATGGTTCGAGACGGAGAGAAGGTGAGTTTTAAACCGCGAATATCAAACTGATACCAGTCAATGTCAACCAGTGATTCCGATCTGTTTTGATTGCAATTGACCGGGAAATGCGGTACAATTATGTAGAGAACGACCCCACTAGTACTAGAAAATGGTATGAACGAACTGGTCCAATATTGTAATAGAGGTCGGGACTACGGCAATAGAGATACAATCTTTATATTTTTAATGCACATAGAATAAAGCATAGACTACAGAATCTGTAAGAATGCTTCATTCTATGAACCGAGTACAGAATGTATTTGGAAAAGTTATGGTTTACCTTCTATCTTGAGAAATGTTCTCTCTGTCGGGCTGAGAATTTCTCCTCAATTTCCGAACTGGGAACGATTGTTCAGCGTTTGTCCATTTAAGTTTCTTTTTAATTATTACCTTTGTAATGTATAAAAATAAAAAGGTCAGGTGTTGATATTAAAAATAAAGAAGGCATATCCTGACCACGAACACATGTGCTTTTCAGATGGCAGAGAGCGCCATCTAATGGAACATAAATCAACTAAATGTTCCCTGATATTTAACCAACCCCCCTATTTCTACCATTCTATCTTTCTATTCATTTTACCTTCCAGAACTTTCTTCAGCAATCTATTTTCCTTTATACACATTTCTCATTCAATTCTTCTATCGTTTTCAATTTGAATACATACATGGATGCCATAGGCATTGTTTCTATCCCAATCCTCTCAATAATTTCTTTATTCTTCTGATCCTATCAACCTATCTCTAATGCTTTCTACTCTCCCTCTTACAGATCTAGTTTTCAATTTAGAACGTTTGTAAATATGGTAAAAGAGTGCTATATGCTGGGATAGCGTGATATCAGGGTTTACTGTATGCTTAAAGTTGAGCCAAAGAACAAATATCAATATTTGTCGCTAATGCTTCGGAAAAATACAAGATAATTCAACAATCGATAAGGAAAGATCAAATATTCTAAATAAACTGAGAGAATAATTAGAAAAACAATAACATGACTCAGAACGAAATACTATAAATGAATAGCAATACATTCAGATGGCACAAGAACCTATAGGACATGCAAAAATTGTCCTGGTGTGAAACTAACACCTACCCACACATATTCTCATGTCCAGCAATGGCCACAGCCTTGCAGAAAATTGACATGGACCCAGAGCAGCAGCTTTACACACCCAAGATAGAGGACATGCTGTGATAGAGATATACGGAGAGATCTGAGGCTCTTCATTGGACACGACAACAACAACAGAAAATTGACATGGACCCAGAGCAGCAGCTTTACACACCCAAGATAGAGAACATGCTGTGATAGAGATATACGGAGAGATCTGAGGCTCTTCATTGGACACGACAACAACAACAGAAAATTGACATGGACCCAGAGCAGCAGCTTTACACACCCATATAGAGAACATTGCTGTGATAGAGATATACAGAGACATCTGAGGCTCTTCATTGGACACGACAACAACAACAGAAAATTGACATGGACCCAGAGCAGCAGCTTTACACACCCAAGATAGAGAACATGCTGTGATAGAGATATACGGAGAGATCTGAGGCTCTTCATTGGACACGACAACAACACAACTCTATGCTTAAAAGAAGTGTAACGTTTTCTGTTCCTTTCGGGGCTTCCCCATTTTCAATCTAGAAAACACAGTGTTTACTTGCTCTTTTATTATTAATAGCCATTTTACACGTAGTACAGCCCATCATTGGCTACTGCTATTACTGTAAGTGCACCACATGTCTACACATGTGAAAAGCAGTCCGACTTTTGCACTTACAAGTGTACCAGGGCCCCGATTGGTTACTTGCACTCACTGGTTGGGGTTGGATTTTGTTAAGAATTATGTGGTTCATTGAAGCAATTTTAATTTAAAAAAAATTTAATTAGAAAAAAAAGAGCCCACTGCGGGATTCGAACCCGGGTCGTAGCTTTTGAAAGCCGACGGCTTATACCACTCGTCTAATGACCCTTGCCTTCTAAATAAAACAAATAAGACTTAAGTCTGAAGATCCACCTAGTTAGTTAGGCAATATCTGAACATGGCTACAGGAACATGGAATAACTAAATAAACATTAAATTAGGCATTGGATTGTATTGAAGATAAATATTTAAAAAAATATTCATTGATTTTAATATTACAATATATAAATAATTTGTTTTAAATAGAGAAACTTTTTTTTTAATCATAAGAAATATTTTGGAAACCATCCAAATATAGAATCAAATTACGAATTGAAATCATTCCAGATTTAATTCACACATTCTATAGAATAGTGTCTAGGCATGTACAAAAAATGTCTTTTACAAAAATTGTAAGAAATTTGGGCAGATCTTAAATGATGACTTTAATTGTGAAATCGGATTGGGCGGCAAAAGTGTAAAAAAGAGGGAAATGGGGGACAGTGTGTGAGGGAAAGGAGGGGATGTCTATTCATAAGCCTTCGTATTGTAGCTGCGGTTGTAAGCCATCGCTAACGAGGCTACCCCCAAAACACCATTGTAACTCAGTGATACAATTATATTAGTCCGTAACTAAAAAAACAATCCGTTTTATCAATTAATGAATCCATTTTTTTAAAGGTTTTAAAAACTCAAGCGTATTGTTGTTTGCGTAAAATTGGCGTTAAAAAGCGTAAATTCGTTGCCCCACTCGCCGCGAAAAACGTTGAATGGATTTAGAACACTGCTTTAGAGGATATCATCTGCTTTTTTTTTGTTGGGAATGTTTTTAATCGGCTGATTAAGCTCACGAGTAATTAAGCAGCGGGTGGTAATTACGATGTTAATTATTTAAAACTGACGCCACCAGACCTTGCGATAACTTCTCGGCATTTTTGCAGACGTTGGCTTCTTTACTTCCTTCATGTAGTCTGCTCTCTATCTTATCATCATTGTTCATTCAATGAATATTTGTAGTTTTGTTATTTTTAATGTGTGTGTTAGAAATGTATTATTTTTTTATTTTATATATTCACACATTTATTTAATTAATATAAATATATTATTATATAATTTTTATAAATTTATTTTTATTTATTGATTGTTTTGTGTATCGTTGTTTTCTATCATTATTATTATTCATAGAAGGAAGCGAATAAATTCTCTTACCCTTCAATATTTAATTTATTGTGTATTATATATTTGTCGTTCTTTATAAGAAATCCATACATCCTTTATTTATAATCTTTTTTATCTGATGATTTATCTGTATCTAATTATATTTTCCATTAATGTGTTAACAATTCATATACAGATTTTGATCCAATAATATTTTATATATTTATTTTATTTTTATTAATTATTTTTTAGTTATAGTTTATTTTTCACACACATCTTGTCTATACATACTGACTAAATAAGCGTTTTAAATTTATTAGTTGATTTTATATATCTTTATATATTTTTTTTTTAATTATTATTTTAAATATATTTCATTATATTGTTTAATATATAAATAAAGTTACGGAGGTTTATGTATATTTATTTATTTATATGATTAAATAGAAAAATACCATCAAAAAGTTCATTTTATGTGAGATATTGTTTCTGTTAGCTCAGTTACTCTCTCTCTTTTGGTTACATTTTATAATTTTCCTTAATTGTGTTGTATATATATTAATTAATTGTTATCACAGAGTGTGTGTAAGCTCACAGGTAAATAGGCGCTTACCAAAAAAAAAAGTTCCTTTGTTTAATATTAGTTTCCCTTTTATATTTTGTTCTCTCTCTTGTAAATCAATAAATATAATGTTTAATTAATAATTATTGGAATCAGTTTCATTAAATATTCTAAGCGAAGTCAACAAATTGTTACTTTTAAAAGGGCTTTTTTGCCTCATATATAAGTAAAAAGAAATATTTTCTCGTATTATTATTTATGAAAGTTTTTGGATAATTTTATAAATTAATTATTTCACCGAATTTCTAAAATATTTTTCATTAATTTTTATCATTCAGTTTTGTATATATTATTGTATTATATATATAATAGTTTATATTAATACAAAATATATTCATTCAATACCAATATTTTTAATAAAGAGCCAATATTTTTTATTTAAAAATTGACGGAAAGATTTTGGTAAAATTTCTTATTAGATTATTTTTAACAGATAAAGAAAATTAATAAAAAACAATAAAAATATTTAAAAATACACTAAAGTAATTACTAAATGAATTTATTTAGACATTTAATTTGCAGCGAATTAAATAGGACGATACATCAGTAAATACCTATTTCTGACTATTGACTAATATATATATTTGAGAAGTCAGGAATAAAGGTGTAAATAAAGATAAACATGTGGCGATTTTACAATAAAATAAAAGTCAAATACTATAAATGAATGTCATAATTTGTATATAATTGTATGCCCCCCGACCCACTATGCATGTACAATGTATGATTTTCAAAGATTTAATAAAGAAGAAGGTAACTGGAGGAAAGAAGTAGCAACAAAACATAGGAAATAGGTTTAAAGCGGGCACAATTATAAATAACTTGTACAGTCAATACTTCCTGACAGAAGGCCGGACGTATCTAGTGACCGCAGAAGTTATTAGTCGAGAAACACTCAATACTTCCTGGCAAAGCAGGACGTATCTGGTGACCAGAAGTTATAAAAGTAGAGAGACACCCCATACTTCCTGACAGAAGGCCGGACGTATTTGATAACGCGGAAGTAAATAGAGTCGAAATAACACCCGACACTTCCTGACAAGATCGGCGGTATCTTCCATCAAAGCAGCCGCAGATCCAATTAGAAAGATCCACTAAGTAGGTCAACCAATAGGAAAACGGGCACGTTCCATCCTTCGACCAATGGGAAGGAAGACAACTCGTGGTGTTAAATCGAAAGACAAGAATGGTCAGTTGTGATTCCGCTTCCAACAAGGTGACATCTACTCTCGAGGCCTCTCTCCCTCTGCTCATCCCACAGCTAAGTTCAATCACCGCCATGTGATCAGATAATTAACAATCCAAATCGCTCCGCTCTTCTCAAGCTTTCTTTCCTCCAACCCAGTTGCCTTTTATTTTCAAACCCCATCACGTGTCCTGATTATTCCTAACTGTATGCTTCAACTTCCACTCAAACGACTGCGTTTCAACCAATCCTCACCATTCAAATCAAACAACAAGAAATTCCGCAACGATATTGTCACATGAATATATTTATTTATCTCCATAATTCAATGTGAATTTGTAATATATTAATTTGTGAAACAACCATTTACTCGAATCATATAGCGGTAAGAAGTTTATATTAATATATAAATATTTTAGCAACCCACTGAAGACGCTGAGAACTATTTCAGAAAATATATAACAATAGAACTCTATAATTTCTACAGATCAATTGTAAATAGATTCATACACAAAAGAAGTAGTGGGGAAAGTTTTAGATGTGTAAATAAATCCCTTTTCAAACAAAGGCTCACGTGCACATGGGGAAAGGGAGGGAAAATTGCTGTATTATTTTGTTGTTGTATGACGAATCCATACAGGGCAATGGGCCCTAATAAAGTCTTTTTGTTGTTGTTATAATATTTTAGAATCCACTGAAGACGCTGAGAAACTAGTTTCAGAGAAGAAAATATAGCAATAGAACCCCTATAATTTCTACAGATCAATTGTAAATAGATTCACACACAAAATAGGTAGCTGAGGAAAGTTTTAGAACAGATGTGTAAATAAATCCCTTTTCAAACAAAGACTCACGTGCACATGGGGAAAGGGAGGGAAAAATTTACTGTATTATTTTGTTGTTGTATGGCGAATCCATACAGGGCAATGGGCCCTAATAAAAGCCTTTTGTTGTTGTTATAAATATTTTAGATAATAAATCGGCATATATCTGGATTTATTAAAATATTTATTTGCCCATATTTCGGTTGGCTGAACGCCCAAACCTTTATCAAGGCATTACATTTTTGTATGACAAATATGTAAAAAAAATTAATAATAAATTTCAAAAATGTAATGCCTTGATAAAGGTTGGCGTTTCAGCCAATCGAAATATGGCAAATAAATATTTTATTAAATACAATATATGCCTTTTTTATTATCTATCTGAATTAAAATATGTATTGCTCTATTTTTCAAAAACAAATATAAATATATGTGTGTGCAATTAAAAAGCATATATAAGATCAAAATATATTGTATTTACCAATATTTCAGTTAGCTGAACGCCAACCTTTTTCAAGGTATTATAACGTATTTATGTCAGCAACAAACTCAGAGCCATATAACGTCAAGAGAATTAAGTTGCAAAAGATATTTCGCCTATATTCAATGGGGGGAGGGAAATTACAGACAAAATAAATTTTGTAAAATAAAGGTATAAATATTTTAGATGCTAACAATAACGCCTATTTTATGTTTACAATTATTTTGTACTATGTGTAAAAAAAATGTTTATTAAAATGAGATAAAAATAACATTATATATAAAAGAAATAATGAACTAAAATTATTTTGAAAACACAAAGCGCATAAAATGTTTGCAAAGTTGGTTAAATTAAAACATTAATAATATATTGTAAATACACAATATTGTAAAATTTGAAATGAATTATAAGTTGAAAATGTGTATCTTTAAAAGATGATAGCACACAAATAAAACCTTTGAAGACATTGAACTATCATAAAAAATATATAATATTTTTGAAAATAGAGCAATCCATATTTAATTCATTAGATAATAAAAAGGCATATATTGGATTTAATAAAATATTTTTTTGCCAATATTTCGGCTGGCTGAACGCCAACCTTTATTGAGGCATTACAATTTTGTATAAACAAACTCAGCGCGGCATTGTGTTATAATATATATATTTTATATTGATACGTGCTGTAAATATTTCATAATTATTATTTTCATCTTTAACTTTTCATAGAATATTATTTAAATAATCATCATCACTTGACATTGTTTACATAAGTTTTTTTGTAAAAATGGCTGAAGTGAGTTAAAAATAAAAAGCTAACAAGACATACATTTTTGATTATTTCTTTCTTTTACATTAAACAACAGCGACAAAAGAAAAACTACATACATCCGCAACATATTTGGCGCAGCTCGACAAGGATACGAAAGAAAATTAAAAAGGTAAATTTTTAATCAAAAGATTATATATTTCAAATTTAAATAACTCATTTAGAAACATCTTTATTTTTATAATGGCAAATATACATAGATTTGAAAAATATTCTGGCAGTAAGAATAACATAAAGATTGAAAGTTGGATTAAGTTGTATGAAGTAGAAAATTTAAAGGCAAATGATGAAGAAAAAATACACAATCTTATCTACTATTTAGCAGATGAAGCCTTAGAATTTTTTGCTGATGAAATTCTTACAAATGCACATATAAAGAAATGGGAAACTGTAAAAGATAAACTCATTGCCAGATTTAAGCCTTGCATATATAGTCCCATTGTATTAGCATCTAGCAGAAAGCTCCTTGCAAGTGAAACAGTGGAGACTTATTTTAAAGAAAAAATGGACTTACTGAATCAAACATCCTTGAAAAAGGAAGAGAAAATACAACTACTAACAGATGGGCTACCTTTGAATTGGAGGGATGTGTTTGCAGCAGCACAACCTGCAGATCCAACCAAATGGATACAAGTTGCACTTTCTGTTGAGCATAACAGGCAACAAAGTAAGCTAAGAAATTTGTTTAAACCCAAAGTGTGCACTCTATCTCAACAGGAAAGATCAGCTTCAGATTGCCCATTTTTCTGCCCAATTTGCATGAAGAAAAGAATTAAAGTGAAACATTGGTTGAATGAATGTCCTGATTATGACCCCAATTATAAAACACAGAGAGATCATCTAAAAATACACAACCAAAACAATTCATTACAACAGTCACTGAATCAACCACAAGTAATGAAACAAACAAAGTAACTTGCTTATCAACTAACAATCCTCCTAATAAATTGATAGACTTTAAAATTTGTGTCAACAAACATCCTTTACAAGCCTTCATGGACACAGGTGCTACCATATCTTTAATAAGTCAAAATTTAATAAAAAGTTTGAATTTACATTCTTTAATAGATTCTCCCATGCAAATTCAACAAGCTAACTCATTAACCAAAACTTTGGGATATGTTCATGTAAATTTGCAAATTCACAATAAAACTAGAAAGGTCAAACTTCATGTAATACCTAATTTAAAATTCCAGCTACTCATTGGCTTGGATATTGCAGAAGACTTTGAACTTATTGTTGACACTAAAGATAAAACAGTCTACACTAAGCAATCAGCAGAAATGGCACTTGTTTGCACAACCTGTAATCAGTTGCAACAACAACAACAGAACCAGATTCAACAACAACAACAACAGCAACAACAACAGAACCAGATTCAACAACAACAACAACAGCAACAACAACAGAACCAGATTCAACAACAACAACAGCAGCAACAACAGAACCAGCTCCAACAACAGCAACAAAACCAGATCCAGCAACAACAGCAGCATCAGCTCCAGCAACAACACCAGATGCACAGCAGCAGAGACAACAACATCAAAGACAGGCAGATCTCAGCTTCATTGAAGACCCTCAAGATCATCAAAACACAGTGATGGTCAAGAAGAGAGGACTACTCAGGGCTGTGGTGCCTGCTTCTTTTAAAGAACATGTTCTGAAGGAATATCATGATAACATGAGTCACCCATCCATGAACAAAACAGTCAAATTAATAGTTCCTTTATTTTGGTGGTCAGACATGGTACAGGAAATTAAATCTTATGTGAGATCATGCAAGACATGTCAACTGACCAAATCATCTAACCCCTCAACCTCGGTAGAAGATGCTAGAAAACTGGCTATAAAAAGAACTCAACATCCTCGTGAGATTTCTAAAAGAAGACATGATTCAAGACATCCCGACATTGAATTTAAAGTTGGAGATCTCGTTCTTAAAAGAATTCCCTACAATGATCCGAGGCTAATTAAAACAGCTCCCAAATACGAAGGACCATTCCAAGTTTTGAGAAGATTGTCTAAAGTGACTTACGAACTCTCTACAACGGATCAAGACAACCCACCAAGAAATCCCACAGGAGATCCTATAAAGGCTCACATCTCTCAATGAAAGTCATTTATTCTCCGTGAATAAATGCATCAGAGCGGGGGTAAATGATACGTGCTGTAAATATTTCATAATTATTATTTTCATCTTTAACTTTTCATAGAATATTATTTAAATAATCATCATCACTTGACATTGTTTACATAAGTTTTTTTGTAAAATGGCTGAAGTGAGTTAAAAATAAAAAGCTAACAAGACATACATTTTGATTATTTTCTTTTACATTAAACAACAGCGACAAAAGAAAAACTACATACATCCGCAACAATATATAATACTTTATATATGATATCCATTTAATAACTATTATAACACTATGCGGGGCGCTGAGTTTGTGTATACAAAAAAATGTAATGCCTTGATAAAGGTTGGCGTTCAGCCAGCCGAAATATTGGCAAAATAAATCTTTTATTAAATCCAATATATGCCTTTTATTATCTAATATATATAATATGTAATCGAATTTGAAATAAACTTAAACGATGTTAAATAAACTTTAACAAAGACTAAGTTTATTTCATTTTTTTTTTCAATAATTTATACATATTTTTTATGATAGTTCAATGTCTTCAAAGGTTTCATTTGTGTGCTATCATTTTTTAAAGATACACATTTTCAACTTATAATTTATTTCAAATTTTACAATATTGTGTATTTACAATATAATTTTACAATGTTTTAATTTAGCCAACTTTGCAAACAATTTATGCGCTTTGTGTTTTCGACATAATTTTAGTTCATTATTTCTTTTATATATAAAATGTTATTTTTATTTAATTTTAATAAAAAATATTTTTACACATAGGGCAAAATAATTGCAGACATAAAATATGCGTTATTGTTAGTATCTAAAATATTCATACCTTTATTTTACAAAATTGATTTTGTCTGTAATTCCCCCCAATCCCCCCCATATAGGCGAAATATCTTTTGTAACTTGATTCTATTGACGTTATGTGGCTCTGAGTTTGTTGTTGACACACATTAATATGTTATAATACCTTGATAAAGGTTGGCGTTCAGCCAACTGAAATATTGGTAAAATAAATGATATTTTGATCCAATATTTATGCCTTTTTAATTAAAGATCGTTTTATGGAGTGATCTATTTTTAAAAAAAGAGATATACACAGTGTGGCAAATAATTTTTAAGAATGGGTTTGTAAAATAAAATAGAAACAAGCTAATTCAATTTCTACTGTTTTTTTTAATTCAAAATAATCCCCTCCGGATTCAATACATATGTTACAACGATTTAATAAGGAATTAAATGCCTCTTGCAGGCCACTTTGAGGAATCGCCTCCAAAGTGCACGTCGCAGCTTTCTGGATGGTCGGGATATATAAAAAAAAAAAAAAACCTTTTAACTTCAATTTTATTTTTGGGAATAAATAAAAGTCACATGGTGCTAAATCAGGCGAGTACGGAGGTTGATTCAACACACAGACGTTATTTTTGGCCAAAAAGCGACGAACAATGAGTGAGGAGTGACTCGGTGCATTATCATGCAGCAAACACCAACTGTCTTCATCGCGATATTCTGGACGAATGCGACGAATTCTGGCAATCAAACGTTTCAAAACGTTTAAATAATACTCTCCAGTAATGGTTTGTCCAGCGGTAACAAATTCTTTGTGGATAATACCTCTACTATCGAAAAAGGTAATCAGCATTGTTTTGATTTTTGATGGCACTTTTCGCGTTTTTTTTGGCTTGTGGAGAGTTTTTTGACTTCCATTCGGCACTTTGGCACTTTGTCTTTGGGTCATACTGAAAACACCATGTTTCATCCCCCGTAACAATTGATTTCAGGAAGTTTGAATCATTTTCATAGGCAGAAATGATGTCCCTGCAATGTGCAATTCTCAATGATTTCTGCTCGCCCGTTAAAGTGTGTGGAACAAATTTAGCATAGACTTTAGTTTTACCAAATCTTCATGCAGAATGGTTCGAATCGTTTCTTTGTTGATGTGTAAAACCTCTGCCATCATTCTCAGGGATGCACTGCGATTGTTTGCAAAAAATTCTCGCACTTTTTCTATACTTTCTGGTGTCTTCGAAAAACTTGATCGTCCAGTATGCTTATCATCTTCTAGCGTATTTCTTCCATCCGAAAAACGTTTGTGCCAAATGAAAACATTTGATTTACTCAAACATAACGTACCCTAAACTTGCTTCATCAAAATATATGTTTCCGATGCACTTCTACCAAGTTTTGCATTAAATTTAATGACCGCGCTCTGTTCCATCTCAGAATTCCGACGAACACAAATTTTACTTTTCAAAAATCGCCTGTATGGTTTTAAAAAGTTAACCAAAATGGCTGAAACAAAGCCACGAGCTAGATAAGGCTTCGAATATATACGCATGTGCAATTTAATAACTGGCTCTGCTATTGGCTTTTATCTAGCGCGAGTCTTAAAAATTATTTGCCACACTGTGTATATTATATATATATATATATATATAATTAAAAGGCATATATTGGATCAAATATCATTTATTTTATCAATATTTCAGTTGGCTGAACGCCAACCTTTATCAAGGTGTTTATAACGTATTTAATGTGTGTCAACAACAAACACACACATATATATATGTGCGTGTGGAAACCTTTTAAAAAAAATAATATACATACATATATATAACATTTTAATTATTCATTTATTTATATACGTTCTCTCTCTCTCTCTCTCTCCCGATAGCACAAAAATAGGAATAATATAAAATGACGATATATTTACCCATACGATATTGCCAGCCATTAATCTGTGGGTCCCCGTGTAGAAATCCATACTCACAAAAGAATGTTTTATTGTCGTCTGGCAGAGATGCAAAATGTCGCCGAACACGACTTTGCACTCGACCGCAAAATGACGGATTGCAGACCAAACTAATTGGAGGCAGACGACTGGGAAATCTTTCCCGCGCGCGCCCCCAGGCAGCCATTTTGTCGCGCATTTACCTTTCGCCTGCAAATTTATTAACCCAAGTAATAAGTATTAAATTTAGTATTATCATACTTTTAAGTAAGTGATATAATAACATTTTCTTTAATAATGTATATTATATTATATTTCAATTTGTATTCTTTAGTGTGAATGGTGTATTTATATAAAATTCAT
>CP092880.1:57831956-57982060 GCA_030710605.1 Cordylochernes scorpioides
CGAACGAGCACCAGAACGAGCCAATGAGTCAAAGTTTTAGAAGTGTTGTATTGAGACAGTAGAATTAAGAGCAGTTATAACAGGGAGTAGAATTCTGAAGAATTTGTAAAAAGAACCAAAATTTCAGATTGATAAAATTCAAAATTATAAGATGTAATTTGTAGGATTCAGGTCAATGAATAGAGGGTATATAGTAGATGAAAGTAATATGAATTTCCTTGGAAGGGTGAGGTAGCTGAACTGTACACACCCCAGAGACAAGGTAAACGGAGTCACAAAACAAAATGGAGAATTGATTAGTTTCTTACCTACCCTGTCTTCCTGTCAAACAGAGAGCTTTCTTCATACGGTTGTCACCCTAGATTTAAATGGACTGTAGTTTTTAATAGAGGTCTGGAATATTCCATTTGACCAAGATTCTAATGACGTACCCATCTGAGTTAGAGTATTGTAAACAGAGGAATCTAACACATAAGAGAAAACAACACCCACCAGTAGATCGGATAGACGAATATTACCCAGTGACCAACTCGTGATCCAGACTGAATAAGATTGAAAAACTAACTGAGACTAAACCTTGAACCTTCAGCGCACAAATATATAAATAATGTTTTCATTTCAAATTAATATGTTTTATTTTATATCATATATATTATATTATAAATTCAAATGCATTCATTTCAACTATTTTATTTTACCTTTGATATCATGATATTAGTAAATTTACCGGCCATTGTTGCGATTTTTTTACATGTTATGTCATGGCTTATTCTTCCCTTAAGGCATGATCTATTTTATCCTTATTGTCTTTTTTTCATTTATAAATCCGCCTTACTTTGTATAAGTATATATATTTGTCATCATATATAATTTTGTAGTAGTTTTCTTTATCATCTATCATGGGATGAATTTTATCATATATTAATCACTATCTAGCATGATACTGTTTTTCTTCAATATATAATATAATACCCATCATATAAACATGGAAGGATTCATTTATCATTACATAATTCGTGCCTTATTTAATAATTACTTTCACAAATTTGTTTTCTGTAACCTTTTTTTTTTATTAAGCAAAAGTCATCAGTCATAGGCAATCATTATGTATCAAGATATTCATTCAGCTAACTAATAAATTATCCTTTCCTTTGATTGTAATGTATAACTTATACCACACGAAAGTCTTGATTGGTACTTAAATAAAGATGCTGGCATGTTTTTAGGAGTTGGACTAGTCAGTTTATTTCTAAACGACTCCTTGCGCCCAAATTTTATATATAATGTAATAGGGAAATGTTCTAACAGTATTGTTAGCAGAAAAAGGTAGCAATGAATCCAGCACCACAAGAGGCAAGGATGGGTTGATAGACTTACCACAAGAGGGTCTACTCCTCAATGGCCAAAGAAGAAAGTGGAAGGGTGGTATATATACCCATAGAATGTAAGACAGATGACCTTGCTTACTTCCATACATATGATAGACAGTCCTCCCCCATGAACTATTTTGATAACAGTGTTCTACAGAATAATAGCACATAAAAACCCCTTTGCCAGGATGCGCAATGCCCACTAAGTACGGAATAATAAAACAACATAAAGCATAAAACATCATTTTTGACTAACCTTACCTTCCCTATAGGTTTTCGGTACATCTGGCTTCACACCTAGTAATGGAAAATGCATTTTGCTAGAAATGGGCCTGCTTTCATAGTAAACTGAAGAAAGGCAGATGAATAATGAATAGCACAAACCATTTGTCCATTACTTGGCAGGGGGAGGATTGTTGGGCACGATTTATTTGTAACCAATACCCCAACAGAAGGCGATGTATGATCAAATCAAATGATACATGGCTTCCCTCCCACATAGACTTACAGACCATTTTTTTTTTTGCCCAGAAACTTAGACACTTGTGACACCAGACTTCCATGCCGAAAGCTGATGCCTGGTAAAGAAGAAGACATCCAGAGACATCCGAGCTGGAAACTGTTGTTTCATATGTAAACATATATCCCCTCACCAAAAAGTTAGTAAAGGTGACCAGAAAAAAAAAAAGGAGAAAAATGGAGAAGGAAGATCTCTAAAGACTGAAACTTATAAAAATCCTTCCAGAGAAAGGAAAGCATCACATTACATCCAGGTAAAAAGGGCCTGGGTCAATTTTAAGTCCAAGACGGGGGGCGATATATACCAACCCGAGAAAAAGGGAGATTGTATTTCACCCATGAAAAGACGGGGGCTGGAGTCTGAAATCTTACACTACCGCAGGGTTTTGTTTCTCTCTTTAGATTTTTTTTTTGTTTTGGTAATACTATATGTCTATTTTGAAGGGAGAGGCCTGGGCGTCTATGAAATTGATACTGGAAGCCGTTGGCCATTTTGATGGTGTTTCTTTCCGGCGAATGAAACTGGAGAATGAGATGTATAAAAAGAAGGTTCTTGTGCCAAAAGGCGGGAGGATTCGATCGGAGTCGCTCAGTGAGAAGGACGATTTTTAGACTGTCTGAGACGTAAGGAGACCCAGACCTTGCCGCCGCTTTCGAGAGAAGTAAGCCCCTTGCCATTATGCTTAGCCCCCCTTATTTTTTTTTTTTATTTTTTCGAACAGAACTAATCTATTTAGATTCTGAATGGGCCCTAAAGGGCATTTTAAGGTGACTTAAAAGGAGGTTAGGGTTCCTATATTTGTCCCGCTAGAATAGATGGAGATCTAGGTTTTCCCCCCTTTTTGTTTAGTAGCCAACCTAGAATTTCGCATGGCCTTAAAGGCTAAAAGTAACTTCAGGTCACCTCTATAATCTAAATTTTAACTATGTAAAATAGCATATCTCTCGTTCAGTATAGACATGTTCCCAAATTTTAAGATATTAAATAATATCAGAGAAATTTTCTTGTGTACTCTCTGTTACCTAATTCATACATAATTTGCTTTATGTGATATTCCAACTTGTTTAAAATGAATGTTGATGTTATTACCTATTTGAAGGGAATGTTACTAATAATCAAGTCTCCCATAAATTATCGGCCACATACATTGCCGCAGTGTCTTGTTTCAGTGTTTTTAGATTGCCCAATTTAAAATAACGATATCATGGGTTGTCCTGATAATATTGTATAATAGTTCGCGACTGTTTCCATCTTTAGACCATTGTTCTGACAATAATTATATGCTCGATCCTTGCTTAGCTCAACTCTTAATCAATTACAGAGTTTTTTTCGCTTCCCCCCCTTTTCTTTTTTATTTATTTTATTTATCCTGTTTGCATAAATTGCATTACATGTGATGATGTAAAGACATATGCCGATAGTGCATCACTGACAGCTGTGCTGCTATTATACAACATTAAGGTCTTGCTGTGGGTTATATACATGGGTTGTTGTCCTAAATTGCTATAATATATATACTTAAGTAAGGAAACTTTTAATAAGATACATCGTGTATCCTCCCTTTTCAACTATCCAAACCCGGGGAACCCATCAAATGTAATTCTACTGTCCTAATAAGCTTATGTCCATAGTTTACTTGAAAACCATTTCCAAGATTCCATTCTTCAGTGTAGCATATAAAAGCAGAATGATCCAATACAGTATTAGAGCTCTGAGAAGCGGTCTGGTGGATTAAATTGGCGAAACCGCTGGGAGGGTTCACCACTGATGAGCCAAGCCCTCCCAATATATTTTTTCATCGCAGTAAGGACAGTAGAAGTTCGTTTTATGTATAAAAGAAACATTCGCGCTTTTAAATCCTTTTATTTTATATGTATAGATGGCGCGTTATTGCTTTGTGTTAATTTATTCCTAACTGGCCTTGTCTTTATAGTTGCTGAAGAGCATTGCTCGAAGCAAATATTCGAATGTAATTCTACTGTCCTATAAGCTTATGTCCATAGTTTACTTGAAAACCATTTCTAAGATTCCATTCTTCAGTGTAGCATATAAAAGCAGAATGATCCAATACAGTATTAGAGCTCTGAGAAGCGGTCTGGTGGATTAAATTGGCGAAACCGCTGGAGGGTTCACCACTGATGAGCCAAGCCCTCCCAATATATTTTTTCATCGCAGTAAGGACAGTAGAAGTTCGTTTTATGTATAAAAGAAACATTCGCGCTTTTAAATCCTTTTATTTTATAACATTGTACATTAAAAAGATTTCAGCATAAAATATAAATAAATAAAATATACTTTTATATCTATGGTATATATCTGAACTATCAGATGCACCATATCGTTTAGAAAAGACGCTTCTAACGATATATGCAAACGTTCCCATAAAATCCAAGTAGCTCCAAGCATAAAGACATACTAGTATTGTAGCGTAGTAGTAAATGATTAAACAGATATATGATTAAGATAAAAATATTTATTGATTTTACCTCAGTCACACGACGAGTCGACTAAAACTAAAAGTTATATTTATTACTAACATAAAGGTAACCCAGGCTCCTGGAGCGTATTCATAGATTGTCAACTACCCAGGCTGTCCTGTGGAGTCTGTCTTGGTAGCCTTAGTGAACCAGTTCACTATGGGTCTCCAGGCCGGTTTGTTTCTTAGTAGATTCAATAGGGCATTGTTATTGAATGAGTGCAGTCCAAGAAGTGTAGCCGTTTGGAATCGCTGTAGTTGAAATGCTGGACAGCTGATATTCTCTACGGTTTGATCTTCCTCTCGGCAGTGTGGACTTGTTTAATTCTGGCCATGTCGGCTTGAACATATACATGTCCTAATGTCATGGTTGATGTTCCTAGTTCTATTTTTCGGAGTTTCTTTGAGCAAACAATTTATGGAACATGCATGATGATTTAGAAAATACAGAGTTATATTCTGTTATATTTTCAATGAATAATTAAAATAAATTATAACTGTGTGTGAATGATCAAAATACACTTTATAAAATGATTTCTCTCTTCGCCACAATAGTCTTCCTCAATTAGAGAGATTTTACAAGCAATAACTTAAACAATAAATAATATTCTATAATGCAACCCCCCTGTTATATAATGTGTCTATGAATAAGTATTGAGATCATAATCAATTGGTATGTGTTTGTGTGCTTTGTTGTAAAAAGAAAGAATGTGATGTGCCCTGTAAAAGTTATCTAATAAAAAAACTAAAAATTATATTGGCCTCATTTATTAATAAAATATTAATAAACCAAAGGAAGACCAAAAAAGTACATGGTGGCAGCGGTTACAACGGCAAAAAAAATTTTTTTTTTTAATTTACAGCGGCAAAAAGAACGGTAAGCCTATTAACAAATGTTTATATTTAGGCTAAATTAATTCAAAGGAATTATAAAATTAACATAATTTTGAAATGTTTAATAACATTGCGCCGCCGGAAAAATTCAATTTTAAATGTCCAGAAGAATGGATTACGTGGGCAAGACGTTTTGAACGTTATAGGATCTCAACAGGCCTAAATGCCAAAGATGAAAGCGAGCAGGGAAATGCTTATATATCTATATTGGGCGATGAGGCCAATGACATTTACCTGTCTTTTAGGCTCTCAACTGCTGATTCAGCAAAATAAATGTGGTTTTAGACTAATTTTGTCAGTATTTTATTGGAAGAAGAAACATATTTTTGATAGAGCCCAATTCAATAAACGTTCCCAAAGTGAGGGAGAATCTCTGCAGGATTACATAAGAGATTTGTTTGTTCTTGCAGAAAAAGGTAGTTATGGGGAATTAAAAGAAGAGTTAATCAGAGATAGACTGGTAGTTGGCGTAAGAAATTTAGCCTTATCTGAAAAATTACAGTTAATACCTGATTTAACCATGGATAAACAATTGAAATTGCCAAATAAACAGAGGCAGTTAGAATGCAACAAAAGTCACTGAGAGATGATTGCTTGGCAGAAACAAATGTTAATTTTGTGAAAAAGCTAAATAAAGGCAATTTCAGTAAAATAAAAGGATCTAACCTCAAGCATGATGAAAGTAGCATACCAGGCAACAGTAAAGCATGGTATCAAGCAGGAGGGGCTAAAGCATGCACCAGATGTGGCTCACCAAAATTTAATAAATTTGAGCATTGTCCAGCATTTAATGCTACATGTAGAAGATGTTCAAAAAAGGGACATTTGATGAAACAATGCAAAACAAAATTGGTTTCACAAGTTACCACAAAAGATAATAATGAGAAATTTCATGGAAATTTTTGCATAGATCAAATTTCTTCAGATGAAAGATGGAATTGTAAAGAGGCTGTAAACAAAAGAATAATGCCATTTAAGATTGATTCTGGCGCTGATGTTTCTGTGATGCCAGAAAATTGCTTCAAGCAGAATTTTTCGCATCAACTTGGGAAAACACAGAAGAGGCTTTATGCTGCAGGAATGGCAATGCCAGTTTTAGGAAATTTTCAGGCTACTCTTGAGAAACTTTTGAGCCAGTTAAGCAATGGTAAAGTGTTCTCAAAATTAGATGCTAATTCAGGATTTTGGCAAATACCTTTGGATGATAAGTCAAAAGACTTTACAACATTCTTGACACCTTTTGGACGGTATATTTTGTCGACTTCCATTTGGAATTACTAGCGCACCGAGCATTTCCAAAAAAGAATGAGTGAGGTTTTAGGAGATATCGAAGGCTCAATGTGTCATCTAGATGATATCATAGTTTGGGGATCCAATCAGCAGGAACATGATGGAAGACTGAAACAAGTCCTTAGCAAACTGAAGGAAACAGGATTGACACTTAATAAAGAGAAATGTGTATTCTCTTCTCCTAAATTGAAGTTTTTGGGACACCAAATTGGACCTGATGGACTAAAGCCAGATGAGAAAAATATAAGGGCAATTATTGAAATGCCATCTCCTCAAAATGTTACTGAACTGAAAAGATTCCTAGGAATGATAAATTATCTCTCTAGATTTATTCCATCTTTGGCAGAAAGAGCTCATCCCTTATATTCATTGCTGAGCCAAAAAAATGATTGGTTCTGGGGAGACAATCAAGTGAAAGCTTTTGAAACCTTGAAAAAGGCTCTCATTCCCTACTCTGGCTATGTACAATCCCAGCTACAAAACATTCATTACGGCTGATGCGTCTTCCTTTGGTTTAGGAGCATACCTCAGTCAAATAAATGGAAAGAATCAAAGGCAGATTATTGCATATGCATCTAGATCATTGTCGGAAACAGAGCGTAAATATGCTCAAAAAAAGAGGCCTTAGCTCTTACTTGGGCTATGGATAAATTTAAAAATTATATCATAGGCCTAGAAGTTGAGCTAGAAACAGATCATAAGCCACTTATTTCTATATTTTCAACCAAAGCAGTGGAAGATTTGTCTCCAAGAATACAAAGAATGAAGTTACGCATGATGCGGTACTCCTTCAAAATCAAATATATTCCTGGAAAGGAGAACATTCTGGCAGATGTTCTTTCCCGTGCCCCTAGGAGTAAGATTGGCAAGGAAGAACTACAGGAAGAAATCTTGGCCTTCATCAATAATATGGAACTTCATTCAGATGTTTCTGATAAGTGGATTAAAGAAATTGCTGTTCATCAGAGTAAAGATCCTACAATCCAAAGAGTGAAAAGTTATGTTCAAGATCACTGGCCGGATAAAAGTAAACTTTCCCAAAAGGAAGTAGAATTTTGGCATGTACGGAATGACCTCATAATTATAAATAACCTTCTGATGAAAGGAAGCAGATATGTGGTCCCAGGATCTTTAAGATCCGAGATACTTAGCCGCATACATGAGGGTCATCAAGGAGTTACTAAATGCAGAAGAAGAATGCGAGAAAGTGTTTTTGGCCAAAGTCCTACAAAGACGTTGAACAGATGGTTCTAAACTGTAATGAATGCATCAAAGAAAGCAGTTCAAGGAAAGAACCAATTATCATGACTGACTTCCCAGATAGACCATGGAAGGAGGTTGCGATGGATCTTTGCCAATTTGAGGGAAAACACTTTTTGGTAATAACTGATTACTATTCTCGTTACCCAGAATTTAGTAGATTGGATAATTTATCAGCAGAAACTGTGATCTTGCATACCAAGTCTATTTTCGCACGACATGGAATACCAGAACTTGTAAGGACGGATAATGGTCCACAATTTAAAAATTTGTTCCAGAATTTTGAAAAAAGGTACGGATTTAGACACATCACGAGCAGCCCTAAATACCCCCAAAGTAATGGAATGGCAGAAAGTGCTGTGAAGATATCAAGGCAAGATTGAAGAAATCACAGGATCCTTATCTAGGACTTCTAGCTTACAGAACTACCCCTTTGGAAAATGGATTCAGTCCATCTGAATTGCTGATGGGAAGAAAATTAAGAACTGATCTTCCTACTCATCCTGACCTTCTTAAGCCTACTCTGGTCAACCAAGGACTTCTTAATCAAAAGGAACATAAATACAGAGAGAGGAAAGAAGAAGTTACAACAATCATTGGAAAGTTCGAAGTCAGAAAGAGTTTGATGTCGGAGATCAAGTGTGGGTCAGAGATCTAAAAGTTCCTGGAACTATCATAGGCAGAGCAGACCAGCCGAGATCCTACTTAGTAAAGTCTCCAAAAGGACAATTGAGAAGAAACAAAATTCATTTGGCTCCGAATTATAAACATAAGGTTTCCAGAGAATGTGAAGAAAATATCCCGGAGGTAACCCAAGTGGATTTACCTGAGTCTTCAGAACAAGACTCTTCATGTGAGGTGGAACAACAAGACCCTTCTTCATGTGAGGTGGAACTCCAACAAGATTCTCAAGGACTGCAGGGGGAAGGTGGAACTTCAAGGCCCTACATTACAAGGACTGGCAGAGTGGTGAAACCGCCCGTGAGACTAACCCTTTAGCTTAAGGGGGAGGTGTTATATAATGTGTTCTATGAATAAGTATTAATCATCATCAATTGGTATGTGATTGTGTGCTTTGTTGTAAAAAGAAAAATGTGATGTGCCCTGTAATCTAAAAAAATAAATAAAAATTATATTGGCCTCATTTATTAATAAATATTAATAAACCAAAGGAAGACCAAAAATAGTACACCCCCCTTCACAATAGCATATCATTCTAACATTCTAGAATTTTAGAAATATTTCCCATTTCAAATTTCTAGCAGTTTTACATCATATACGTTATCTCTCTAGTAGGACAATAGAAATACCCTTGAGCTTTCAATTTCGTTATCACCATCAATAAAAATAAAATTAAAAAACTCGTTCTCAGAATAATATAGACACATAACTGTCAAATTTGGACAACTGAACTTTCATATTGAAACATGTGTCGCCTTGGAACTTAGTTTAATAACTCACTCCATCTTCTTGAAGGAATGGAGATATTAAATGAAACATAAATGTACCTCATTAAAACAAGAAGACTCTTTAGGGAAGTGTTTTTTATCGGACTTCATGCATAACTATCTTTCGGACATATATTTTCTTCAACAGGTATTTGGATAGGTGAAGGATGTATATGTCTTGTGATACATAAGGTCGAATAAAAAGATACTTCTCAAAAGTCTTCTTATTTTAATATTTTTGTCAAGTAGAAAAAAATGAGGAAAACACACATGAGAATGACGCAAAGCAATTTATAATTTTATCAAAACAATTTAACCCTATTTACATAAAATATTGTATATAAGTTTATGCCAAGCGCGCTTTCTTTCTTCTTCCCCATATTTGATACATTATAAATAACATCGCTAATTATTGTTACTATTACTATTTTATTTCTGTATATACCCTATTCTACTCGGAGAATCTGTAAAAGACCAAAAAGCCTCGATAAAGGTTTTTGTTGTGTTGTATATACATATATTTACAACCCAGGTTCCTGGAACGCAGAGCATCAATTACCCGTGTTGTATAAAATAAAAGATAGGCAAAAAAAGAGAGAAATTTTGTGAATCAGAAAATATTGAAGTTAATAATCTGTTTTAAAAATAATAAATATTCGATGATTACAATATATAATGCTGGGGATTATACCATCTAAAATAATATTCTTTTGTGAAAATTCTCAATCAAATATATCCATTTCAATATTAAAAAATAAATCAGAAACTTCATATCCAGGAACTTCATATTAAAAGAATATAATATGCAAAATATTTATCAGTAGATATACGAAGTTTCTCTCAGAAAACGCACAGAATCTTCATCAAAAGATGTACAAAATCATCACAGACGTACAAAATGATCATAATAGATGCCAAAAAAAACTTCGTCAGAAAAATATACAAAATCACTCTTATTAGAAGAGCAAAAGTTTTCGTAAAAAATAAACGAAATCTTAGAACTACAAGGTAATTAGATCAAATCTTAATAAATTAATTTATTACCTTATAGTTCTAATCTAAATAATGTCTTATCAATAAACAAAATTTGTAAAAAGAAAACACACGATATCTCTCATTATCATAATTCTAGGAACTTATGAGAAACTGGCACAAAATGCTTCAATAATTTCTTATAATTCTGTAAATCTATAAAAGTAGAGATTTCATTAACATTTTAAAGTTTAAATTTCACAAAGAATTCACTTTTTTAACTTGGCAGTTAACTTTTTACAAAACTATAAATTGCGTCAGTTAAAAAAAATTCGCATGAAAGGTCAACAAAGAATACCAAATATACGAAAAATCAAATTTTAGAAAAAAAAAAAAGTCAAAAAATTATTCCAACTTCATTTTTCCTCATTACAAATCCAAAAATTTGAAAAGTCTAAGTACGCATGAGCAGAAAGCAGCGTGACCGATCAATGCCACTTGTTACGCTGTGACAATGGAAATCCAGGAGTGCCAGGCTCGATACTGCAAACAGAGGGGTAATTGGGAAACCACCGTTTAGAGAGAGTAGGTTTGCTTGTCGCACCCCCCTTGGGACACCTTTGTCTCACTATCAGCTTTCTGCTGAGCTCCTTCTTCAAGATCAGGTCAAGCGTCAAAAGATTATATTCACTGATTTCCTCTATGACTTTGATTAAGTCATTCAATTTTCCACTCTCCCTTTCTAAACGAAATTATGAAGCGAAAACATTGTTTGAAGTTAAAGAAAAAAGTGAAATTATATATTTTTTCTATATAAGTAATATTTATACTTAAATTCTATTCACTTGTGAGTTTTACTTACAGTTATATTTCTACTTACTAGTAAGTTTTATTTCCACTTAAATATATTTCATGTGTTAAAGTAGTTTTCTATTTACTTTCATTCCATTTCATTACACACAAGTACTCTATTCAACAAATATTTTTTCACTTATAAAGTGTTATTTTAATCTATATTCTATTTACTTATATAAAATTTATTTGCATTTATATTCCATTTATTTGTATAAGTTATATTTGTATTTATTTATTTTTTAAAAACTGCGTCACTTAGAAATATTTATGTAATTTTTCTGAAAAAGGTGAACTATATAATGGTAATGTAAAAAATGATTGATTGTGCAACATCTTCGTACACATTTATTTTTAGCAAATCTTTATTGTCTTAGTAAAGTCTGATACAGCCTTTTATTGTTTATTTTCGAAACGCCAAAAAGTGACAAAAACAAATCAAAAAGGGATGATGATAACCTGCGTCTTGCAGATTAACATTTTCAAGAAACATATATATATACATATTTATTGCTAGCTATATATCACCATCTTCTCTCTTCAAACACGAAATCTCACAGGCGGTCTCCTCGCTCGAGGTGGGTTCCGCCTTAGGACAGGGACCCTCCTCTTTCAAGGCCTCGGGGGTCCCAGCGAGCGAAGAGGCTCCAATGACTTTCCATCGTCTGTATCACTCTGAACCTCTGAATCTTGATCCCGACCGCTGGCTAGTTAGTCCTGGCGACAGCGACTCCATATAACTTCTGTCTCGTACTACCTCCGAGATATGGCACTGGGACCTGCTCCTCTTGAGTGCTCGGGTTGACGCTCTCCATCTCCACTCTCATCTTCCTCACCATTCCTCCACCTTTTTCTAATTTGATCCCTGTGATAGGCCTTTACCTGTCAGTGGATCAAATGGTGTAGACTCTAGTTCCCTTCTTGCCCACAATTTTTCCTGGGATCCATTTATCACCACCTCTAAAGTTTTTACACCACACTAAATCATCTATCTGGAATTCTTCCAAATGGGTTCGCCGATCATACTTCATTTGCCTGGCTTGCTGGTTCCCTAACTCTAGATGCCAAGCTGGGATGTATCAACGATACTCTGGTTCGAAGCGCACGCCCAATAAAGAGCTCTGATGGAGTCTTTCCCGTTGTCACATGCGGGGGTGCTTCGATATGCCAGAAGAACTTTTGATAAGGTGTCTTGAATGGTGTCCCCAATTTTCCTTTTATTTTTATCCAGGGCAGTCTTAATTGTTCTAACTGCTCTTTCAGCCAAGCCATTACTTTGCGGGTGGTACGCCGGGATCAATGTTTGTTTAATTTCATTTCCTTCCAGAAAACCTTTCATTTCACTACCAGTAAACTGAGGTCCATTATCAGATACAAGTTCCTCCGGTAGACCATAGGAAGAAAAAGTCGCCGTAGTTGCTCAATGGTTTTGCGTGTGGTGGTCTCTCTCATTGGGATGGCTTCGATCCACTTCGAATGACTATTTACTACTATTAATAAATTAATGTTTTCCCTTATTTGCAAAATCAATGTGGATTCTTTGCCAAGGTCTGGTTGACCATCTCCAGGGTTGCCATTTTCCTTTATTTGGCCCATCCTGGGATTGCTGACAGCTTCTGCACTTATTTACCAAAAACTCGATTTGGGTATCTAGATTTGGCCAACCAAAAATGTGATCTTGCTACAGCCTTCATTTTGTTCATACCGGAATGAGTCTCATGAAGACAGTTCAACATTTTTATTCTGAGAGATGGTGGAATGACAACTCTCATTCCCCAAACCAAACACTCCCCATCTACAGTTAGCTCAAGTTTCCTTTGAAAATAAGGTCTGAGGTGATCAGCCACCTTTTCAGGCCAGCCTTGCTGAGTATAAAATTTGGCCAATGAGAGCACTTCGTCTTTTCAGTTTCTGCATGGCAATTTCCTCTGCTGTGATCGGCAATTCTTCCACATAGGATAAAGCATAGACATTATTTAATCTTGGAATTTCTTCACAGCCCACAGGAAAACGTGACAGAAGATCTGCATTCCCATGGTCTTGAGTTCTTCGAAATTTAATATCGTAAGTATAAGCTGACAAAATAAGCGCCCAACGCTGCAATCTTGAAGTAGATAAGGTGGGGATTCCTGATCTTGAGCCCAAAATGGTCACCAATGGCTTATGGTCTGTAATAAGAATAAATTTTCTTCCATAAATAAATTGATGAAACTTGGTAACCCATAAATAATGGCTAGAGCCTCCTTCTCAATCTGAGAATAATTTTGTCTGCTTCCGATAAAGTCCGTGAGGCAAACATAATCGGTCTCTCCTGGCCTTCTATAATATGTGACAACACAGCGCCCACTCCAATCTGCGATGCATCAGTGGCCAAACACAATGGCAAAGTCGCATCATACGGGACTAGCACCCTCTCAGAGGTAATGCTATTCTTGCACTTGTCAATGGCCTCTCCACATTCCTTTGTCCAAACCCAAGGACGTTTTTTGTGAAGAAGCTCATGAAGAGGCTTCAAAAGCTCTGGCAAATTGGGTATGAACTTCCCATAAAAGTTTACCAAACCAAGAAATGACCTTAATTCAGAGATATTCGTAGGCGTTTTGGCCTTCTGTATTGCTTGTACCTTATGATCTAAAGGTCTGATGCCCTCTTCCGTGACAAGATGTCCTAAATATTCAATTTCTTTTTGCAAAAATAGGCATTTTTTCTTTCTTTAGTTTGATATTATATATACTTCGCCAAGCGAGCAAATATAGTCTTCAACAACGCCAGATGTTCTTCAATTGATGCTGTGGCTATAAGGACATCATCAATATAACAAATTACGCCTCCTATACCCGACAAAACCCTATCCATTACAGATTGAAAATAACTGGGCGCATTTGCCAATCCAATGGCATTCTCTTAAACCTGAAAAGCCCTTTATGAGTATTTATCGTTAGTAACGGTCGGGTGCCTGGGTCCACCTCTAATTGCAGATAAGCGTTCCTCAAGTCCAATTTAGAAAAGTATTTTCCCTTGGCCAATGTGGAGAATAAATCTTGCTGTGTGGGAAGGGGATAGGCCGCAGTGTCAAAATTATTTATTTAGAGTTACCTTGAAGTCGCAGCAAATTCTGATCTCTTTATTTTTTCTTTTTTCTTAGTTTTTACGGGGGGGGGGGGGGTGGCGGTGTGGGGTGGGGGTGGGGGTGGGTAGAGGGTGAGGGGGTGGGGGGGAGCACACAACCCAGGAATGGCCCATTTACTGCTCGCCACCTCACATAGATAACCCTTACCACCATTTGTCTAATGCTTCAGTAACTGCTGGCCTAATGGCGAAAGGCACCGGACGAGCCTTATGGAAAATTGGATTCACATCACACATGTTTACTGAAAATGTGAAACCTTTTATTGGTTCAGTTGTCTCCACAAATAGGGCTTGATTTTCCTTCAAAATTTCCTCAATGGTAATTTCCACAGGCATATGTTTTACCGCGAAACAGCCCAATTTCAATCTATTTATCCATTCTCTTCCCATCAAAGCCCTCTTTTCTCCTTTCACCACCAACGCTCTAAGTTTGTGAGTAATATCTTGACACTCCACTTTGACATTGATTTTACCCAGAATGGGTACCACGGTACCATCATAAGTTCTTACAATAATACTCGCTTTTTCCAATTTCAAGTGTTGAAGACTATTTTTAAAATCCTTTTCTGATATCAGTGTTAGACCACTACCCGTATCCATTTCAAATTTAATAAAGTTTCCTTCTACTTTTAACTCCATCAGATAGGGAGGGTCACTTGAGGCAAAATTAATTTTATACTCAGGTATCGTCACGCTTATAATTTTCTGGACATACTCTTCCTCCTCTTCTTGGTCTCCTATCTGATGTATATTTCCCGCTGATTCTGATGTTGCCTTAGATTTCTTCTACTGCTCCAACATATTGAGGCAATGTGTCCTTTTTTATTACACTTAAAGCATATCGCCTCCTTAAATCTACATAGTTCTTTATGCTGTTTACCACAATGTTTACATTTGCCATTCTGGAAATTTGATTCAACCTTGCGTTCCATCCTCAACTTATCTACACAATCTTCACCCTGCTCCAAGTGAAATAATTTTGTATTTTTCTCGGCCGCTTCCATAGATAATGCTATCTCAATTACTTTAGCTAAAGAAATGTCGCCCTCCGACAAAATTCTATTTTGTATTTTGGCATTATATAATCCACAAACCATTTTATCACGTAAAGAATCCTCCAGAAAATTTCCAAAGTTGCATGAGGAAGCCAAACGCTTAATTTCCACCAAGTAATCCGAGATGCTTTCTTCCTTTAATTGCATTCTTTAAAAAAAAAAAATGGACCTCTCTACTACAATTGAGCGCTTTGGAGAAAGTGCCTTTTCAAGATATCTATTAGGTTATCAAAAGTTTTATCTTTAGGGAGAATGGGACTGCACAAATTCTTCAAAACACCATATGTTTTACTTCCCATGAGGGTCAGGAGATAAGCCTTTTTCTTCTCATCCCCTGCCTCCTCCAATATGAGAAACTGTTCCAATCGTTCATAAAACGTTTCAAAAGTTTCAGTTTCCTCATTATATTCCTTAAATTGGTAACTAGCCATTTTTTTTCACTCTTTCTTAAATTTGCATCCTAAAACTTTGCAATTTGTGTCTTTTAAAATTTACTTTCAATTATATGCAAAATCAAAGATATTTTCTAAAAATATTTACTTCAAAATTCGAGGGTACTTACTCTTATATCCTCGTCGTCGCCAAATGCAACATCTTCGTACACATTTATTTTTAGCAAATCTTTATTGTCTTAGTAAAGTCTGATACAGCCTTTTATTGTTTATTTTCGAAACGCCAAAAAGTGACAAAAACAAATCAAAAAGGATGATGATAACCTGCGTCTTGCAGATTGACATTTTCATAGAAACATATATATATACATATTTATTGCTAGCTATATATCAGATTGGGATTTTTAAAAATAGGATGTAAATTTATTGAGATACGCAAAATGTTTACCAATATTTGGCGTGTAATCCTTTGGCACGTATACAAGCAGCTACACAGTGAGGCATACTGTCATACAGTTTTTTTTAATGGCTTCTTGTGGGATGCTAGACCAAGCCATTTCAATTTTTTGCCGAAGCTGTTGAAGATTGCCAAATTTTCCTTCCCATCAATTGGCGAAAGCTCTGGGTAACATGCGGGCCAGGGAAGGATGTCAACATTTTGAAGGAAGGCTCGTGAGATGTTGGCTGTATGTGGTCGGGGAATTATCTTGTTGGAAAATAGCATTATTAGTCTGATCAATAAATTGCAACAACAGGTTGCAACACATCTGCAATGTGTGCACGGGTTCCCTACTTTCATAACTGATGCCACCCCATACCATGAAGCCAGGGGTTCTTGCTGTATGCCTTTCCACATTACAGTCCTGATGGGATTTTTCTTGGAGCATAGGCTAACATGTATCCAGCCGTCATGAACCCCCAAATGAATTCATCGGAAAAATAACAATTAAATTATTGAGCCTAAAGACGTCTCTCTTCACAACAGCTGAGCCTGTCGCTTGTGTGTCTGTGGCAGAGAGTGAATTCTTAATAAAGTCCGGCGACTACGAAGTTATGCTTCGATAAGACAGCTATTAATGGTGTTCAGAGATGGTCCAAATTTATTCGGCACATGTAGAGCTGTTTGATTCATTGGTACAATTGTTGTCCTGTCTGCTATAACCATCAATGACCAATCCCCTCTCTGTTGTTACTTAACTTTTTTCTTCCTCTGACCACTGAGACCAAAACCTTACAACATTACTTTGATTGAAGCCCCTACTTTCATAACAATTTCTCTAGTCGAAATTCACCTCTGAGGCCTATGATTCTGCCTTTTGTAAATAAGAAATTACTTGTACGATACCCTTTTTTCAACCTTGGCATTCTACAGATTAAGATAATCTTAAGAATAAAAAAATAATATAAATTTTAATTAATGATACACTAAGAGGCTATTTAAATACTCTTTTATTAATAAACAAGACTTTTTTAATGCACTTATATTTTAGTTTGGGTTTCAGAAAATTAATCATTTACATCCCATGTTTTTATTAAGTATGCAAATTTTCTGAAAATTTGCTAGAGTGTTTATAGGTGATGCATTTTTTTTGTGTGTGACCAGTGTATTATAAACAAGTTCTTAACTATTTAAACAAATATATAATGGAAAAATTATATTATATATATTATTATTATATATTAAAATATATCTCTAATAGAATTTAAAGTTACTCTTTCTCTCTATTTATGAGTTTTGCTTATACTCTATTTACTAATGAAATATATTTGAACTTGCATATAATTAACATTATATTTCCATTTCTCCTTACATTTATATTTCAGTATACACCTACGCTTTTTTTGAATATATATATTTCATATACTTGTATATATAAAATACCACACATTTACATTTATATATTCTCTTTAAAAATTTATATTTTTATTTATATTGTGTGTCTTCCTTGTGAAAAAAAAGTCATTTTAACCTTTACTAAAAATACAATTTCGTTACATATAAATTCAATATTTATATATAAATATTGATTATTTTCAAAAATTCTATTTATATTTTCATTTCCTAATTTATTTTCTTTGTAAGGAATTTTTATTTCCTTAAATCATTTTTTTAATAGACTAAAACTAACATCTTATGGCATGTATAATTCACTTTGTAAATTAAAAAATATATTCCTGAACCTAAATTGATCTGGATTTGTAAATACAAGGTTGTCCCAAAAGTTCGTGTTTTTCCTAAAACGTTGTTTTTCTTATTTCTTGGAGAATAATAATATTACGGCGAATACATAATAATACATAATACAATTACTTTATACATAATAAAAACGTTATACATAATGGCGAATAATATTGGTATTTCAATTTTTTGCAAGTTTTTACGAACTTTTGAGACAACCTTGTATTATGATAGATGATAATAATACTATTAAAACATACTGTAACGACAGCTAGCACGTCTGCATTCTATCATAATTAATTTTTGTTTTATATTGTTAAATTATTATTTATCAGTGATTAGATTATTATCACTGATAATAAACTGCAGAGTTGCAGATTGTTTCATGTAAAATCCAGGTCTACATATGACGCCTGTAGAAATAGTTTTCTTTTAAACTTTCCATTTATTTCTAGCTGCCTAACTCCAAAACAAACACTAGGATGTTACAGGTACCATTTTAAAAATTTATAATCCCTTGTATTTTATTATTTAGCAAAACATAATCCAGAATAAGAATACATTTTAAAAATCTATCCCTTGATGACATTTTTTTCCAAAAGATAACAATTTTATTTAGTAACTATTACTAATCGTTCAAATCAAAAAGTATTAAATTTCTAAATCCTTTACTATTAAAAAAAAAAGACGCATTTTGTACGAAGTTTGATATAATCTTCTGATTCATTTTTTTAATGTCATATTTTATTAGTTTATATATTCTATAATACTTTGTAGTTTTATTGTAGTATTTTTGCACTTTCTCTGTGGATAAAGAAGAAATATTTAAGGTAAATATGAAGGTCATGAGAGTTTTATTTTTCGACATTTTGACATAAATCTTTTTGAAAGAAAATTCCATAGAGTATTTCCTGACGAGAACAAAAGATTTTGTCGAAAGTTGAAGTGTCTGTTATTTCATGAACAATGAATGGCAACCAAACAACCTCTTTCTTCAAAATATGAAGGTATTCAAATTATAAAACCATTTTTTACAGTGAGTATCATTTAAAAAATATTTGAACAATTTATAAAATATAAAAAATAAATTAAAAATAAGGTTGACACACATTAATATGTTATAATACCTTGATAAAGGTTGGTGTTCAGCCAACTGAAATATTGGTAAAATAAATGATATTTTGATCCAATATATATATATATATATTTAAAAATGGCATATCCTGACCAGGAGCACATGTGCTTTACAGAAGGCAGAGCGCCATCTGGTGGAACAGAAAAGCACATGTGCTCCTGGTCAGGATATGCCATTTTTTAATATTGATTTCAACACCTGATCTTTTTATCTTTTATATATATATATATTGCCTTTTTAATTAAATGAATAAAACTATTACGCACGAAAGTTTCTTCTACAAATAAAACAAACGTCTACTGTCCTTACTGCGATGTGGTGGGCTTGGCTCATCAATTGTAACGTCCTCGTATTTGTTGGTCGACGTTAATCAGCAAGAAGTACTTGGAAGTTTAAAAAGAAAAGTCTTTATTTCTTTAGGCTAACATCGGATATAATATATTAATTATCAGACATAAGTTTACATGTGATATATATCACAATCCGTCAAAAGTCAACCGCACAGAGTACCATCAGTGATGTGCTCACTGATAATTTACTATATAGTAAATATAGTAATATATACTATATTCTTCTACAGATAAAACAAACGTCTACTGTCCTTACTGCGATGTGGGTGGGCTTGGTTCATCAGTGGTGAACCCTCCCAACGGTTTCGCCAATTTAATTCACCAGACCTCTTTTTAGAGCTCTAATACTGTATTGAATGATATATGCTACACTGAAGGGTGGAATCTTAGAAATGGTATTCAAGCAAACTATGGACATAAGCTTTTAGGACAGTAGAATTATATTTAAGTATTTGGATCGAGCAATGCTCTTCCGCAAACAATAAAGACAAGGCCAGTTAGACATAATTAATTATAGGGTGATAACATGCCGTCTATATTCAGGAAATGAAAACATTAAGGCTCGAATGTTTCTTTTACACATAAAACAAACCTCTGCTGTCCTTACTGCGATGAAAAAGACAGTGGGAGGGCCTGGCTCATCAGTGAGGAACCCTCCCAGCGGTTTCGCCAATTTAATTCACCAGACCTCTTTTCCTCTTTTTAGAACTCTAATACTGTATTGGACAAATATGCTTATATATGCTACACTGAAGGGTGAAATCTTGGTTATGGTATTTTATCAAAAATGGACATAAGCTTTTAGAACAGTAGAATTAAATATAAAGCAGTCTTAGTTGATTAAATTGGCGAAACCGCTGGGAGGGTTCACCACTGATGAGCCAAGCCTTCCCACTATTTTTCATCGCAGTGGTGCAAGCTGTACCTCAATAACTTGCACCATGCTGATGAGGGTCAACAGCCTTAAATGCGCACGTGGTTAGTTTTTCTTCATTAATCAAGAAAGGCGATTTGGCGATTTCTGGAATAATTAAAAATCAACGATTAGTTGATATTTATTCCGACACAGATGGCGCAAGCCATAAGCAACTTTTTTTACATGATTAGGAGATGCTTTTTTTTTTTAAATGTATCCACCTGATCCCAGTACAATTTCACTTTTGTACTGTTTTTCTCAATTGCGTATGTGTATGCTGACTCCCAGCAGGGTTTGTAAACACATGGAATTTCGGGAATTCAAAGTTTTTGAAGATTTGATAATGAAATCAATGAGATAGGTCTATATTATAATTTGGATAATAGTCTGGAATAGTAAATTATAAAAAGTACAAAATCGAGTAGAAATTATTTTTACTCCTGTAGATGGACAGAAAGTTCGGGTAAATAAAAAAAAAACCTTACAAGAAACTATTCATTGTATATATCTCACGACTTTGTACTTTTTACAATATAGGTATATTTCATTAATATATATATATAGGTGTGTTTTTTCATAGTTGATTATCTTTTAATGATATTTATTGATTTAAATCCTAATTTTACTCTTCGTTTTTTTTTTTTCCACAATGCTCTGTGCTATAGTCTTGTTTTTTTTTTAATTTAAAATATTTGAGGTGAATCATTCCCAATACTGATTGGACAGAAAGAATACGAATGATTAAAGATAAAAAAAGTCTAGAGATATCGTTCAACCAGCATGCATCATTCACCATGCACGTATATTTTCAAAACGTTGTTTTTCACACACACAGAAGTAATATATTTTCTCTCTCTCTCTCTCTCTCTCTCAATATCATACATATTTAAAATATGTAAATAATAATTTGTATATAAAAATAGTATTTATTATTGTAATTTATTAACGTGATATTCCTATTGAAGGACTGACAAGTCCGAAAATAAAAGTTGCAAAAGAAACTTAGCCCTGGAAGCTTTATTTTATAATAAAAAGGTGTATTATAGAGGTAGGAATTAAAGAAGTATTACCGTATATAAAATAAAAAATCAGAAAGTAGCCTGCCATCTAGTTGTAAGAAATGTAACTATTTAGAGCTATTGTTTTTTTTCTTTTATATTCAAAAGAACTTGCTACTGTCCTTACTGCGATAGAAAATTATAAAAGGACTAGAATCCTATTATTAATGAATCCTCCCTAATTTTTTCATAGCAGTAAGGACAGTAGAAATTTGTTTTAAATAGAAAAAGAACAAAATTGTGTTAAATATACACTCATAGACAAAACTTAAGGAAGTTGTACCTTTTAGCATGTATATCGGGATTCAGACAATAACTCTGAAAGATATTACAGTGACCTTTATTGAAGACATACGAGATAACCAAATACACTCATAGACAAAGCTTAAGGAAGTTGTACCTTTTAGCATGTATATCGGGATTCAGACAATAACTCTGAAAGATATTACAGTGACCTTTATTGAACACACGAGATAACCAAATACACTCATAGACAAAACTTAAGGAAGTTGTACCTTTTAGCATGTATATCGGGATTCAGACAATAACTCTGAAATATATTACAGTGACCTTTATTGAAGACACACGAGATAACCAAATACACTCATAGACAAAACTTAAGGAATTTGTACCTTTTAGCATGTATATTGGGATTCAGACAATAACTCTGAAAGATATTACAGTGACTTTTATTGAAGACACACGAGATAACCAAATACACTCATAGACAAAACTTAAGGAAGTTGTACCTTTTAGCATGTATATTGGGATTCAGACAATAACTCTGAAAGATATTACAGTGACTTTTATTGAAGACACACGAGATAACCAAATACACTCATAGACAAAGCTTAAGGAAGTTGTACCTTTTAGCATGTATATCGGGATTCAGACAATAACTCTGAAAGATATTACAGTGACCTTTATTGAACACACGAGATAACCAAATACACTCATAGACAAAACTTAAGGAAGTTGTACCTTTTAGCATGTATATCGGGATTCAGACAATAACTCTGAAATATATTACAGTGACCTTTATTGAAGACACACGAGATAACCAAATACACTCATAGACAAAACTTAAGGAATTTGTACCTTTTAGCATGTATATTGGGATTCAGACAATAACTCTGAAAGATATTACAGTGACTTTTATTGAAGACACACGAGATAACAAAATACACTCATAGACAAAACTTAAGGAAGTTGTACCTTTTAGCATGTATATTGGGATTCAGACAATAACTCTGAAAGATATTACAGTGACTTTTATTGAAGACACACGAGATAACCAAATACACTCATAGACAAAACTTAAGGAAGTTGTACCTTTTAGCATGTATATTGGGATTCAGACAATAACTCTGAAAGATATTACAGTGACCTTTATTGAAGACACACGAGATAACCAAATACACTCATGGACAAAACTTAAGGAAGTTGTACCTTTTAGCATGTATATTGGGATTCAGACAATAACTTTGAAAGATATTACAGTGACCTTTATTGAAGACACACGAGATAACCAAATACACTCATGGACAAAACTTAAGGAAGTTGTACCTTTTAGCATGTATATTGGGATTCAGACAATAACTTTGAAAGATATTACAGTGACCTTTATTGAAGACACACGAGATAACCAAATACACTCATGGACAAAACTTAAGGAAGTTGTACCTTTTAGCATGTATATTGGGATTCAGACAATAACTCTGAAAGATATTACAGTGACTTTTATTGAAGACACACGAGATAACCAAATACACTCATAGACAAAACTTAAGGAAGTTGTACCTTTTAGCATGTATATTGGGATTCAGACAATAACTCTGAAAGATATTACAGTGACTTTTATTGAAGACACACGAGATAACCAAATACACTCATAGACAAAACTTAAGGAATTTGTACCTTTTAGCATGTATATTGGGATTCAGACAATAACTCTGAAAGATATTACAGTGACCTTTATTGAAGACACACGAGATAACCAAATACACTCATGGACAAAACTTAAGGAAGTTGTACCTTTTAGCATGTATATTGGGATTCAGACAATAACTTTGAAAGATATTACAGTGACCTTTATTGAAGACACACGAGATAACCAAATACACTCATGGACAAAACTTAAGGAAGTTGTACCTTTTAGCATGTATATTGGGATTCAGACAATAACTCTGAAAGATATTACAGTGGCCTTTATTGAAGACACACGAGATAACCAAATACACTCATGGACAAAACTTAAGGAAGTTGTACCTTTTAGCATGTATATTGGGATTCAGACAATAACTCTGAAAGATATTACAGTGACCTTTATTGAAGACACACGAGATAACCAAATACACTCATGGACAAAACTTAAGGAAGTTGTACCTTTTAGCAGGTATATTGGGATTCAGACATTAACTTTGAAAGATATTACAGTGACCTTTATTGAAGACACACGAGATAACCAAATACACTCATGGACAAAACTTAAGGAAGTTGTACCTTTTAGCATGTATATTGGGATTCAGACAATAACTCTGAAAGATATTACAGTGACCTTTATTGAAGACACACGAGATAACCAAATACACTCATGGACAAAACTTAAGGAATTTGTACCTTTTAGCATGTATATTGGGATTCAGACAATAACTCTGAAAGATATTACAGTGACTTTTATTGAAGACACACGAGATAACCAAATACACTCATAGACAAAACTTAAGGAAGTTGTACCTTTTAGCATGTATATTGGGATTCAGACAATAACTCTGAAAGATATTACAGTGACTTTTATTGAAGACACACGAGATAACCAAATACACTCATAGACAAAACTTAAGGAAGTTGTACCTTTTAGCATGTATATTGGGATTCAGACAATAACTCTGAAAGATATTACAGTGACTTTTATTGAAGACACACGAGATAACCAAATACACTCATAGACAAAACTTAAGGTATTTGTACCTTTTAGCATGTATATTGGGATTCAGACAATAACTCTGAAAGATATTACAGTGACCTTTATTGAAGACACACGAGATAACCAAATACACTCATGGACAAAACTTAAGGAAGTTGTACCTTTTAGCATGTATATTGGGATTCAGACAATAACTTTGAAAGATATTACAGTGACCTTTATTGAAGACACACGAGATAACCAAATACACTCATGGACAAAACTTAAGGAAGTTGTACCTTTTAGCATGTATATTGGGATTCAGACAATAACTCTGAAAGATATTACAGTGACCTTTATTGAAGACACACGAGATAACCAAATACACTCATGGACAAAACTTAAGGAAGTTGTACCTTTTAGCAGGTATATTGGGATTCAGACATTAACTTTGAAAGATATTACAGTGACCTTTATTGAAGACACACGAGATAACCAAATACACTCATGGACAAAACTTAAGGAAGTTGTACCTTTTAGCATGTATATTGGGATTCAGACAATAACTCTGAAAGGTATTACAGTGACTTTTATTGAAGACACACGAGATAACCAAATACACTCATAGACAAAACTTAAGGAAGTTGTACCTTTTAGCATGTATATTGGGATTCAGACAATAACTCTGAAAGATATTACAGTGACTTTTATTGAAGACACACGAGATAACCAAATACACTCATAGACAAAACTTAAGGAATTTGTACCTTTTAGCATGTATATTGGGATTCAGACAATAACTCTGAAAGATATTACAGTGACCTTTATTGAAGACACACGAGATAACCAAATACACTCATGGACAAAACTTAAGGAAGTTGTACCTTTTAGCATGTATATTGGGATTCAGACAATAACTTTGAAAGATATTACAGTGACCTTTATTGAAGACACACGAGATAACCAAATACACTCATGGACAAAACTTAAGGAAGTTGTACCTTTTAGCATGTATATTGGGATTCAGACAATAACTCTGAAAGATATTACAGTGGCCTTTATTGAAGACACACGAGATAACCAAATACACTCATGGACAAAACTTAAGGAAGTTGTACCTTTTAGCATGTATATTGGGATTCAGACAATAACTCTGAAAGATATTACAGTGACCTTTATTGAAGACACACGAGATAACCAAATACACTCATGGACAAAACTTAAGGAAGTTGTACCTTTTAGCAGGTATATTGGGATTCAGACATTAACTTTGAAAGATATTACAGTGACCTTTATTGAAGACACACGAGATAACCAAATACACTCATGGACAAAACTTAAGGAAGTTGTACCTTTTAGCATGTATATTGGGATTCAGACAATAACTCTGAATGATATTACAGTGGCCTTTATTGAAGACACACGAGATAACCAAATACACTCATGGACAAAACTTAAGGAAGTTGTACCTTTTAGCATGTATATTGGGATTCAGACAATAACTCTGAAAGATATTACAGTGACCTTTATTGAAGACACACGAGATAACCAAATACACTCATGGACAAAACTTAAGGAAGTTGTACCTTTTAGCAGGTATATTGGGATTCAGACATTAACTTTGAAAGATATTACAGTGACCTTTATTGAAGACACACGAGATAACCAAATACACTCATGGACAAAACTTAAGGAAGTTGTACCTTTTAGCAGGTATATTGGGATTCAGACATTAACTTTGAAAGATATTACAGTGACCTTTATTGAAGACACACGAGATAACCAAATACACTCATGGACAAAACTTAAGGAAGTTGTACCTTTAAGCATGTATATCGGGATTCAGACAATAACTCTGAAAGATTTAAGGAAGACAAAATTTTTTGCAACAAGTTTCTTTTATTCTGCAATTTGGCAAGCTTTCAGGCGTTAGCCTATCATCAGGCCGATTTCGCAAATATATATTAAAAAATAATACAAAATCTAAACTATATATAGGCGTAGAACTGATCTTACCGGAAATAAACAAATTGTAATAAAATATATCGTATACACCGATACATGCAAATGTGCCGAAAACTTTAAAATGAAATAAAAAATAAAAAATAAAAAATAAAATTTTTAAAACAAATTTAAAACTATGAAATTTGAGATACGCTAAGATTACATAAAAGGACTAAATTAAGATTTGGAAATTACAATAAGACAAAAAACCGACTATGAATTTATACAACTAATTTAGCTATGGGATATATGAAGGTACTGCTGTGGTATATCGATCCTTCTGTTAATGCTCTTTTTATCGTTCGAAACCAAGGATTCCAGTATAAGTCTATTATGTTTGGAGAATATATTTCGGAAGTAACACTTGACTTCCTGTAGGTTGAAATGGTGGCCAGTAGAATCCTCATGTTGATAAATAAAAGATCTGCTATCTCGGTTCTTTACGTTCCTAATATGCTCTTTAACTCTGGTACCAACAGTTCGGCCGGTTTCCCCCACGTAAGAAGCGGTACATTGTTGGCAAGATAATGAATAAACCGCATTTTGCTGGTCACTCGGTTCTGTCTTAACCTGAGATTTCGTGATTGGATGTCTGACTAATTGACCGATGGATCGAGAGCCTACAAAAACAGGCCTAATCCCAAATTTCCTCAAAACATCTGCTAGCCTTTGATTAGTAGGGGAATACTGCAAATAGCAATTCGATCGATATACCTGCCGGTTTCGGGGAAGGAACCCTTTATAAGTGTGTTTCATCACAAATGAGGCTGGGAATCCATATCTCTGGAGGTTTCGGATGATGTTGCTCTTTTCAATCTTTCTGAAGCCTGGAAGGGAGCAATGCGTGATAATTCTTTTTGTCAATGTTTTGACTATGGAAATCTTGTGACTTATCGGGCCAAATGAGTTGAAATTGAGGTATGACGGCTCTATTCCTTTCTTATAATAAACGGTCGAATGGAATTTGTGTTCGGTTCTGAGGATGGGTATGTCCAAATAAGGCAAGGCGGCCTCTGTCTCTGTCTCCATGGTGAATTTTATCTGGGGGTTGTAACTGTTCAGAGTGTTTAAAATCAGGTTTCCTTTGTCCTCTTCAAACTCGCAAAAGATGTCATCAATATAGCGGTGCCATCTTTTTATGCCAAGGTGTTTGAAGGTAGTGAACCACTTGTCTATTTTCAACATGACAATTTCAGCCGCTATCAATGAAAAACTGTTTTCAATGGAATCGGTACAATTTTGGGCCAGTATTTCTTTCAGGTTTTTCACGATTAGATTGTGCGGTAAGCTAAGGAACAAGGATACAACATCAAAGGAGCCCATGATACATCCCGGATTTGGTTTGGAATTCCGTAATTTAATGATGAAATCAGGTATGTTACTGATGGAAAAGGAATTGTAAGGGCGTATCACTGGAGACAGGAATGAAGTTAAGAACCTTGATAATGGCATAGCTGGCGAAAGATGGTACGCTATTATTGGTCTTAGAGGGATATCCTCCTTATGTAGCTTCGGTAACCCATAGATGTAAGGGATTCGGTTGGTGGAAGATGTGAATTCTTTGAATTGGGCGTCGGTTATCAGTTTTTCTTTCTTTAAGGATGCCAGTTTCCGCTTAAACAGGGCTACTGTTTTCGAATTAGTGGTTTGGTCGATCTGTCTGAAGACACTTACATCATCTAAAATATTGTGGATTTTCTTTGCATAGTCAAGTCTGCTCATGATAACCGTGTTGGCTCCTTTGTCTGATTTTGTAATCACAAGATCTGCATTATTTTTGAGTTGTTTAATGGCGGTCATTTCCTCTCTATTGGGTTTGACATCTAATTTGTTCTCTCTGCTAGATAGCCTACTGGCAACCAAGTTCCTGATCTCATTCTTTTCAGTATTTTTGAAGGACGATATAGCTGTCTCTACAGCTCCTATGGTAAGGTAATTGTCTGTTCGATTAGGCATCCTAAACTTGAGTCCTTTCATAAGAACATCCATTTCTATTTCAGAAAGCTTGGTTTCCGTTAGATTAACAATTGGATTAGAGTGATTTTTGTATGGAAAGCCATACTTTTTGGACCAGTGCTGGAGTTTCTTTTCATGTTTCATGTGAATAGAATTATCTTGTTCCCTTACTGCCCTGGTGGTTCTAATGATGAGATCTGTTAATTCATGAATGGGGATTTTATCTATGACCAAGGCTATTAACTGTTTGATGGTTTTTCCGAAGAATCTGATGGAGGAATGGCATCCCTTGTTCTCATTCGTAAGAGACTCTGTCTGTATTCTATAATCTTCCCCCGAGAAAATGATTATTCACAGGATCCTTAATCCGCAAGGAAGGAGGTATAAAACTCACTTGTTTGCAACGGAGGTTAAATTCCAAATTCTTACGCCATCTTGCAAGCTGAAGGGATTTGCGAAATATAATGCTTTTATACCTGTCTAGATCCATCTGAGACAGTTCAATTTAGATCAATCACTATAAAAACCTAAATAATTGCAATCAGTAATTTAAGGAAAACAAAATTTTGTCTTCCTTAAATTACTGATTGCAAGGTTTTTATAACTCTGAAAGATATTACAGTGACCTTTATTGAAGACACACAAGATAACCAAATACACTCATGGACAAACACTTAACGAAGTTATACCTTTTAGCATGCATATCGGGATTCAGATAATAACTCTGAAAGATATTACAGCGACCTTTATTGAAGACACACGAGATAACCAAATACACTCATGGACAGAACTTAAGGAAGTTGTACCTTTCAACATGTATATCGGGATTCAGACAATAACTCTGAAAGATATTACAGCGACCTTTATTGAAGACACACGAGATAACCAAAGGTGAACAAAATTGATACTGTCTCCTTCAAAAAAATAAAATAGACGACCAGCGAAATCAAAGAATTTCCACTTTCTTAAGTTTTGTCCATGAATGTAATTTCCTTTTTTTTAATATATTAATGTACGAGGGCCATCCAATAAATAAGTTTCCCTATTTTTTTTTCTGCGAACGAAACGTTGTAAAAATTAGTTAGTATAGATGAAATGGTCACTAGGATGCGATGGAAACTGGTGACCTTCAAAATCACGCTAACTCCTACGCGCAAGTCCGTAGCGCTTCAGTTTCCATGGAGCTACCACTGGTGAACGTGTCCACTTGCGAACTCCGTTCTGTAATTCGTTTTTTCACGGCGAAAAATTAAACTGCGGTCAATATTCATCGCAATTCAGTGTCAGTGTATGGTGAAGAATGTATGAGCATCCGAATGGTTCGCCGATGGCGTTCATGGTTCTTAGAAGGACGACAAAACGTGCATGATGACGAGCGAAGCGGCAGCCCCGTTACTGCTACGGACAATGCAGCCGTTGCTGTTGTTCGGAATGTGGTGGAAGCAGATCGCCGCGTCACCATTGACGAAATAATAATTCGACTGCCTCCTGGAATCGAAATTAGACGCTCTTCGATTGGAACAATCATGTCAGATGTTTTGGATTTTCGCAAAGTCTGCGCAAGATGGGTCGCAAGATTGCTCTTGGAAAATCACAAGCAACAACGGATGGAGGCAGCCCGAGTTTTCCTGGAAATGCATCAAAGAGATGGAGATCAACTATTTTCCCGTATTGTCACTGGAGATGAAAGCTGGGTGCATCATTCAACTCCAGAAACAAAACGACAAAGCATGGTGTGGAAGAAGCCTGAGGAAAGTGCACCAAAAAAGGCGAAGGTCACAATCTCTGCAGGCAAAGTTATGGCTATGGAAAACTTCAAATGGGAAATTTTCACACATCCACCTCATTCTCCGGAACTTGCCCCAAGCGACTTCCATCTTTATCCAGCACTCAAGTGGCACCTTGGAGGCAAGCACTTTGCGAATGATGACGAAGTGCAGGCGGAGGCGAACCACTGGCTACTAAGACAGGACACGGCTTGGTACAACAGTGGTATCTAAAAATTGCTACAACGGTACCAAAAATGTTTGAACAGAAATGGTGATTATTTAGAGAAGTAGTCTATGAGTTGTATGATGAAAATAAAATAACTGCATAATTGTAAATAATGTGGTTTATTTGTTAAATAATAGGGAAGCCTATTTATTGGATGCCCCTCGTAGCAGTAAACAATTGCTGATAAAGTCAATAACTTACAATTTTGATCATACAAACTTTAGGACATTCTGCTTGTTGTTTATTTGTACACACAATTTTTTCTACTCGCGAACTGAGAAGCGTCCATCTGGAGACCATGGCTTCGGCATAAGGCCCTCTTCTGACGTTTATTCTGATGGGAGAAGCGCCCTATGTTTTACCCCCTAAAATAATATACACTACTGGACTTAAAATTACTACAGGGAAGAAATTCAAAAGGCACAAAAATGATATTTATTAGATAGAAATACATTATATAATATAATGCGGCTTATGATTGTAAAACGACATTTGAAAATTATCCCGCATGTGTTTCTATTGAACGAAAAATCTAAATTTATTTTAAGGAGAAATAACGATTATTTCTAACCTTAGGGATGAAGTATGAAAGGATGAATTGTGAAGGGTAATGATAAACGGAAAAATAAAAGTGTCCAGGGATGGGAATTTTTTCAAATGTCGTTCTAGAAATACATTATGTTGTGGGAGTAACAAGTGATTACATTTTCAAGAAATTTGGAGGTATGGATCCTGAGAAATATGTACACAGAAGAACCCTCTGTGGCAGCAATAACAGCACTTATACGACTGGACATTGAGTTAAACAGAGATTGGATGGTATGTACAGCTTCCATTTCAGCTTCAACACGGTGCCACAGTTCACGGGCGTGAAGTGACGAGCCAGTCGTTCAGCAACAATTGACCATACGTTTTCTATTTGTGACAGATCAGGAGAACGTGTTGGCCAGGGTAGCAACCGAACATTTTCTGTATGTAGGAAGGTCCGTACAATACCCGCAACATGCGGTCGTGTATTATCCTTCTGAAACATAGTGTTTCCCAGGCCTCGAACATCGGGTACTGACACGAACCTTAAAACATCAGAAATGTACCGGGGACTGTTCAAAGTGCCGGGAATGCTAACAAGAAGTGACCGAGATGTGTATCCAATGGTACCCCATACCATCACTCCAGGTGATGGGCCAGTATGACGAGGTCGAATGTACGCTGGTAATGTGCATTCTCCACGATGGTGCCAAACAATGATGCGGCCATCATGGTGCTGCAAACAGAACCTGGATTCGTCTGAAAACACGACGTCACATCATTCCTACGTCCAAGTTCATCGTTGATGACACCATTGAAGGCATTCCTTTCTGTGATGTAGCGTCAAGGATAGTCAAAGCCATGGTCACCGAGATGACAGTCCATGCTGCTGTAAACGTCGTCAAACTGTTCGTGCAGACACTTTTGACTTGAAACCGACTCAATTTTTTGACTCAAGGTTCTTAACGTGTCTGTAGGATCCATTAAGGACATGTAGGTAACATGCCGGTCTGTGTGCTATGTGATAGCTGTCCGCTGAGATCCTGTACGTCGTTCCGTATGAACGTCCTGAACCCATCGATTCCATATTCTGATAACAGTCCTGGGATCTAGACCAACGCGAACAGCAATTTTGCGGTACGATAAACCGCAACCCCGTTAAATCATGATTATTAGAATGAAAATATACTTATATCAGAGTGTACTATTTACTCTTATTCTTAAAATGAAAAAAAAAAAGCTGTAAAATGCGTTTTAATTTCTATTTATGCACTTTATATAATAAACCGTGATTTTTATACTTTTATTTGTAAGAGTATGGAGTGGAAAAAAAATTAATTTAAAAAAAGAGACAAATTAAACAAAAAGGGAAATACAAAAAAAAAAAAATGATACGAATAAAACATCTCCACTTGATATTCAAATAAGAATAAACCCTCAAAAATTGCTCGCAAATCGAATACCAAACGAGATTTATAAAAGCATCGTCTGGAATGGATAATTTAAAAATGGCAGCGGATGAAAGGTGCTCGACGTTTGACAATGATTAACGCCATTATGGGGAGAAAAGCAGACGCGCCATATGGTGAGAAGAAAGAAAAAAAAAAGCGGGAAAATTCAATAAGCCTTGTACGCATCGCGATTGGCCAAGACATTAGGATCGGCTGCAATAATGAACAGGTTAAACATGGCGCACTTGAATTATTCAACTGACGACGAGGCCATTATAAAGCGAACAAACGATGCGGTGAAAACATTACCAAACGCTTCTGCTAAAGTAACTTCCCGAATTATTTCGACATTTTTGGTGCTCCTTTAAGTACCGTATTTTGATCTTCCTTGTTAAATTTTTGAGCCTTTCTAAAGAGAGTGTTGCCCCAATTGGATTTTGATAAGGTTCATGTTTTATTTGTGTTCTTACCCTTAAAAACGATTATTTGTGTTCTATGTGCTCTCTGATAAAAAATTGTAATTTTAAGATTGTTTTGTTTTTAACGTTTTTTTTTTTGTTTCCCCCCCCCCCCCCTCCTGGCGCTTAGCGCTAAATGGTCTCATTTGGAACTTAAAAAAGTTGTATTTTTTATTTTATCAATAATGACCTAAAGTTGAAAAGAATTATTTTCCTTTTTTATTTATTTCTAATATTGGCTTTGACCAAAATATTTATTTAATTGTTTAAGATCTGTTGATCTCCCCTTCTGTGATGTGACTTTAACAAATATATTTTTGACGATAAAATTCGATGTACATTTTTATTTTAGAAATACTTATAGAAATATATATAATTGTTATATATTTTAAATAAAATAATAACATAATTTTTATTCGAAATATTTGTTCTCTAATTCTGCGTTAGTTAATTTTTTCTATGGCTTTATTTAAAAAAATATTTAAAATATATTTGATTATGTATTTATAAATAATTTATATGAAAATCGCATAAAAATAGAGAAAATAAAGTAAAAATCAAAAGGGGATCAGCGACAAAATATTTAAAATAACCTCTGTAAAAAGAAACACTTTGATGTGAATTTGTATTTAAAATATAAAAAATATATTTGAGTATGTATTTATACATAATTTGTATGAAAAATCACATAAAAATAGAAAAAAGAATATAAATCAAAAGGCAATTAGCGACAAAATTTAGAATCATCTCATAAAAAAAAAAAACACTTTTATTTCAAACCATTTTTGTAGATATTTTCACAATTTAGTTCATTTAATTTCGTTGTTTAGAGTATCGAGGCACTTCATGTTTATAAAAAGATCAGATTATTCAGTATTTGTATAAAAGTAAACAGTAGCTAAATAATGAAAAATACATCTCCTTATCGTGCAACTGAAAGTTGCTGATGGCTTGCGCCATCTATCGGAATAAATTTAAACTATTCTCGTTGATTTTTAATTATTCCAGAATTGGCCAAATACCCATTCTTGATTAATCAAGATAAACTAACCACAGACGCGTTTCGGGCTGTTGACCCTCATTATCGTGGTGCAAGCAGTACCTCAACGACCAAAAAACTGGTCATTCAGGCATCTTGAAAAATCATGAAGCAGGTAGTTAAGGCCAGAATTGTGTGAGACCGCGACATAAGATGGCGTAAGCCATCAGCAACTTTCAGTTGCACGATAAGGAAATGCCCTTTTCGTAATTTATGCACCTTATCCCAGTACAATATCACATTTGTACTATTTTTTCAGTAGGTAAATAGTTTCTTGAAAAGGACAACCGCAGGTCGTTGAAATGTTGGAAGTGTTAAATAAAGGTTAATGTAAATAATTTACTACTCAATTATATAACCAACCTACAAAATGGCGTTTTACCTAACATTTTATTTTTCTGAAAATAGAGCAATCCATACTTAAATCATTCGATAGTAAAAAGGCATATATTGGATTGAATAAAAGATTTATTTGCCAATATTTCGGTTGGCTGAACGCCAACCTTTATCGAGGCATTACATTTTTGTATACAAAATTTGTGTATATAAAAATGTAATGTCTCGATAAAGGTTGGCGTTCAGCCAACCGAAATATTGGCAAATAAATCTTTTATTCAATCCAATATATGCCTTTTTACTATCTAATTATATTATATTTCTACATTGAGATATTTTTAGCCTATTGACAGTCTCCGCAAACTAGCGGCCTCATGTCGGTGACAAAGCCACAACACCAGCTTTGGCAAACTGAGAAGTGTCCACCTAGAGACCATGTGGCTACATGCCAAACTTCTTCGGACATGACTGTTTGGAGAGGAACGATTATTACTTCAATTGTCTATATAATAAGACATTAAAATGTAATAAGAGATAATAAATAATTGAATTAAATAAAGTTTAAAATATTTTCAGAGTTTCTTTTATTCAGAAATTGGGAGGCAAGCTTTCACGTGGTCATGCTTCATCAGGACACTGGCTCCGCAAAGGCGTGCAACATACATATAATAGAGATTGAGATAAAATAGATTTTCAAAAAATCAAATATAAAAATAGTTTCCAGTTGTAGAGGGTTAGGAAACTATTTTTATATTTGATTTTTTGAAAATGTATTTCTGTGAATCTCTATTGTTGCACGTCTTTGCGGAGTCAGTGTCCTGATGAAGCATGACCGCGTGAAAGCTTGCCTCCCAATACCCGAATAAAGAAACTCTGCAAATATTTTATATTTATTTAATTCAATTATAATATTATTTGCATCTATATTTCAAGATAATAAATAGCCTAGTCAAAATATTCATTTATGGTCATATTAAAGTTTAATAGGACGTATGACACGTGTGAACTGACTGAAGAGAGAAATTATTCTTAAGTGTTTTTCCACCAGTTGGGGAAAGCTACGGCTCGATCGTCTTGGAGAATCCTGAACAAGGACCCCAGACTTAGGATTGATTCCCATAGATAAATAAACTTCTAGGTTGTTGTTGTCGTGTCCAATGAAGAGCCTCAGATGTCTCCATACATCTCTTTATCACAGCAGTCGCAATGTCCACTATCTTGGGTGTGTAAAGCTGCTGCTCTGGGTCCATGTCAATTTTCTGTTGTTGTGGTCGTGTCCAATGAAGAGCCTGGGATGTCTCCATGCATCTCTCTCACGGCAGTCGCAATGTCCACTATCTTGGGTGTGTAAAACTGCTGCTCTGGGTCCATGTCAATTTTCTGTTGTTGTTGTCGTTTCCAATGAAGAGCCTCAGATGTCCCCATGCATCTCTATCACAGCAGTCGTAATGTTCTCTATCTTGGGTGTGTAAAGCTGCTGCTCTGGGTCCATGTCAATTTTCTGCAAGGCTGCGGCCATTGCTGGGCATGAGAATATGTGGGGAGGTGTTAGTTCCACACCAGGACAGTTGTTACATGTCCTATAGGTTCTTGTGCCATCTGGATATATTGTCATTCCTTTATAGTGTTTCGTTCTGAGTCTTGTTATAGTTTTTGTAATTATTCTCTCAGAGTTTATTTCGCATATTTGATATTTTCATTTTTTTTTGTTGAATTATCTTGTATTTTGCCAAATCATCAGCATCAAATACAGACATTTGTTCTTTCCTTTGGCTCAACTTTCTGGCTTCCTTAGCTAATTCATCTGCCATCTCATTACCCCCCATCCCAACATGGGCAGGAATCCATTGTAGAATGCAGTTCTTTTATAATGGTTCCAGTTGGGTAAGTAATGAGTGTATTTTCTGCGTGAATTTAGTATTGCCATTCTGAATTGCTTCTAGAGCGGATCTGGAGTCGCTGTATATTACAATTCCTTCTGCTTGATGCAGGGATGGTTGGTTAAGACATACATCAAGGGCTTTCAAGATAGCTGTCAGTTCACAAGTGAAGTTTGACGAAAACCACACCTCTCTGCGGTCCCCCTGGACTCTTGGAATATTCGACCAAATTCTGGTCCAAGGTGACTAACGTGTAACGGCACCCATTTACCAATGAAGAGCAATAAACTTCTATCAAATATGTAAATAACAAATTGAAAATATTTTTGACGCGTTTGATTCTCTTAAAAATTATACAATTTTCTACTGCTCTTACTGAAATAATAAATTAATTGGAGGGCCTGGCTCATCAATAGCGAACCCTCCAAACGGTTTCGCCAGTTTAACCTACCATTCCGCTGTAATATTTCATTTATCCGTTTTACTTTTATACCGATACAGCGGTATGGTAGATTAAACTGGTGAAACAGCTGGAAGGGTTCACCACTGATGAGTCAGGCCTTCTAATCAATGTATCATTGCAGTAAGGGCAGTAGAAAATTGTTTAATAGCAAAAAGAATCATACGCGTCTGAAATAGTTTCGGTTTCTTATAACAAATGGCGAGATAATGCATCATATATGTAAATACCGCCCTAGCTCGCCCGTAGTAAAGAGTTTGTCATACAGCTATGGACCAGCCTGTATACAACAGATCACAAGATACCTCAGAAAAATATCAGCCTCTCCCCTAATATCACACACACACAAAAGCCTTTATTAGGGACTTGCCTCATACAGATTCTCCAAATTGGGTAAGGTAATAATCATCTTGTGTTATTTACATAGAAATTGAACTGGCTTTACTCTTCATCTCAAAGTCATTCAATTGTTGACTGGTCCTTACATAATGATAATCTAAAAAAATATATAGTAAGCTATTGCCTTAGATTTGTTTGCTGATATTTTTGAAAGCAATACGTAGGTGGAAGTGTTGGTACATTTATTTGTTGATATAGGGCCTTTCTCTCTGAATCAAGGGCTGTACAATTAAGCAGGTAATGGGGGAGTTCTTCAGTAATTTACATCTCCCCCAAATATCCATGTTCCCAAAATATTAAACTTTGTAACATCACAACCACAATATTAACAGGACATGGTATAAGTGGATGTCTCAAAATTTTCAAAAAGCGACTCCACCTGCTCGCATTGTCAAGTAGAAAACCAAACTGTCGACCATCTTCTTTCCAGATATCCCTTATAATCATATCCAGAGATTCCAGACTCTTCTCAGTGTCAATACAATGGATATAAAGACATTGAGGAAACTCTCTGAACAAAAACAAATCGGTCTGGTGACATCCAATCAGCTAGATGTCAACAATGAGACACTAAGTCTGAAAGCTAACCCGGAAAGTTGTGTCTAGTATTGGGGCTTTTTGATCTATCTATTTATTACCAGTTAAGACACGCTATATACGATCTGGATAATTGCGCGTGAAACTATTTACAATAATTGTAGTAGAGTAGGTAACAGAATTGTCAAAAAGAAAATAAACATTTCAGAAAAAGAGCATTGAATAAACATATACATTAAACAAATAAGCATCAACATAAGCAGATAGAAGAAATCGCAAGGTAGTTATTTACAATATGTTGAGCAATGATGGAAGTTGATTTAATTTGATCTATTGAATTCTGCCCGCTTTTATTAGAGATGTTTGAAAATTTGAATGCTTGCACATATTTTTGAAAGTAGAGGTGTTTTTTTTTTGTTTATTCCCTCTGATATCATTAGGATGATTTCCTACAGGATTGTCAGTTTTTCTACTGTCAATTTGGGAGATTACCAAAAGTCCTTTTTATTTGACTCTATTCAGGACAGTAGGTGTTATGGGGAGAGGGTTGAGAGGCATATTTTGGGCAGTTTGGGAAAATCTTGGTTTTTCATAAAAATGTAAATTTTTAGGTGTCCTGTTCTATAGATTGCTGTTTGTTCTTCTCTTGTTAGAGCTTGATAATAAGTATATCCCCCATCCCAGTCATAATGTCCAATCCCAGTCATATTCTACCAACCCAGTCATATTCTCCCATTCCAGTCATATTCTCCCATCATATTCATATTCTCCTATCCCAGTCATATTCTCCTATCCCAGTCATTTTCTCCTATCCCAGTCATATTCTCCCATCCCAGTCATTATTCTCCCATTCCAGTCATATTCTCCCATTCCAGTCATATTCTCCTATCCCAGTCATATTCTCCCATCCCAGTCATATTCTCCCATCCCAGTCATATTCTCCCATCCCAGTCATATTCTCCCATCCCAGTCATATTCTCCTATCCCAGTCATATTCTCCCACCCCAGTCATATTCTCACATCCCAGTCATATTCTCCTATCCCAGTCATATTCTCCTATCCCAGTCATATTCTCCCATCCCAGTCATATTCTCCCATCCCAGTCATATTCTCCTATCCCAGTCATATTCTCCCATCCCAGTCATATTCTCCTATCCCAGTCATATTCTCCCACCCCAGTCATATTCTCACATCCCAGTCATATTCTCCTATCCCAGTCATATTCTCCTATCCCAGTCATATTCTCCTATCCCAGTCATATTCTCCTATCCCCGTCATATTCTCCTATTCCAGTCATATTCTCCTATCCCAGTCATATTCTCCTATCCCAGTTATATTCTCCTATCCCAGTCATATTCTCCTATCCCAGTCATATTCTCACATTTCAGTCATATTCTCCCATCCCAGTCATATTCTCCCATTCCAGTCATATTCTCCCATCCTATTCATATTCTCCTATCCCCGTCATATTCTCCTATTCCAGTCATATTCTCCTATCCCAGTCATATTCTCCTATCCCAGTTATATTCTCCTATCCCAGTCATATTCTCCTATCCCAGTCATATTCTCACATCCCAGTCATATTCTCCCATCCCAGTCATATTCTCCCATTCCAGTCATATTCTCCCATCCTATTCATATTCTCCTATCCCAGTCATATTCTCCCATTCCAGTTATATTCTCCCATCCTATTCATATTCTCCTATCCCAGTCATATTCTCCCATTCCAGTCATATTCTCACATCCCAGTCATATTATCCCATTCCAGTCATATTCTCACATTCCAGTCATTTTCTCCTATCCCAGTCATATTCTCACATTCCAGTCATATTCTCACATCCCATTCATATTCTCACATTCCAGTCATATTCTCTTATCCCCATCATATTGTACCATCCCAGTCATATTTTCTTATCCCAGTCATATTCCCTCCCAGCGGTTTCGCCAGTTTAACCACCATATCGTTGGAATGTGGGTATTTTCGACAGTGACTCCCTTGTCAAATAAGCCAATCCTATTAGTGAAATAAAATTTCTGGAAATTTCTAGTCATTAGTGAGTACAAGTAATCAAACAAGATTCGGACACCTTGTAAGTACATATTCCAACTACTTCTACCCATAAGAGAATGCAAGTACATCTTCTGATCGTGAAACTGAATGCTAAGGACTTAGCGCCTTAATTTATTTTAGAGCAAGCCTAAAGAGATAGTAACAGTCAATGCTGAGCATTACAATACAGTATTAGAAGCAATTTATTCCCTTGAATTAGGTGGGTTGGCCTTAGAGACATGTGGATGCAGAAAGATGGAGCTACCAGTTATACTGCAATAGAATCAATGATAGCTTTTTGGCGACATTCCCTGGGACGCCTCACCTCCAGATTTGGTGATATTCATTGGCTATCAAAATGCTTCTCCTCCCCCAATGTTATAATACCTTGATAAAGGTTGGCGTTCAGCCAACTGAAATATTGGTAAAATAAATGATATTTTGATCTACTGATGGTCCACTGCCATCTATTGGAAAGTAATGTTGATATAAAACTTATATAAACAATTCTTGGCAGACCCCAGGATGGTGTCGTCATCCTGGCCTCGCTTGAAGACCCAGTCTGGAGGATGACACTCTTCCTGAGAACTAATGTATCACCAAGTTGTAAATTATATCTTTTATCATCTTTGTTCAATTTCAGTTTTTGTAACAATTAACTAAGTAAAAAATGTCAGGTGTTGATATTAAAAATAATGAAGGCATATCCTGACCAATAATACATGTACTTTTTAGATGGCGCTCTGCCATCTAAAAAGTACATGTGCTTTTGGTCAGGATATTTTTTCATTATTTTTAATTAATTAAGTAAGTTTTATTTGCACCATCAAGATATGGCTTTTTCTTAACTTGTTCTTATTGTTTGCGGAAGAACATTGCTCGATGCAGCTAATTTATATGTAATTCTACTGCTCTAAAGGCATATTCCCATAGTTTGCTGAAATATAATAACTTCCAATTCGGTAAAATTTCCAACTCGACTTATATAAGATAAAAACAGTTCAATACATTAGTAGAGTTGTTTGGTACATTGAACATCGCTGGGTTCACCACTGATGAGTCAGTTTCTTCTTATATTTATACTAGCCGAATGACCCGGGCAACACCCGTGTTTTACCCGACTGTAGATGTTACAACGGTGATCCTTAGGTCGCTGGTTCAAATCCGGCTCGAGGTTTTTTAATTTTTATTGGCTGCCGGCGAGCACGTGACCTCCCTATGCGCGCGCATCCGTGACAGAGGCCGATGAGGAAAGACGGTCGTGACTATATATAGGGATTTTAGTAAGGTATTATGTCAAAAGAAAGAGAAAAATAAAAGTGAAATTGTGCTGGTATCAGGTGGATCAATTATGAGAGAGAGAGAAAAAAAACTCAAGGAAGTGGAAAGTCTTGATATCGCTGGTTGTCTGTTTTTTTTTTAAGGAGACAGAGGCAATTTTGTTCAGACTTGGTTATCTCGTGTGTCTTCAATAATGTTCACTGTAATATTTTTCAGAGTTATTGTCTGAATCCTGACATACATGCTAAAAAGTAAAACTTCTTTAAGTTTTGTCCATGAGTGTATTTGGTTATCTCATGTGTCTTCACACAATAAAGGTCACTGTAATATCTTTCAGAGTTATTGTCTGAATCCCGATATACATGCTAAAAGGTACAACTTCCTTAAGTTTTGTCCATGAGTGTATTTGGTTATCTCGTGTGTCTTCAATAAAGGTCACTGTAATATATTTCAGAGTTATTGTCTCAATCCCGATATACATGCTAAAATGTACAACTTCCTTAAGTTTTGTCCATGAGTGTATTTGGTTATCTCGTGTGTCTTCAATAAAGGTCACTGTAATATATTTCAGAGTTATTGTCTGAATCCCGATATACCTGCTAAAAGGTACAACTTCCTTAAGTTTTGTCCATGAGTGTATTTGGTTATCTCGTGTGTCTTTAATAAAGGTCACTGTAATATCTTTCAGAGTTATTGTCTGAATCCCGATATACATGCTAAAAGATACAACTTCCTTAAGTTATGTCCATGAGTGTATTTGGTTATCTCGTGTGTCTTTAATAAAGGTCACTGTAATATCTTTCAGAGTTATTGTCCGAATCCCGATATACCTGCTAAAAGATACAACTTCCTTAATTTTTGTCCATGAGTGTATTTGGTTATCTCGTGTGTCTTTAATAAAGGTCACTGTAATATCTTTCAGAGTTATTGTCTGAATCCCGATATACCTGCTAGAAGATACAACTTCCTTAAGTTTTGTCCATGAGTGTATTTGGTTATCTCGTGTGTCTTTAATAAAGGTCACTGTAATATCTTTCAGAGTTATTGTCTGAAAATCCCGATATACCTGCTAAAAGATACAACTTCCTTAAGTTTTGCCCATGAGTGTATTTGGTTATCTCGTGTGTCTTTAATAAAGGTCACTGTAATATCTTTCAGAGTTATTGTCTGAATCCCGATATACCTGCTAAAAGGTACAACTTCCTTAAGTTATGTCCATGAGTGTATATTGGTTATCTCGTGTGTCTTCAATAAAGGTCACTGTAATATCTTTCAGAGTTATTGTCTGAATCCCGATATACATGCTAAAAGGTACAACTTCCTTAAGTTTTGTCCATGAGTGTATTTGGTTATCTCATGTGTCTTCAATAAAGGTCACTGTAATATCTTTCAGAGTTATTGTCTGAATCCCGATATACATGCTCAAAGGTACAACTTCCTTAAGTTTTGTCCATGAGTGTATATATGTATATAAGGATTTTAACGCAAGCAAACGAAGATAAAACAGCCTAACTGAAGAAAGAACATTTGGAACCCATGAACCAGCACCACAAGACACTAACCATGTAAATAAGTGGACACTGTAAATAAGACCGGGTAGTTGGGTTTCGACAAACCAGGAACCCATAATTTGTCTATTTATCTTTGTAAATAAGTAAATGAACTTGTACATATTTATCATTGTAAATATCATTACTTGGGTTGTTTTTCTTTTTGAACGACATCCAATTAAGTTACATTTTGAACAGGATTTCAGAACGATGTTAAAAGAAAGAAAGAAAAGGATTGTCGATTCAAGCCATTAGCAGTCTGCCGTTGACGTGATTCCATCACACGACTCCCATAATGTGGCAGTTTATGGCTATCTTCTGTGATCTCAGGGCAATCGGACTCCTCGGCCCAATCCCGTGATTGCCACCGGAGCATCCATATTGGATGAGAGGATGCCATTACGTGGCTCAAGCACGTTCCCTAATGGCCAACCCCATAAATCCTCATTTGGACGCTGCTCTCTGATTGGTCCGCTGATCTGGCACGACATTTACCATTGGCCAGTCAGGTCATGGCCCGCCCCTTCCATAAAAATCTCGGCAATTTGGGAATTCCTTTCTCCACACCACCACCCTCCACCTTTCCCCCCGTCCATTTTTCCATATTCCTTTTCTTTCTCTGATTGGTAGATTTATTCTTATTTTATTTATTTATATTTGTTTTTTTTTTAGTTTCGATTCTTTTTTTTCCCTTCACTATATATATATATATATATATATATATATATATATATATATATATATATATATATATATATATATATATATATTTAAAATTTAATCTGTGAGATTTATTCTGTGAATATATATATATTTTTTTCTGGTAGGGTTACCGAATTATTTTAATACTTAATATAGGAAAGAATATAAATAATTATAAATATAGATCTATTTTTTGAATATCAAGAAATCGAAAATAATAAATTAAATCGATTGATTTTAAATAAGTATAAATATTTAAAATATTTCAGTACGATTTTCGCATTAACATTTTTAAAATCGTACATTTCTCTCTCTCTTTCACTCCAATCCAAGGGGAAAAAACTACGCACAGCTAAAAGGTCATAAATCCTTAAACTTTATTGATGTTAATGAAAAAGAAGTCGTAGAAAAGAAAACTATTATAATAAGTCTATTTTTTCAGACGAACTAATGATAGACTATGATCATTTTAAATAGTGAATATTCTATTTACATCTCTAATTTGCATATCCAGACAGTATCTGACTATATTTGCATATATTTACATATTATATTTATACGAAATATGAAGCAACAAATCACGGATTTTTCTTTCCATATAAAACAAACTCTCTCTTCCTACTATTCTTACTTCGATAATAGAAAATATATTGGGAAGAGGCCTGGCTCATCAGTGGTGAACCCTTCCAAAGGATTTACCAGTTTAATCCACCAGACCGCTTCTTACATAACTACTATTGCACAATTATAGTAAAAACGCAAGAAGGTTATACCCTTTCATCATGTATATGGGGCTTCAGACAATAACTATGAAAGATATTTGATACACAGTGACCTTTATTAAAGACACACGAAATAACCAAGTGTGAACAAAATTGCTTTTGTCTCTTAAAAAAAAAAACAGACGACCGACGATATCAAAAACCTTCCACTTCCTTAAGTTTTGTCCATGAGTGTATTGAAAGATTCTGTTTATATATCCGACACTGAAGTAGGGATTCTTGGTTTACTAAATCTAGGATTTATGTGAAAAAAATCGCAAAAAATATTATTATTTTTTTCACATTTTGGGCTATATTACAAACATAATATGCAATCTCAAACATTAACCTTTCTACACAAACCACGCAGATTTTTTTTATATTAATGCAAATTTTCTATTATAACTCCTTATTTTGGTCAATTTGGTAAAAAAAAAAATGCTTGTTTACTACGCTTTCGACCTCTGGCCTTCATCAGTACAAGGTCGACTTAAAATTCGTAATACCTTTAACAAAAAATAAACACTTCGGTCAGCTAGAGTTTTATTTTATCAACGTTTCAACAGAAATATTTTGTCTTCGTCAGGAGAAATATTATCACGCATCACGTGAGAACTCCCTCACAACCTCAGAATAATTTTTAACGCCTTGCCAAATGCTTTATTTTAATTTATTTCTTCTGACGAAGACAAAATATTTCTGTTGAAACGTTGAGAAAATAAAAAAACTCTAACTGGCCGAAGTGTCTATTTTTTACAGAAATATGAATGCCGGCCAGACAACCTCTATCTTCAAAATTTAACAACCAAAAAAGCTATCTTTAAAAAATTAGTATCTTTAAACTCCCTTACAAGTAAACACAATAGAAAAATAAGGATAACCCAGGCACCTGGAGCGCAAGAAACGCCTACTGCCCGGGCTGTCCAGCTAACTAGTCGAAACCAGTAAGTAAACACAAATTCTCTTATGCTATATATAATTAAAATTACTTCTGCATAGAGAAAGATTAATGCTATGATAGGAATTATTATAATAGATGAGTGGCATATAATTTCAATCATATCATTATCGTGGGCAGAGAAGTAATATTTTTGATAATATATAGCATAAAAGAAATATAAATGCCCAATATTATGATGCATTGCGCGCCATCTGTTATGAAAATTCGAAACTATTATAGACGCGTATGATTCTTTTAAATATTGAATAATATCTACTACCCTTACTGCAATGGAAAAATTATGCCAGGCCTTCCCATTAATTTTTCCATTACATTAGATATTATTTAATTTTTAAAAGAATCATACGCGTTTATAATAGTTTCGAAAAATATCCAATATATTTGTTAAATTTTATCGATAGAGGACACATTTATAATTATAATTGCAAATAAAATATTATTTTATATCGATTGTGTGAAGTAATTTGTTCATCTCTTACAATATAGTAAAGCTGCAAGCTTCCTACCGAACTCAGAATTGTAAAAAAAACCAAGCGACTATGAGGTTTTACAAAGTTGTCCTAAAAGTTCATAAACACTTGCAAAAAATTGAAATACCAATATTATTCGTCGTTATGTATAATGTCTTTGTATTATGAATAAAGTAATTTTATTATTATGTATTCGCAGTAATAATATTATTTGCGAAGTAATAAGAAAAACTACTTTTTAAGAGGGGTCGGTGGAAGGATGGTCTAAACCGTTGGTTTTCGACCGCATTGGGCACTTTTTATCTGATTAAAAAAAAAAGCTCCAATGGCCCCCGATTCTTGAAAAAGTCCAACCCCACCAGCGAGTGCAAGTAACCAAACGGGGCTCTGGCATATTTGTAAGTGCAAAGTCAAACTGCTTTTCACATATGTAGATATGTAGTGTACTTACAGTAAAAGCAGTCACCTACTTCTACCCACCATGGTTATCATGGCTTGTACCACGTGTACTAAGGATAAGCAAAAAACATATTTTAAGAAAAATACAAACTTTTGGGACAACCTTCTAAGTCTATTGAAACTGAACAATACATCAAAATAGTATAAATAGTATTGGGTTCATGTTGATAAATTAAGAGATAGGGGCATTTCCTGGTCGTTCAACTAAGTCATCAGAAACTTTTAGTTGCACGATCTGGATATTTCTTTCTCTTAATTGAACAAGATATCTATAAAGATGAAGGTCATCTCTCCCGTCAAAACAGACGTCAAAACTAGACGCCATCTATTGACCGTCTCCACAAACTAGCGGCCTCGGGTCAGTGACAAAGCCACAACACCAGCTTTGGTAAACTGAGAAGCGTCCACCTAGAGACCATGGTTTCGGGCTAATAGCCCTCGTCAGTCTAAGGCAGACTTTATTCCATGGGATCCGCACAGTATTTAATGGAATATTTACAATCTTCCAAAGAGGTGTTTAGCTTGCATATATTTAATCTATGGCCAAAATATAGATGGACATTTTTCTTGGAGGATATTGATCTATAAAGATGAAGGTGGCCTCTCCCGTCAAAAAAGACATGTCAGTAGAAATTCGAACAAGAGAGACAGAAGACGAAGACATCCTTTACCTGCTTACCGAAACCAATGAATCCTTCCTCTTTTACCGAAAAAAAAGTATATGCTATCTTTCATCAGTGGCTAAAGAATTTGACCGAATAGATAAACAGAATGGTTAGGATAAGTGCCTCGCACATGTCATATTCTTTTTAGAAGGCACCGACTAAATGTTGGTTTGAAGATATGCAGAAGACAATTAACATAATTTTATTGACATCTTGTCAATACGTACAAAAGTGCACAGTCTGTACTATTTTAAAGTGATAATTATACATACAGGGTGTCCCATAAGTCCAGAAAACTTTTATTTTTTAAATTAAAAATTAAAGGGAAAACTAGAATAAGAAAAACTATAACTATTCTATTTTAGGTAATAGATTTAGCTTTAATATATTACCTAAAATATAAAATAGTTAAGTTTTTTTTTATGCTAGTTTGCCTCTTAATTTTAATTTAAAAAATAAAAAGGTTCAGGACTTATAGGCCACCCTGTATATATATGTAATATGGTGAGGGTCTGGTAGCTCTTGTAGAATATTGTCGACTAAATATGTGATGAGGTATCCAGTCGACTTAAACTATGGTGTGAGTCCCTGTCAACTCTCGCTATACTTTGTTGACCGAGAGGAACAGTCAGGATGGGGAGTTTTCCAGTACCTCTCTGCACCTTGTAAGACCTTTAAAAGTTCTCACAGAGTACAGGCAGTCGTGGTCGAGGTAGAGGTCCACACAAAAAACGAAGACACAGTTGCACTAAGAAAGTTCCGTTAACAGATAAAAGTTGAGCTAGGAGCGAAAGATGGAGAGATAGAAGATTTCTTACTGGTCTACATGATGGATGAGGAGGACCTGAGGTACAACCGACGAGGGCTCGCGCAGATGGTAAAACTAACTGTATTTTTAGGTTAAAACGGGGCTTTATATACCTTTTCTGAGAAAGAGGGTTTTGCCCCAGATGTGAGAGGGGCGTCTGGTGACATTCTAAACTGGCGCCGTCCTGACAGTTTCCAATCTATCTTTAGACCTTGTTGTTTTGTGACTTCCATCTATCTCGAATTTAGACGTTTTTGCCCTTTTGCGTTAGCTCAACTCTTAATCTATTACAGAGTTTTATTTATTTATCCTCAATTTGTACAAAGTACATTACATATAATGATGTAATGACACATGTCAATAATGCGTATAATCATTTACAGATGTGTTTCTATTATACAACATGAAAATCTTGTTATAAGTTATATACAATATGGGGTTGTTGGCTTAAATTACCATATATATATAACACTATGTACAATGAATATGGCGCCTCTACCACCGCTGCAGAGTTTGGTGGAGAATCACCAGCGGGTCTCCAGCGACACCACGTATTTCGACATCTACGAAGAAAACGTAAATATGTAGAAGACATATTAATCTTATGGATAAAGTACTTTAAATAGGTTTCCTTAGGATGTTTTGTCAACAGGATTATTTTGTGCGAAAGGCAAAACAGAAAACGCGTGCACAGAAGGTGGATAGAAACCTCGGAGTCCTACAACCAATACATATCCCCCCTATATACCATTATCGACAAGTTATTCCTTCCATGGTAGACAAATGATAAAGTGGAACATATCTTAGGAAAAGATATGATAACAATAACTTTTTTTTTTTTTTTCAAAAAGAGTTACATGTTTCCTCTAAAAAATGTAACGAATCCATTTACACATTCTTATTCACACCATGAAAATAAAATAACAGTATAAGAAACCACAAAGATATTTACACTTGCAATCTTGACTCCTGGTCAGTGCTGTGGCCCTCGCAGATATGGTCCCCTGATGTCCTGCAGCTCTCCAGCAGTCTTTCTATGACTGTTGGCTCCTCGGTCCCCCTGGTCTTGATCCATTATTGTCTGCCAGGTCATCTGCTCTAGGTCGTTCTCTCCTGGATCTCTTCATAATAATAATAAAAGAATCGGCAGGCCACACCGTTCGAAAGGCTGGCTCACTTTGGCGATCTCAGGGGATGACGATACAGATATCGAAAGCCTCATTCAAAAAATGATTAAAAAAGAAGTAAACAACATTGTCGCTAATAGGAACTCTTCCATCTCTGAACAGCTGGAAGAGAAGGTCTACCTGAAGACAAAAGAAACGTTTGCATCAATTCTAAAACCTCCAAAACTTCCAAGTGGCTATAAAGTCATGGTTCGAGACGGAGAGAAGGTGAGATTTTAAACCGCGAATATCAAACTGATACCAGTCAATGTCAACCAGTGATTCCGATCTGTTTTGATTGCAATTGACCGGGAAATGCGGTACAATTATGTAGAGAACGACCCACTAGTACTAGAAAAATGGTATGAACGAACTGGTCCAATATTGTAATAGAGGTCGGGACTACGGCAATAGAGATACAATCTTTATATTTTTAATGCACATAGAATAAAGCATAGACTACAGAATCTGTAAGAATGCTTCATTCTATGAACCGAGTACAGAATGTATTTGGAAAAGTTATGGTTTACCTTCTATCTTGAGAAATGTTCTCTCTGTCGGGCTGAGAATTTCTCCTCAATTTCCGAACTGGGAACGATTGTTCAGCGTTTGTCCATTTAAGTTTCTTTTTAATTATTACCTTTGTAATGTATAAAAATAAAAAGGTCAGGTGTTGATATTAAAAATAAAGAAGGCATATCCTGACCACGAACACATGTGCTTTTCAGATGGCAGAGAGCGCCATCTAATGGAACATAAATCAACTAAATGTTCCCTGATATTTAACCAACCCCCCTATTTCTACCATTCTATCTTTCTATTCATTTTACCTTCCAGAACTTTCTTCAGCAATCTATTTTCCTTTATACACATTTCTCATTCAATTCTTCTATCGTTTTCAATTTGAATACATACACTGGATGCCATAGGCATTGTTTCTATCCCAATCCTCTCAATAATTTCTTTATTCTTCTGATCCTATCAACCTATCTCTAATGCTTTCTACTCTCCCTCTTACAGATCTAGTTTTCAATTTAGAACGTTTGTAAATATGGTAAAAGAGTGCTATATGCTGGGATAGCGTGATATCAGGGGTTTACTGTATGCTTAAAGTTGAGCCAAAGAACAAATATCAATATTTGTCGCTAATGCTTCGGAAAAATACAAGATAATTCAACAATCGATAAGGAAAGATCAAATATTCTAAATAAACTGAGAGAATAATTAGAAAAACAATAACATGACTCAGAACGAAATACTATAAATGAATAGCAATACATTCAGATGGCACAAGAACCTATAGGACATGCAAAAATTGTCCTGGTGTGAAACTAACACCTACCCACACATATTCTCATGTCCAGCAATGGCCACAGCCTTGCAGAAAATTGACATGGACCCAGAGCAGCAGCTTTACACACCCAAGATAGAGGACATGCTGTGATAGAGATATACGGAGAGATCTGAGGCTCTTCATTGGACACGACAACAACAACAGAAAATTGACATGGACCCAGAGCAGCAGCTTTACACACCCAAGATAGAGAACATGCTGTGATAGAGATATACGGAGAGATCTGAGGCTCTTCATTGGACACGACAACAACAACAGAAAATTGACATGGACCCAGAGCAGCAGCTTTACACACCCAATATAGAGAACATTGCTGTGATAGAGATATACAGAGACATCTGAGGCTCTTCATTGGACACGACAACAACAACAGAAAATTGACATGGACCCAGAGCAGCAGCTTTACACACCCAAGATAGAGAACATGCTGTGATAGAGATATACGGAGAGATCTGAGGCTCTTCATTGGACACGACAACAACAACAACTCTATGCTTAAAAGAAGTGTAACGTTTTCTGTTCCTTTCGGGGCTTCCCCATTTTCAATCTAGAAAACACAGTGTTTACTTGCTCTTTTATTATTAATAGCCATTTTACACGTAGTACAGCCCATCATTGGCTACTGCTATTACTGTAAGTGCACCACATGTCTACACATGTGAAAAGCAGTCCGACTTTTGCACTTACAAGTGTACCAGGGCCCCGATTGGTTACTTGCACTCACTGGTTGGGGTTGGATTTTGTTAAGAATTATGTGGTTCATTGAAGCAATTTTAATTTAAAAAAATTTAATTAGAAAAAAAAAGAGCCCACTGCGGGATTCGAACCCGGGTCGTAGCTTTTGAAAGCCGACGGCTTATACCACTCGTCTAATGACCCTTGCCTTCTAAATAAAACAAATAAGACTTAAGTCTGAAGATCCACCTAGTTAGTTAGGCAATATCTGAACATGGCTACAGGAACATGGAATAACTAAATAAACATTAAATTAGGCATTGGATTGTATTGAAGATAAATATTTAAAAAAATATTCATTGATTTTAATATTACAATATATAAATAATTTGTTTTTAAATAGAGAAACTTTTTTTTTAATCATAAGAAATATTTTGGAAACCATCCAAATATAGAATCAAATTACGAATTGAAATCATTCCAGATTTAATTCACACATTCTATAGAATAGTGTCTAGGCATGTACAAAAAATGTCTTTTACAAAAAATTGTAAGAAATTTGGGCAGATCTTAAATGATGACTTTAATTGTGAAATCGGATTGGGCGGCAAAAAGTGTAAAAAAGAGGGAAATGGGGGACAGTGTGTGAGGGGAAAGGAGGGGATGTCTATTCATAAGCCTTCGTATTGTAGCTGCGGTTGTAAGCCATCGCTAACGAGGCTACCCCCAAAACACCATTGTAACTCAGTGATACAATTATATTAGTCCGTAACTAAAAAAACAATCCGTTTTATCAATTAATGAATCCATTTTTTTAAAGGTTTTAAAACTCAAGCGTATTGTTGTTTGCGTAAAATTGGCGTTAAAAAGCGTAAATTCGTTGCCCCACTCGCCGCGAAAAACGTTGAATGGATTTAGAACACTGCTTTAGAGGATATCATCTGCTTTTTTTTTGTTGGGAATGTTTTTAATCGGCTGATTAAGCTCACGAGTAATTAAGCAGCGGGTGGTAATTACGATGTTAATTATTTAAAACTGACGCCACCAGACCTTGCGATAACTTCTCGGCATTTTTGCAGACGTTGGCTTCTTTACTTCCTTCATGTAGTCTGCTCTCTATCTTATCATCATTGTTCATTCAATGAATATTTGTAGTTTTGTTATTTTTAATGTGTGTGTTAGAAATGTATTATTTTTTTATTTTATATATTCACACATTTATTTAATTAATATAAATATATTATTATATAATTTTTATAAATTTATTTTTATTTATTGATTGTTTTGTGTATCGTCTGTTTTCTATCATTATTATTATTCATAGAAGGAAGCGAATAAATTCTCTTACCCTTCAATATTTAATTTATTGTGTATTATATATTTGTCGTTCTTTATAAGAAATCCATACATCCTTTATTTATAATCTATTTTTATCTGAATGATTTATCTGTATCTAATTATATTTTCCATTAATGTGTTAACAATTCATATACAGATTTTGAATCCAATATATTTTATATAATTTTAATTTTATTGATTATTTTTTAGTGATATAGTTTATTTTTTCACACACATCTTGTCAATATATACATACTGACTAAATAAGCGTTTAAATTTATTAAAGTTGAGTTTTATATATCTTTAATTATTTACATTTTTTATTTAAAATAAAGTTACGGGAGGATTTATGTATATTTATTTATTTATATGATTAAATAGAAAAATACCATCAAAAAGTTCATTTTATTGTGAGATATTGTTTCTGTTAGCTCAGTTACTCTCTCTCTTTTGGTTACATTTTATAATTTTCCTTAATTGTGTTGTATATATATTAATTAATTGTTATCACAGAGTGTGTGTAAGCTCACAGGTAAATAGGCGCTTACCAAAAAAAAAAGTTCCTTTGTTTAATATTAGTTTCCCTTTTATATTTTGTTCTCTCTCTTGTAAATCAATAAATATAATGTTTAATTAATAATTATTGGAATCAGTTTCATTAAATATTCTAAGCGAAGTCAACAAATTGTTACTTTTAAAAGGGCTTTTTTGCCTCATATATAAGTAAAAAGAAATATTTTCTCGTATTATTATTTATGAAAGTTTTTGGATAATTTATAAATTAATTATTTCACCGAATTTCTAAAATATTTTTCATTAATTTTTATCATTCAGTTTTGTATATATTATTGTATTATATATATAATAGTTTATATTAATACAAAATATATTCATTCAATACCAATATTTTTAATAAAGAGCCAATATTTTTTATTTAAAAATTGACGGAAAGATTTTGGTAAAATTTCTTATTAGATTATTTTTAACAGATAAAGAAAATTAATAAAAAACAATAAAAATATTTAAAAATACACTAAAGTAATTACTAAATGAATTTATTTAGACATTTAATTTGCAGCGAATTAAATAGGACGATACATCAGTAAATACCTATTTCTGACTATTGACTAATATATATATTTGAGAAGTCAGGAATAAAGGTGTAAATAAAGATAAACATGTGGCGATTTTACAATAAATATAAAAGTCAAATACTATAAATGAATGTCATAATTTGTATATAATTGTATGCCCCCCGACCCACTATGCATGTACAATGTATGATTTTCAAAGATTTAATAAAGAAGAAGGTAACTGGAGGAAAGAAGTAGCAACAAAACATAGGAAATAGGTTTAAAGCGGGCACAATTATAAATAACTTGTACAGTCAATACTTCCTGACAGAAGGCCGGACGTATCTAGTGACCGCAGAAGTTATATTAGTCGAGAAACACTCAATACTTCCTGGCAAAGCAGGACGTATCTGGTGACCAGAAGTTATAAAAGTAGAGAGACACCCCATACTTCCTGACAGAAGGCCGGACGTATTTGATAACGCGGAAGTAAATAGAGTCGAAATAACACCCGACACTTCCTGACAAGATCGGCGGTATCTTCCATCAAAGCAGCCGCAGATCCAATTAGAAAGATCCACTAAGTAGGTCAACCAATAGGAAAACGGGCACGTTCCATCCTTCGACCAATGGGAAGGAAGACAACTCGTGGTGTTAAATCGAAAGACAAGAATGGTCAGTTGTGATTCCGCTTCCAACAAGGTGACATCTACTCTCGAGGCCTCTCTCCCTCTGCTCATCCCACAGCTAAGTTCAATCACCGCCATGTGATCAGATAATTAACAATCCAAATCGCTCCGCTCTTCTCAAGCTTTCTTTCCTCCAACCCAGTTGCCTTTTATTTTCAAACCCCATCACGTGTCCTGATTATTCCTAACTGTATGCTTCAACTTCCACTCAAACGACTGCGTTTCAACCAATCCTCACCATTCAAATCAAACAACAAGAAATTCCGCAACGATATTGTCACATGAATATATTTATTTATCTCCATAATTCAATGTGAATTTGTAATATATTAATTTGTGAAACAACCATTTACTCGAATCATATAGCGGTAAGAAGTTTATATTAATATATAAATATTTTAGCAACCCACTGAAGACGCTGAGAACTATTTCAGAAAATATATAACAATAGAACTCTATAATTTCTACAGATCAATTGTAAATAGATTCATACACAAAAGAAGTAGTGGGGAAAGTTTTAGATGTGTAAATAAATCCCTTTTCAAACAAAGGCTCACGTGCACATGGGGAAAGGGAGGGAAAATTGCTGTATTATTTTGTTGTTGTATGACGAATCCATACAGGGCAATGGGCCCTAATAAAGTCTTTTTGTTGTTGTTATAAATATTTTAGAATCCACTGAAGACGCTGAGAACTGTTTCAGAGAAGAAAAATATAGCAATAGAACCCTATAATTTCTACAGATCAATTGTAAATAGATTCACACACAAAATAGGTAGTGAGGAAAGTTTTAGAACAGATGTGTAAATAAATCCCTTTTCAAACAAAGACTCACGTGCACATGGGGAAAGGGAGGGAAAAAATACTGTATTATTTTGTTGTTGTATGGCGAATCCATACAGGGCAATGGGCCCTAATAAAAGCCTTTTGTTGTTGTTATAAATATTTTAGATAATAAAATGGCATATATTGGATTTATTAAAATATTTATTTGCCCATATTTCGGTTGGCTGAACGCCAAACCTTTATCAAGGCATTACATTTTTGTATGACAAATATGTAAAAAAAATTAATAATAAATTCAAAAATGTAATGCCTTGATAAAGGTTGGCGTTCAGCCAATCGAAATATTGGCAAATAAATATTTTATTAAATACAATATATGCCTTTTTATTATCTAATGAATTAAATATGTATTGCTCTATTTTCAAAACAAATATAAATATATGTGTGTGCAATTAAAAAGCATATATAAGATCAAAATATATTGTATTTACCAATATTTCAGTTAGCTGAACGCCAACCTTTTTCAAGGTATTATAACGTATTTATGTCAGCAACAAACTCAGAGCCATATAACGTCAAGAGAATTAAGTTGCAAAAGATATTTCGCCTATATTCAATGGGGGGAGGGAAATTACAGACAAAATAAATTTTGTAAAATAAAGGTATAAATATTTTAGATGCTAACAATAACGCCTATTTTATGTTTACAATTATTTTGTACTATGTGTAAAAAAAATGTTTATTAAAATGAGATAAAAATAACATTATATATAAAAGAAATAATGAACTAAAATTATTTTGAAAACACAAAGCGCATAAAATGTTTGCAAAGTTGGTTAAATTAAAACATTAATAATATATTGTAAATACACAATATTGTAAAATTTGAAATGAATTATAAGTTGAAAATGTGTATCTTTAAAAGATGATAGCACACAAATAAAACCTTTGAAGACATTGAACTATCATAAAAAATATATAATATTTTTGAAAATAGAGCAATCCATATTTAATTCATTAGATAATAAAAAGGCATATATTGGATTTAATAAAATATTTTTTTGCCAATATTTCGGCTGGCTGAACGCCAACCTTTATTGAGGCATTACAATTTTGTATAAACAAACTCAGCGCGGCATTGTGTTATAATATATATATTTTATATTGATACGTGCTGTAAATATTTCATAATTATTATTTTCATCTTTAACTTTTCATAGAATATTATTTAAATAATCATCATCACTTGACATTGTTTACATAAGTTTTTTTGTAAAAATGGCTGAAGTGAGTTAAAAATAAAAAGCTAACAAGACATACATTTTTGATTATTTCTTTCTTTTACATTAAACAACAGCGACAAAAGAAAAACTACATACATCCGCAACATATTTGGCGCAGCTCGACAAGGATACGAAAGAAAATTAAAAAGGTAAATTTTTAATCAAAAGATTATATATTTCAAATTTAAATAACTCATTTAGAAACATCTTTATTTTTATAATGGCAAATATACATAGATTTGAAAAATATTCTGGCAGTAAGAATAACATAAAGATTGAAAGTTGGATTAAGTTGTATGAAGTAGAAAATTTAAAGGCAAATGATGAAGAAAAAATACACAATCTTATCTACTATTTAGCAGATGAAGCCTTAGAATTTTTTGCTGATGAAATTCTTACAAATGCACATATAAAGAAATGGGAAACTGTAAAAGATAAACTCATTGCCAGATTTAAGCCTTGCATATATAGTCCCATTGTATTAGCATCTAGCAGAAAGCTCCTTGCAAGTGAAACAGTGGAGACTTATTTTAAAGAAAAAATGGACTTACTGAATCAAACATCCTTGAAAAAGGAAGAGAAAATACAACTACTAACAGATGGGCTACCTTTGAATTGGAGGGATGTGTTTGCAGCAGCACAACCTGCAGATCCAACCAAATGGATACAAGTTGCACTTTCTGTTGAGCATAACAGGCAACAAAGTAAGCTAAGAAATTTGTTTAAACCCAAAGTGTGCACTCTATCTCAACAGGAAAGATCAGCTTCAGATTGCCCATTTTTCTGCCCAATTTGCATGAAGAAAAGAATTAAAGTGAAACATTGGTTGAATGAATGTCCTGATTATGACCCCAATTATAAAACACAGAGAGATCATCTAAAAATACACAACCAAAACAATTCATTACAACAGTCACTGAATCAACCACAAGTAATGAAACAAACAAAGTAACTTGCTTATCAACTAACAATCCTCCTAATAAATTGATAGACTTTAAAATTTGTGTCAACAAACATCCTTTACAAGCCTTCATGGACACAGGTGCTACCATATCTTTAATAAGTCAAAATTTAATAAAAAGTTTGAATTTACATTCTTTAATAGATTCTCCCATGCAAATTCAACAAGCTAACTCATTAACCAAAACTTTGGGATATGTTCATGTAAATTTGCAAATTCACAATAAAACTAGAAAGGTCAAACTTCATGTAATACCTAATTTAAAATTCCAGCTACTCATTGGCTTGGATATTGCAGAAGACTTTGAACTTATTGTTGACACTAAAGATAAAACAGTCTACACTAAGCAATCAGCAGAAATGGCACTTGTTTGCACAACCTGTAATCAGTTGCAACAACAACAACAGAACCAGATTCAACAACAACAACAACAGCAACAACAACAGAACCAGATTCAACAACAACAACAACAGCAACAACAACAGAACCAGATTCAACAACAACAACAGCAGCAACAACAGAACCAGCTCCAACAACAGCAACAAAACCAGATCCAGCAACAACAGCAGCATCAGCTCCAGCAACAACACCAGATGCAACAGCAGCAGAGACAACAACATCAAAGACAGGCAGATCTCAGCTTCATTGAAGACCCTCAAGATCATCAAAACACAGTGATGGTCAAGAAGAGAGGACTACTCAGGGCTGTGGTGCCTGCTTCTTTTAAAGAACATGTTCTGAAGGAATATCATGATAACATGAGTCACCCATCCATGAACAAAACAGTCAAATTAATAGTTCCTTTATTTTGGTGGTCAGACATGGTACAGGAAATTAAATCTTATGTGAGATCATGCAAGACATGTCAACTGACCAAATCATCTAACCCCTCAACCTCGGTAGAAGATGCTAGAAAACTGGCTATAAAAAGAACTCAACATCCTCGTGAGATTTCTAAAAGAAGACATGATTCAAGACATCCCGACATTGAATTTAAAGTTGGAGATCTCGTTCTTAAAAGAATTCCCTACAATGATCCGAGGCTAATTAAAACAGCTCCCAAATACGAAGGACCATTCCAAGTTTTGAGAAGATTGTCTAAAGTGACTTACGAACTCTCTACAACGGATCAAGACAACCCACCAAGAAATCCCACAGGAGATCCTATAAAGGCTCACATCTCTCAATGAAAGTCATTTATTCTCCGTGAATAAATGCATCAGAGCGGGGGTAAATGATACGTGCTGTAAATATTTCATAATTATTATTTTCATCTTTAACTTTTCATAGAATATTATTTAAATAATCATCATCACTTGACATTGTTTACATAAGTTTTTTTGTAAAATGGCTGAAGTGAGTTAAAAATAAAAAGCTAACAAGACATACATTTTTGATTATTTCTTTCTTTTACATTAAACAACAGCGACAAAAGAAAAACTACATACATCCGCAACAATATATAATACTTTATATATGATATCCATTTAATAACTATTATAACACTATGCGGGGCGCTGAGTTTGTGTATACAAAAAAATGTAATGCCTTGATAAAGGTTGGCGTTCAGCCAGCCGAAATATTGGCAAAATAAATCTTTTATTAAATCCAATATATGCCTTTTATTATCTAATATATATAATATGTAATCGAATTTGAAATAAACTTAAACGATGTTAAATAAACTTTAACAAAGACTAAGTTTATTTCATTTTTTTTTTCAATAATTTATACATATTTTTTATGATAGTTCAATGTCTTCAAAGGTTTCATTTGTGTGCTATCATTTTTTAAAGATACACATTTTCAACTTATAATTTATTTCAAATTTTACAATATTGTGTATTTACAATATAATTTTACAATGTTTTAATTTAGCCAACTTTGCAAACAATTTATGCGCTTTGTGTTTTCGACATAATTTTAGTTCATTATTTCTTTTATATATAAAATGTTATTTTTATTTAATTTTAATAAAAAATATTTTTACACATAGGGCAAAATAATTGCAGACATAAAATATGCGTTATTGTTAGTATCTAAAATATTCATACCTTTATTTTACAAAATTGATTTTGTCTGTAATTCCCCCCAATCCCCCCCATATAGGCGAAATATCTTTTGTAACTTGATTCTATTGACGTTATGTGGCTCTGAGTTTGTTGTTGACACACATTAATATGTTATAATACCTTGATAAAGGTTGGCGTTCAGCCAACTGAAATATTGGTAAAATAAATGATATTTTGATCCAATATTTATGCCTTTTTAATTAAAGATCGTTTTATGGAGTGATCTATTTTTAAAAAAAGAGATATACACAGTGTGGCAAATAATTTTTAAGAATGGGTTTGTAAAATAAAATAGAAACAAGCTAATTCAATTTCTACTGTTTTTTTTAATTCAAAATAATCCCCTCCGGATTCAATACATATGTTACAACGATTTAATAAGGAATTAAATGCCTCTTGCAGGCCACTTTGAGGAATCGCCTCCAAAGTGCACGTCGCAGCTTTCTGGATGGTCGGGATATCATAAAAAAAAAAAAAAACCTTTTAACTTCAATTTTATTTTTGGGAATAAATAAAAGTCACATGGTGCTAAATCAGGCGAGTACGGAGGTTGATTCAACACACAGACGTTATTTTTGGCCAAAAAGCGACGAACAATGAGTGAGGAGTGACTCGGTGCATTATCATGCAGCAAACACCAACTGTCTTCATCGCGATATTCTGGACGAATGCGACGAATTCTGGCAATCAAACGTTTCAAAACGTTTAAATAATACTCTCCAGTAATGGTTTGTCCAGCGGTAACAAATTCTTTGTGGATAATACCTCTACTATCGAAAAAGGTAATCAGCATTGTTTTGATTTTTGATGGCACTTTTCGCGTTTTTTTGGCTTGTGGAGAGTTTTTTGACTTCCATTCGGCACTTTGGCACTTTGTCTTTGGGTCATACTGAAAACACCATGTTTCATCCCCCGTAACAATTGATTTCAGGAAGTTTGAATCATTTTCATAGGCAGAAATGATGTCCCTGCAATGTGCAATTCTCAATGATTTCTGCTCGCCCGTTAAAGTGTGTGGAACAAATTTAGCATAGACTTTAGTTTTACCCAAATCTTCATGCAGAATGGTTCGAATCGTTTCTTTGTTGATGTGTAAAACCTCTGCCATCATTCTCAGGGATGCACTGCGATTGTTTGCAAAAAATTCTCGCACTTTTTCTATACTTTCTGGTGTCTTCGAAAAACTTGATCGTCCAGTATGCTTATCATCTTCTAGCGTATTTCTTCCATCCGAAAAACGTTTGTGCCAAATGAAAACATTTGATTTACTCAAACATAACGTACCCTAAACTTGCTTCATCAAAATATATGTTTCCGATGCACTTCTACCAAGTTTTGCATTAAATTTAATGACCGCGCTCTGTTCCATCTCAGAATTCCGACGAACACAAATTTTTACTTTTCAAAAATCGCCTGTATGGTTTTAAAAAGTTAACCAAAATGGCTGAAACAAAGCCACGAGCTAGATAAGGCTTCGAATATATATACGCATGTGCAATTTAATAACTGGCTCTGCTATTGGCTTTTATCTAGCGCGAGTCTTAAAAATTATTTGCCACACTGTGTATATATATATATATATATATATATAATTAAAAAGGCATATATTGGATCAAAATATCATTTATTTTATCAATATTTCAGTTGGCTGAACGCCAACCTTTATCAAGGTGTTATAACTTATTTAATGTGTGTCAACAACAAACACACACATATATATATATGTGCGTGTGGAAACCTTTTAAAAAAAATAATATACATACATATATATAACATTTTTAATTATTCATTTATTTATATACGTCTCTCTCTCTCTCTCTCCCGATAGCACAAAAATAGGCTAATATAATAAATGACGATATATTTACCTACCATACGATATTGCCAGCCATTAATCTGTGGGTCCCCGTGTAGAAATCCATACATCAAAAGAATGTTTTATTGTCGTCTGGCAGAGATGCAAAATGTCGCCGAACACGACTTTGCACTCGACCGCAAAATGACGGATTGCAGACCAAACTAATTGGAGGCAGACGACTGGGAAATCTTTCCCGCGCGCGCCCCCAGGCAGCCATTTTGTCGCGCATTTACCTTTTCGCCTGCAAATTTATTAACCCAAGTAATAAGTATTAAATTTAGTATTATCATACATTTTAAGTAAGTGATATAATAACATTTTCTTTAATAATGTATATTAATTAATTATATTTCAATTTTGTATTCTTTAGTGTGAATGGTGTATTTATATAAAAATTCATTTAAGGAAAATGTTGACTATTTAGTTATAGGCTTTGCATTTTTAAGAGACAAGTTTTTACACACTTTAATTACATAGTAACATCTCAACACACACACAACATACATTTAACTATGCCAAGTTGTTTTAAATTATCAGTTTTTTTTCGAATTTTAAATGATTGGCTAAGTAAAAAGCAACTTTCATTTTTTAGAGTTCTATAAAATATGAGCGATATTTACCCCAAAACTTATAACGAAGCACAATTGACTTAAATATTTTATTGCGAAAATTTGATGTTTTTTTTTTCTTTTGAAGTCAATAACTATTCAAATAGGTATTTCATTAATAAATACATTTAGAAAATACAAAATAAAGAAGGCATATCCTGACCAGAAGCACATTTGCTTTTTAGCCGAAAGAGCGCCATCTAGTGGAACAGAAATTAACTAAACATTGATTTAGCCTGTTCCCTGATATTTGGCCAACCCATTTTCTTGATAAATCAAGAAAAGCTATCCACGAACGCGTTTCGCGCTGTTGGTACTCATCAGTGTGAAGCAGGCTGTACCACTGCGACGAAAAATCTTTTTGATCCCAGAGGCTTCTTGAGAAACCAAGAAATGGGTATTTAAGGCCAAACTTACGTAAATACAGGGTCCATTATGAAAGAAATGAGCATTTACTGGCAAAATACATTTTTTGATCGTAATTTGTGCAAATGTTCAATATTCTTCAAAATACATTCCTCCTGCATCAATACACTTGCGAAGACGCGTTTGCCACGCCTGAAAGGCACCCTGAAGCTCCTCGAAAGGAATGCTTCTCAGGAACGTTGTAACATGGTGTTGGATGTTTTCCACGGTTTCCCAATGTTTTCTTTTCATCTCTCTCTTGAGTCTAGGAAACAAAAAGAAGTCACATGGAGCTAAGTCGGGACTTTAAGGGGGGTGAAGGATCACCGAGGTGTTGCTCCGGGCCAGGAAGTTGGTAATGATGAAGGCTGTGTGACTGGTGGCATTGTCATGGTGGAGCTTGACCGTGTCTTTAATGTCAGTCCTCACGCGTGCGATCCGGCGTTTAATCTCCTGAGCACCTCCAGGTAAAAGACTGAGTTTACAGTTTGTCCCTGCGATAAAAACTCACAATGGACTATTCCTCGGATGTCAAAGAAGACAATGATCATCGTTTTGATGCGCGACTTGCTCATTCGCGCTTTCTTGGGGCGTGGGGATGATTTTGTGTGCCATGCACAGCTTTGCCTTTTAGACTCTGGGTCGTATTCAAACATCCAGGATTCGTCTCCGGTTACTACAGAGTTCAGAAAGTCCGGTTCATTTTTAATCAAATCCAACAATTCTTGACAGCGCAAAACTCTAAGTTCTTTCTGGTCTTGCGTCAACACTTTCGGCACAAGCTTCGCACAGACCTTTCGCATTTGCAGATCCTCGGTCACTATCACATGTACCACAAATGTGGACATGTGTAATGTGTCAGTAATTTGCTGGATACTTAATCGACGGCCGGTACGCAAAACTTCGAGCACACGATCCACGTTCTCGTCAGTTCTGGCCGTTGTTGGGCGTCCTGAACGGGGTTCGTCGGCGACCTCCTCCCCGCCCTCCTTGAACGCCTTGTGCCACTTCCCAGACTGTGTTCTTTAAATACAATCGTCCTTGAAGGCTTTTTGCAGCATCTGGAATGTTTCGGTTGCATTTTTCCAAACCTCACGCAAAACTTTATGGCGTATCGTTGTTCAAGCGAACGCTCCATCGCGCTATGTTACAAAAGTTGAAAACATACTTCAAGCGGAGGCATGTATCTCCCCTCACACTGCTCGAACTCAACTGACGGCCGGGTGGATTGAAAGGGCATATCCCTCCACCACATTTCCCACGGTTTTACCTTGCTGCCATCTATCGTCGCGTCACAATAACATTATTCTCATTACTTTCATAATGGACCCTGTACGCTTAACATGTGAAAAAATAATTGTAAAAAAATATGAATGTCAGGTGTTGATATTAAAAATAATAAAGGCATATCTTGACCAAGAGAACATGTGTTTTTTAGATGGCAGAGCGCCATCTGGTGGAACAGAAAATAAATAAACATTGATTTAGCCTGTTCCCTGATTTATCAAGAAATTGGGTTGGTCAAATATCAGGGAACAGGCTAAATCAATGTTTAGTTAATTTCTATTCCACTAGATGGCGCTCTGCCATCTAAAAATCACACGTGCTTTTAGTCAGGAAATGCCTTCTTTATTTTTAATATCAACACCTAACTTTTATTTTTTTTCTAGTATTTTTCACATTCAGACAAATATTCTAAATAAAAATCACGTAATTACTTAAAATTTAATAATTTAATAGTTTATATTTTGTTTTTAAAAACTGCAATTGCTATTTATATTTTTATGAAAACTTCATTTAGATTTTTTTGGAAGCATTCTTTATATAAAAACAAACGACACACTTTTTCTTAATTTTTGAAAACTTTCTCTTATTTTCGGAAAAAATTCTGTTACTGATAAAATAACGTTCTCCATTGCATTTTGTTTATTGAATTTTTAAAGGGAGAGGTGCCGATTTAGGTACATGAATATCATCTTCCCACAATGTTGTATTCTTGCATGAAAATCAGCACTTACCACTTCACTAGCTTAAGCACTTTCAGAGAATCGGATCTATTTCATAAACCCCTCTCGTAGGATGTTATGGAATCAAAGCCGTCCCTGTACTGATGAGGGTCATTAGCCCGAAACTATGGTATACAGGTTGTTGGATTTTGTCTCTGACTTGTTCCATTATATGTATGTTCCATACGTAAATACCTGTTTTCTTTCCTTTTTTCGCTCTCCACTTCATCCATCCATATTTCCAATTTTTTTCTTCTTATTTTCCACATGAATATACCAATAATAATCTGTATATATTTACCATGTGTATATAATCTTTCTCCATTTTTACCCCTTTGGATATTTCCCACTTTCATAGGTTTCTCCGTCTTCTAACCCCAAGGAGAATCCTCTGTAAGACCTGTGTGTCTTAATAAAGTCTTTTGTGTGTGTGTGTGTTTAATTTTGTCTGAATTTGCCAAAACTGATGTTGTGAATCATTCTTAACCACCACCGTAACGTTCTATACTGGGGTGATTAAGCAAAATTAATTTATTTTTCCATTTTTTTCTTTTTGCAGGAGAGGTGTTTCGTTTGGTACATGAATAAAATCTTCCCGCAACATACACCTTATATTGTTGCATATAATTTTGTAGAGGGAATATACCTAACACTATTTATATGCCCAACATTCTTCATAAAACTTTTACCTGTAGAAGGGTGGTTTAAAATCCGAAAGCTTGTAAAACCCGAAAGCTTAGTGCAAATAAAGAAACCTCGGAGATTTATATTTGATTTAACTATTTAATGATTTTTAAAAATATTTTTTTTTATTTAAAACTTGATTACTTGTCTATCTGTCCACAAATCTTGTAATCAATTTTTGATATACTTACAGAGCACTCTGAAATTTGGTATACTTGCACACACCTGATGACGATGCAAGTTGACAAAATTTCAGACTTCTGGGTGGTTGGCAATAGTGAAGGAGTTTTTAGTTAATGAAGGAGTTTTTTAATTAATGATTTTATTTAATCATACAAACATTACAATTATAACATAATAGAAAGGAAAAATTAAATGGGAAATACAGAAATCAAAATATATATGTGCTATCGAACAACTACAACAACATCAGAGTAGTCAAATATCAATAAAATGTCATCACACAATGATAATAAGCTTGGAAATTAAATCCAACAGACTAATTTAAATTTCTATAGGTATTTACTTTTTCAAATTTTATCATCAAATTTTTCTAATAAAAGATTTTCTAAAATATTATATTTTAAATTGTACACGCGAAAGATATTTTTTTAAGTTAAAAGACCGTTCATATAGCGATGATTTTCTTTAATTAAGCGATGATTAAAGAAAATATTTCTAGCAAAAGGTTCTTCTGCAGACATATTTACACACATAGAAAGCTTAAATATTCAAAATATATTAGTAAACATGCTATAACAAGCGATAAAACAACTAAAATGATTTTTTAAAATTAATCTATTTATAGATCTATCGATTATATATCTATTTGTGTGTGTTGATATCTTACTATAAATTCAAATAGGTCTTGTGTAAAAATAAGATTTATAAAAATATTGATTTTTTAAATATTATTTTTCTATCTTTATCCTATAATTCTCAAAATAGGGTTTCAAACAATGTCTGTATATATAGGCAGAAAATATTGATTTAGATATTTATAAGAAAAAGAAAAGTGAGAGGAGAGAAAGATATATACATCTATTCCATTCGAATTTAAACAACAGACGAAAGTATATTTGGTTAGGGTAAAAAAGCAGACGACAAGATTTCTCCATTACATCTGCGAGAAGCATCCTTAATATTCTATGTCAGCGGTGTCAAATTAAATCACGATAATGGCTCCGTTATTATTTTGCAGAAGATCCGCCTAACTAATCGACACCGCAAAGTGGCGCCAAAATGAAATTATCGTCTGCGAAGATTTTTAAAACGTTGACGGCACATTTCCCAATTCAATCATGGCCGTCATTTCTTTCATTAGAGGCCACTTATTGTATTGCTGGCGGTTATCATCGTTTTTTAAATTTAATTTTGCCCTTATGGCTGGAGATTTTATTTTTCCCAGCATGCATAGCCTATGAGATAGAATTATTGATAAGTCTACTTTTTTATTTTTGGTATTATTTAAATATTTTTTATTATTCATAGAGTGAAAGGCAGTATATTATATTAAATCTAATTCGACCAGGGACACTCACGCGCAGTTTTTTTTAGTTTGATTTTTTTTCGTCTGCTTTTTAAAAAAAAGTGTACAAAAAATAAGGGTAAAATATTTTTAAATAGTTATTTTCAATACGGAGATTTTGAATATATTATAGATAAAAAAAGCGAAAGAGTTTATTATATTATTTTATAAAATAATTTAAATAATCTAATATATTAGGTCGCGTCGCATATGAAAAATTATTTTTTATGATAGGAAAAAGTGACTAGAAATTTTTGAAAATATATTTTGAATATTTAAAAACTAATATATATTCTTGTGTGTTTTAATGACACTCTTAACTCCGCCTTTGCCGGTCCCAAGCCATGATTAAAAAGAAGGAGGGGGAGCAGTAACAAGCTCTCTAAAAAACCTGGGCTCAGTTTGCCTGGCTGATAGTACCCCGTAAGGGCTCCTGGGGTACAGGATGTCTGTACTCCATTTTAGGAGCGGCTGTACATGGAATCTGTTCCTCATGTCAGAGGCAGACATTTCATATTGGAGCTAAGTCGGCCTGCTACTGAGTATACTCCCAGTCTTAATGACAAAAGTAGACACATTCTACTTCACCCAGTCATTACGGATGTCTAATCTCCTTTGATGAGTTCTACTCATCCCCAGCAGACACCATCAACAATCTTTACAGGCTTAATACCACAATATGATTGAGTGGAGTAGAGTTCTTTCTTTAAAAAATTTGTTTATCTTTAAAGTGCAAGTGTCCCTAGGGGCACTCTAAGTCGAAATAAAGAGTAGAGAGTAGAGATAAGAAAGAAGAAAAGAGATAACATCCTTCCATAACACCTCAATTTCATTGAGGAAAAAAAATTCCTTGGATTTTAAAGCAAATTAAATCATTAATGGATTCCGATTCTCCAAGTTTTCAGTATCAAAGGAAAGTTTAAAAGCGGAAGAAAGGAGAGAAATATACGGGGAATATGATGGATCCAAGACAATTTGATTTCCCAAACATAACTTTTAAAAATATATATATAAATTAGCGGAAAGGTTTTGAATCTATCAAGGTTTGTTGAGCTTATACCACACTGACAAAGGCGAGCAGATTAAAACACGTACGCGGCTGATTTTTGTGGAGGATATATTCTCGGGAATAACAAAAAAAAAAAAAAATAAATAAATAATAAATTGTTGGAATAATCAATTTCAACATTTTACTCTTCTTTTATTTTTGACCAATTGACTGCTGTGTATATATAATAATGATTGTGGCTTGTTCAAAGAAGAAAAAAAGGTTAGGTCAGTAAGTTTGTTAATTTTTGTTATAAGCAAGCTGCTTTAAGTTTATGTAAAATTGAACATAACTAATTAAAGTTTTTCTTTCTTCAGAAATAAATTTGTCGGCCTTCTCCTTTTTTTGCCCAACATAAATAAATAAAATAATACAACAGGCTTTTGGAAATGAGTTTCTTTTTATTACTGTAATTTTAAGCTTTTGGTCATCCCTGCCCGTCTACAGTAGTATATAAAACGAATGATAATAAACGACATTGAATTATTAAAGAACGTCGTTTTTTATTATTCGTTTTATATACCCCTGTAGAAGGGCAGAGATACCTGAAAGCTTGAGATTACATTAATAAAAAAGAAACTCATTTTCTAGAACCCCCCCCCTGTTGTATTATTTTATTTTATATTTAGGAGTTTTATTAAATAAAGTAAAAAAAATAATGATTAGTTGATATTTATTCCTAACGGTGTTTACCTTACAACTCTGAACACTCGGATTTTCCTGGAAAATCTCTTAAAGATTTCTTGAAAAAGTCATGGTCCACCTGTGCTGTGTGAGCAGAAGAGCTTAAATTGACTTGTTCCATTATATGTATGTTCCATATGTAAATACCTGTTTTCTTTCCTCTTTTCGCTCTCCACTTCTCCCATCAATATTTCCAAAGATTTTTTTCTTATTTTCCATAGGATTATTCAAATAATAATCTGTATATATTTACCAATGTGTATGTGTCCATGTGTACCATGTAAGAATATCAGAACATAAACGAAATATCGATAATCAAGACAGTAGATCTTTAGTATACCAACATATAAGAGAAACAGGCCATTCCTTCTCCCTATCAGAACCAAAGACCCATTACTCCAACATCCCCAATAGACTACAGAGACTTATCATGGAATCCATCATATCCAGAAAGCACAATAGTATTAACAGAAGAATAGATATCCCGGAGGTTTATAACATTATATTTCCTGAGCCCACCCCATAACGTCCAAGTGAAGCACGCGCAATAGAAACCCGCGTTGATTATGCCTCAAAACAAATGTAAACAACTAAAGGACTTTATTTAAGTTTAAATATTATTTTATTGGCGTATTAAGGATGTAAAATAGTTTCTCCCGTAGAAGGGCTTACTTGCCCGAAAGCTCGAGATATTTTTAAATAAAAATATTTTTAAAAGAATCTTTTCCCTGGAGGCTTTATGTTTTTATTTTAATATTGATTCAAGGGATTATTTTTATCGAATCTTTCAGAGTTATTGTCTGAATCCCGATTTATATGCTAAAAGGTACAACTTCCTTAAGTTTTGTCCATGAGTGTATTTGGTTATCTCGTGTCTTCAATAAAGGTCACTGTAATATCTTTCAGAGTTATTGTATGAATCCCGTTATACATGCTAAAAGGTACAACTTCCTTAAGTTTTGTCCATGAGTGTATTTGGTTATCTCGTGTGTCTTCAATAAAGGTTATTGTAATATATTTCAGAGTTATTGTCTGAATCCCGATTTACATGCTAAAAGGTACAACTTCCTTAAGTTTTGTCCATGAGTGTATTTGGTTATCTCGTGTCTTCAATAAAGGTCACTGTAATATCTTTCAGAGTTATTGTATGAATCCCGTTATACATGCTAAAAGGTACAACTTCCTTAAGTTTTGTCCATGAGTGTATTTGGTTATCTCGTGTGTCTTCAATAAAGGCTATTGTAATATCTTTCAGAGTTATTGTCTGAATCCCGATTTACATGCTAAAAGGTACAACTTCCTTAAGTTTTGTCCATGAGTGTATTTGGTTATCTCGTGTGTCTTCAATAAAGGTCACTGTAATATCTTTCAGAGTTATTGTGTGAATCCCGATATACATGCTAAAAGGTACAACTTCCTTAAGTTTTGTCCATGAGTGTATTTGGTTATCTCGTGTGTCTTCAATAAAGGTCACTGTAATATCTTTCAGAGTTATTGTCTGAATCCCGATATACATGCTAAAAAATACAACTTCCTTAAGTTTTGTCCATGAGTGTATTTGGTTATCTCGTGTGTCTTCAATAAAGGTCACTGTGATATCTTTCAGAGTTATTGTCTGAATCCCGATATACATGCTAAAAGATACAACTTCCTTAAGTTTTGTCCATGAGTGTATTTGGTTATAAGGTGACCCACTATCCCCATGCCTATTTCTACTCTTTATTAATGATTTGATTAAAATATTTGATGACTCGGGGTTGTCAGGAATATACTTACCCAATTTCGGAAACATACACCTCCTCCTATATGCCGACGATATTGTTTTGATCGGTGATTTTAAAATAAACCTTCAATTGAAAATCAATATACTGAAAACCTATCTAGAAAATAACTTACTAACTCTGAACGAAAACAAGTCAAGAATAATGGTTTTCCGTAATGGAGGAAAGGTGGCGCGTTCAGAAAGATGGTATTGGGGTCAAAGTCCTTTAAGTGTTACATCAAAATATACGTACCTGGGCTACCCGCTCACCCCTTCGAATTCTTTCACTCAAGTTGCCTTAAATTATAGAGGCAAGACCATGGCCGCGATGGGTGCTGTGGGTGAGATTATTCTGAAGTCCAAGCTCAAATCCTTCCATGCAAGTATGAGATTGTTGGATTCTATGATATTGAAAATCTTACTCTATGCGGCTCCAATCTGGGCACATGATTAAGCCTTGATCTTAGATAGAATTCAGGATACCTTTCTCAGACGTTTTCTGTGCCTTCCAAGCTATACTCCGGGCTATATTTTGAGGGCCGAAACAGGAAGAAACTCTCTTGATATCACAGTGAAAAAACTAACTTTAAAATTCTGGACTAGAATTCTGAAAATGGACGGCAGCAGGCTACCTTCAATTTGTTTGGCACATTTGTGGGACATTTCAATTTATTCAAAACAGAATATCGGACTGGTAAAAAGTATAACAGAGCTACTTAATAACACCGGCTTCTCATGGCTTGTTGGAAGTACAGACTTCAATGTTCTACAGAGATACATCCCCCTAATTATTAGAACGGCAACCGATCAGTCCTTGCAGCTGGATTATGTAAGAATAAGAAAATCAGTACTCTACTCTCACTATAAATACTTTCATTCATCACATACAATGGAATGCTATCTGAATGACAATATCCCCTAACCTTAAAGAGAATAATTGCACAAGTAAGAAGCCTTTTTGTAGTACAGAGAATTAATCATGTTTCACTATTAAAAACGAAGACCATAAAATGCACCTTATGCAACGGTGAATTTAGTCTCGAATTTCCACACTACATGTTCTACTGTACGGCAATGGAAGAAGAAAGAGAAATTATTCTTCAAGAGACCGGCTATAATAGCAATTCGCCTTATGATTTAATGGCAAAAGTCGTAAAATCCAGACCCTTTGCATTCGCTTTTTATAAATACTGGAAATCAGCTCAATCAAAATATTTAGCACAGATACCGGATCCAACTCGATAATTGGTCGAGGTCAATACCCAATATTTGTATATAACTATGAAGCTAATTTGTTATTTATTTATTTTTTCCGACCGGGAGAATCCTGTATGGCACGTGTGCCCAATAAAGGCTATTGTTGTATTTGGTTATCTCGTGTGTCTTCAATAAAGGTCACTGTAATATCTTTCAGAGTTATTGCCTGAATCCAGATATACATGTTAAAAGATATAACTTCCTTAAGTTTTGTCCATGAGTGTATTTGGTTATCTCGTGTGTCTTCAATAAAGGTCACTGTAATATCTTTCAGAGTTATTGTCTGAATCCCGATATACATGCTAAAAGGTACAACTTACTTAAGTTTTGTCCCCATGAGAATTTTATGCGGAAGAATAATGCTGTCAATTGGGAACGTTCCGAAAATCTCGATTGTAGGGAACTAATTGATAAATTTGAAAGACGAATTGGGGAAATAAGTAACGTAATGTTGGAACAGAATACGCACGATAATGATCCAGCAAGAACGTCAAGAAATCCAGCAATACCATCGACTCCAGCAATACCATCAACTCCAGAAATACCATCAACTCCAATAAGAACGACACCATCTCCATCAAGGACAAGTTCAAGACAATTGAGAAATATTATTTAAATATATACTACCTCCATATTATATATTTGGGGGAGAAAAATGAATAAATTAAAAATATTATTTGCATAAATATTTAAAGAAAAATGAAAGGTCTTACTTACTCTAATCTATCAATGATGATATTTATTTTAATGTTTCTGTTGATGATGATACTTACTAGTGTGTCAGAGCCCCGTTTGGTTACTCACACTCACTGGTTGGATTGGAATTTTAAAAGAATAGGGGACCATTGAAGTTATTAATTTCTTTAGAAAAATATGTTCAACGCGGGATTCGATCCCAGTTCTTGAATGTCGGAATTAGACGGTTTATACCATTCTACCATCTTCCAAAGTAAATAAATGTGAGAAAAGAAACTAAAGAAAGAAAATTAGTGACTAATAGATTACTTTATATATATTATGATACATTAGCGCGCCATCTGTTACCAAAATTCGAAACTATTATAGACGCGTATGATTCTTTTTAAAAATAAACAATTTCTACTGTTCTTACCGGAATGGAAAAATTAATGGGAAGCCTGGCTCATCGGTGGTGAACCCTCCCATTAATTTTACCATTGCAGTAAGGGCAGTAGAAATTGTTTATTTTTAAAAAGAATCATACGCGTCTATAATAGTTTCTATTTAGATTACTTTATCTACTAGTATTTCCTCTTTCAAAGCATACAAATCTCTACGACTGAAACTTTATATTTTCTGACTCAGATAACCATCTACCCTTGACCCATTTATGTATAAAACTGTATAGTTACCTGATAATTTTATATAATATATTGTTGTATATTCCTTTTTCACTTGTACTACATTTATGTCAATACTACAAATTATTGTATTTTTAAGAAAAGGAACTTCTTGTTCTCGATTGGTTGTTTATAAGTTTATACCAAGCCCTTTATTTTTTCTTTCACTCTATTTGATACATTGTAAATAACATTGTGCTGATTATTGTTACTATTACACTGTTATGTGTTCCTGTATATACGAGAGTTGTCCGTTAAATAAGTTCCACAGAGGTTTTTCATACAGAAAAACAGGTTTATTTGCCCATAACTATACATTTTCGAAAATATTATACTTTTTTCAAATATCTACATATTCTCCGTTTCGTTCGACGCATTTTTGCATTCGGGACACCCACTTATGGAACCCAGAGTCAAAGAACTCTGCCACCTGGCCGCGTAGAAGCCTAAAACCGCTTCTTCCAACTCGTCATCGTCCTGGAATTGGGTTCCACCCAGGTTTTTCTCCAACTCGGGGAAAAGATGAAAGTCACTAGGAGCTACGTCCATTATGAATGTCCTCCGCCGAATCTGTCCAAAAAGTCTTAATAAAGAGCTCTTTGTTGTTGTAAAAATCTCTACGACACTAAAATATCCAAAGTAGATGCGCATCGACCAATAGGAGCTCACCAAACGAACATATATAACAATCAGACGCCCATTATAAAAGTAAAGAGGTAATGGAGTTAGCATGCGCTGGGCCCTCCTTGGGGACGTGTAACGTGAGCCCTACGCGGTTACGTAAGGGGGGTAAACTGAATTAGGGGACATACGATATGGGGGACCGCCACGTCACCGCAGGGTTGTCTCACCACAGATTAGAGGCTTCACTGAATATTCCCTGGAATAATCTGCTTTAAAATTTCAATTATGCAACTTAATACATACATAATGGTGGATACCAACAACAGACTCTTTTAAAGCTTCTTCCTATTTTTCTCAGTTCTCTAACCCTCCTAAAAGATATTTTGGAGACCGATTCACGCTACTGTGATCCAACAATACATGTGCTGAAGAGTTCTAATGTTGTAAAATCCATATTAGGCCAATATAAGGCTATAGGTCACATGAACAGTTGGATAGCTTCCTTTCACCTCAACGATCCAGTTCAAAATAACTTTATTAGGTACCGCTCAGCAAGAGCAACCTAGATCATATATTTACAACCAATAGTTATGTACAGAGGGTCATCAAATATACGCACATATATATATCCATATAAGCAATGGGCGCTTCTCCCGTCAAAATAAACGTCAGAATCTGACGCCATCTATTGACCGTCGCCGCAAATAGCGGCATCGAGTCGGTGACAAAGCCACAACACCAACTTTGGCAAACTGATAAGCGTCCACCTAGAGACCATGGTTTCGGGCTAATGGCCCTCGTCAGCCTAGGGCGGACATATATATATGTGCACTGAGTTTATATATATATCGGCATATATATATAGGCGCTGAGTTTGTGTATACAAAAATGTAATGCCTCGATAAAGGTTGGCGTTCAGCCAGCCGAAATATTGGCAAATGAACCTTTTATTCAATCCAACATATGCCTTTATACTATATATATATATAACAAAAAAGGCATATCCTGACCAGGCTCATATGAGCATTTCTAGATGGCAGAGCGCCATCTAGTGGAGCAAAAATAAACTAAACGTTTATTTAGCTTGCTCCGTGATATTTTATTTTTTTCTATTGTTTTTTTCATGTGTTAAGCGTCTTTACGCAAATTTGGCCTTAAATACCCATTTCTTGATTTCTCGGGAAGCCATTGGGACCAAAAAATCTTTTTGGGTGCAGTGGTTACAGCCTACTCCACGCTGACGAGCGCCAACAGCGCGAAACGCGTTCGTGGATGGCTTTTCTTGATTTATCAAGAAATTGAGTTGGCCAAATATCACGGAGCAAGCTAAATAAACGTTTAGTTTATTTTGCTCCACTAGATGGCGCTCTGCCATCTAAAAAGCACATGTGCTCGTGGTCAGGAGATGCCTTCTTTATTTTTAATATCAACACCTGACCCACTTATCTTTTATTTTTTTCTATTGTTTTTTCATATATATATTAACTAATATTTACAATCAGTATTTTTCAGATCCGATCTTGAGCCATCGGCTGAGTGTTTCTATAGTTAGGGTTTGAGAATTATCAACGACCAAAAACACAGGTCTTTAAGGCATCCAGAAAAATAATGAAACGGATAATTAATGCCGGAAGGATGTAAGAACGTCAAACTATGTGAAATATCGCACTAGGATGAGGAGAATACAATAAGGCATTTTCTGCTCGTACAACTAAAAGATGGCTTGCGCCATCTGCCGGAATAAATATCAACGAATCGTCGATTTTTAATTATTCCATAATTAGTAAATACCCATTCTTGATTGATATCAAGAAAAGCTAACCACTACGCGTTTCGGGCTGTTAGTCTTCATCAGTGTGGTGCAAGCTGTACCTCAATGACCAAAAAATATGGTCAGGATATTAAAAACAAAATAAAATAAAATTTTTCATATGAGCGGTCAGAATTTTCTCATTTTGTTTTCAAATATATTGTCGCGGAGATAAATAAAGCAAGAGCAAATTTGGGAATAATTAATTTATTATAAGGGGTATTTATAGGGAGAGAGAGAGTGTACAACTTACCCCAAGTTAAAGATAATCCAAATCCCGCCTCAGCCACCGTCCCGTTTTCCTTATTTACAGATCAGCTTCCGAGAACCCCTCACACCTGTGCCCCCCCCCCCGGGGTCCAGGGATGATTGACAGGTGTCACATCTGGATGGAGCTTCTTGACAATATATATATGAAAAATAAGAAAAATATATAAAAGTTCAGGTGTTGATACAAAGGTGTATTGTGAAGGTGTATATGTAAAGTTGTATTAAAAACTAAAATGCCATACCCTGCCCCCTCACATGAGCCTTTTAGACAGCAGAGCGCCATGGAGTTTTCTATTTTGTCTTTTTTATTTTCACATGAACAGTGTATTTACACAAATTTGGCCTTAAATACCCATATCTCGATTTCTCAGGAAGCCTCTTGGACCAAATATCTGGTCGTTGAAATATAGCCTGCATCACGCTGACGAGGGCCAACAGCCCGAAACGCGTTCGTGGTTTTCTGGATTCTGAATATCCGAAGAGGACAGCTAGATGTTGTAAAATGCATGTAGTCTTTATTATCATCTAGCTGTCCTCTTCTGGGGCCGTCCAGATATTCAGAATCCAGAAAACCACGAACGCGTTTCGCGCTGTTGGCGCTCGTCAGCGTGGAGTAGGCTGTAACCACTGCGACCAAAAATATTTTTTGGTCCGAATGGCTTCCCGAGAAATCAAGAAATGGGTATTTAAGGCCAAATTTGCGTAAAGACGCTTAACACATGAAAAAACAATAGAAAAAAATGAAATATCACGGAGCAAGCTAAATAAACGTTTAGTTTATTTTTGCTCCACTAGATGGCGCTCTGCCATCTAGAAATGCTCATATGAGCCTGGTCAGGATATGCCTTTTTTGTTATATATATATATAGTATAAAGGCATATGTTGGATTGAATAAAAGGTTCATTTGCCAATATTTCGGCTGGCTGAACGCCAACCTTTATCGAGGCATTACATTTTTGTATACACAAACTCAGCGCCTATATATATATGCCGATATATATATAAACTCAGTGCACATATATATATGTCCGCCCTAGGCTGACGAGGGCCATTAGCCCGAAACCATGGTCTCTAGGTGGACGCTTATCAGTTTGCCAAAGTTGGTGTTGTGGCTTTGTCACCGACTCGATGCCGCTATTTGCGGCGACGGTCAATAGATGGCGTCAGATTCTGACGTTTATTTTGACGGGAGAAGCGCCCATTGCTTATATGGATATATATATGTGCGTATATTTGATGACCCTCTGTACATAACTATTGGTTGTAAATATATGATCTAGGTTGCTCTTGCTGAGCGGTACCTAATAAAGTTATTTTGAACTGGATCGTTGAGGTGAAAGGAAGCTATCCAACTGTTCATGTGACCTATGGAAATTTCTGTTCATACCTTTTTGGAATCGTATGACAGGATATTTGTTTCGAGACATAGGGCTCAGTTATTTTCTTGACAGTGATCTGATCAATCTGATTTTCTTCCAAGAACTCTTCAGTGCTGCTCAATATCATCTGGTATGGGAGAATGGTGTAAAGGGATTCAACATCGAATGAGATCATGATGTTGTTTGGTTGGGGTACTTGAGTATTTCTTCTATGAAGATGGTGGTGTTGGAAATGGAAAACGTGTAGTTCTTCTGCTTAATTAAGAGCTTGAGAAAGACTGAGATAAAATTGGAAGAAAGTCACTATGGGTCTTAAAGGAATACCTGGTTTAGGTATTTTAGGAAGGACATATATGTAGGAAAATCAGTTTGGAAATTGGATAAGGATTGGATTGTATTTTAATTCTTCGTTCGAAATTCTATGTTCTTTATGCATCTTGCTAAATTCTTTTTGAATGAGGAGTATGCTCGGGTATCTTCTTTAGATATTTGAAGATAGTTTTATCTTCAAGGAGATGTTTAGTGTTTTACTATGGTAATCACGAGTTGTGTAGAATCACCGTTTGTCTTTCTTTATATGATTGGATAATGAGATTATTATATACATGAGAGAGATGAAGAATGAGCCACAACACCAATTTTGGAAAATTCAGACAAAAAGCCAACAACCAGTATACCATAGTTTCGGGCTAATGACCCTCATCAGTACAGGGGCGGCTTCGATTCCAATAACATCCTACGAGAGGGGTTATAAAATCTGTCCAATTTACCAAACAGGTGTTTAAACTGGTGAAGTGGAAAGGGCTGATTTTCAGGCTAGAATACAACTTAAAAGTTGTGGGAAGAATGATATGTATTTGCATATTTTCTTTATATATGTAATAACCTGGAAAAAGATTAACACATTCTATTACAAGAATTATAAAGCTCCTTTTTTTAAATTGTGAATTTGTTTTTTTTTTTTATTTTGGCCCTCGATCCAAGTTTTCTAGAAACCTCTTCATTCTAATTAGTCGTTTGGGTTATAATCACTGTTCCATCAAACTGAAAAGTGGGTCACTAGCCATAGATATAAATTCAGAAGATCCCGCAGGTAAGAAACGTGTAGAACACAAATTTCGCTCTGTTTTTGTTCTAAATAATTAGGAATGTGAAAAAAATATAGCAATTTATATGAAATTCATTAATGACGACAAGCTTCGATCAAATATGGAAGGGTTCACCACTGATGAGCCAAGCCCTCCCAAGTAAGGACAGTAGAAGTTTGATATATAAAAGAAACATTCGCGTCTTAATGTTTTCATTTACTATATATAGATGGTGTGTTATTGCTTTGTGTTAATTTATGTCTAACTTGTCCTTATTATTTGCGGAAAAGCATTGCTCGATGAAAATATGTAAATGTAATTCTACTGTACTAAAAGCTTATGTCCATAGTTTGTTTAAATACCATAACTAAGATCCCGTCCTTCAGTGTAGCATATATAAGCAGAATGATGTTGGGTGCTGCGCTGCCTGGAGTATAAGAGCTCCATCTATTATTTCTTCCTGTGGTGAATCTGTATAAGACCGCTGGTCTTAATAAAGCTGTGTATGTGCATATATAAGCAGAATGATCCAATACAGTATTAGAGCTCTAAGAAGGCGGTTTGGTAGATTAAGTAAACGAAAAAATACAACCTTTCGCAATGAGTATCTTTTCTATTATAAAATAAACTCATTGCGAAAGGTTGTATTTTTATTTTTTGGAAGATTAAATTGGCGAAAATGCTGGAAGGGTTCACTACTGATGAACCAAGCCCTTCCAATATGTTTTCATCGCAGTAAGGACAGTAGAAGTTTATATGTGAAATATTGATTTATATATTGATATATAGTGATTGATATGGGAAAGAATCATTCGTGTCTCAATGTTTACATTTGCAATAATATCCTCCGTTAAGAAAAAAAAATAGTACAAAAGTAGATTTGTACCTGGGTAGTTGATATATTAAGAGAAAGACATCTCTTGATCGCATGCAAATAAAATGGCTTGTACGATCTGTTGGAATAAATATCAACTATTGGTTGATTTTTAAAAAATTATTCCAGAATTGACCAAATACAAGTTCTTAATTAATTAAGAAGGTCAAAGATTGAATAATGTTAATAAAGAGCTGGTAAATACCTGAGGTGGATCAAAGACTGAAAGGTTCTTGGGGCCCTGTCACAGTATCAGCCCCAGAGTATCATATGGTAAAGCTCCATGGGAAAGAGATCGAGGGGAGAGAGATTGAGATTGAAACTGATTTATTATAACGTCCATATAAGATTATATAAGGTTAAATACATAAAATGAATAAATAAGATTGATAATGATAGATATACGAATAAATAGATATAAATAGATAAAATAGATGATAAATATATAAATATATATATAAATATATATATATACAAGGACTTGATTGGCGGCGCCCACCGCGAGAAAGACTCCGCCACCGATGGACTGGGAGAGTTCTTTCCCACAGAGTGGGCAGGTCGATGTGTTGGCTGGCATTACCCAACTCAAGACCAAGATGGTACTTGTAGATGGTAGCCTTCAGAGAGACGACAGGGATATACACAGATGATCTAAAACAGTGGAGTGGACGACACACCTACGAGGAGATGAAAAGGATGGCGGAGTAAGTATGGAGATACCATGTGGCCCACATTCAGTAGGAATAATTAAAAAAATCAACGATTAGATAGTTGATATTTATTCCGACAGATGGCGCAAGCCATAATTAACCTTTATTTGCACAATCAGGAGATGCCTCTTTCCTCATTTATCCATCTGTGTGATCCCCCAGTATAATTTAACTTATACACTATTTTCACTATTTTTTTTCATTAATTAATTATTTTAAAAGAAAGTTTAACACGATAAGGCACAATTTGGATTATAGATTATAAACATAAGGTCAATAAGACCAAATAAATAAATAGTGTGTGACGTTTCGATAACAACGTTGTTACACACGGTAACACCCACTAATTATTTATTTGGTCTTAATACCTTCAAGTTTAACACATTTTGTTGTAAAAGATCGATTTAAATCATTGAGAATATTTTTTATATTTGAAGACAAAAATAAAAAATATATAATTAAGTAATCAATAAAATGCGTAAAGCAGACGAAACAAAAGAAATATATATATATACAAATATATATAAATGACGCGGGTTGAAGCGTCGTCTGCTATTTTGATAGGTCAGTGCTGCCCTCTCCAGTCGTTAAATTGAAGCTCCAAAAAAAGAGACAAAGTCAGAAATGACCATAAGATAACGTAAAAACCTTTTTTTTTTCGCGCGTTTTGGCCAAAATTTTCGTTTGATTTACTATAGTTTAACCCATCTATCACTATAAAATGTTAAATTCTTATTATTAACAATGTTTATTATCTTATTCCACATATATTAAAACCACATTAAGTTCGAAATTCATAAAAATGAAAGATGAATTTGAGTGTATATGTTTCACAGCGCAGTTTACAGTAAAATAATGTTAGGCCCTATTGTATTCTTTTTGTTACTGCTATGTTTAACACAATATATCGTCTTTCACTTTTTAAATTAAAATTACGAAAGAGACAGAATTCATCTGAATAAGAATCACTTTCCTCCTAAACGAATAGCTCCTATTTCTCTTCTTTTAGCAAATCTATCACATTCATAGTAGGCTTGGATAAACCCAAGTGGGAAAACACATTGAAATATCAAAGAAACAAACATCATGGTCAAATCAACAGCGTTTTATCCACTTAGAGACTGACTGTAAATATATGAATAGTATGAATATATGACTGGTAAATATATAAATGGTAGAATATATCCAAGGTAAAACTATTCCTTTGATGAAAATTACATGTTAATATTAAAATATTCATCTTTCTTATCTCCACTCAACTATCATATCAGGGTACTAAGCTTGTAGAGCTTGTTGATGGTGTCTGATTGGAATGGGTAGAATGAAGTATTTAAGTCTAACACCTTCTAGACAGCTGTGTTAGATTGTATAGAGATATCACTAGAGATCTCTAATTGTTGACAGCTGTAACAATGGTGTCTGTATGCCTACAACCTTTATTGTCCTCGTCCTGGACTTGACGACCAAAGACTGACTCAATTCCGCTGGATTCTGAGAACTTATCTAGGAATGGATCCTCATACCTCCTGATACTGACACTGGACCTGCAGTCATTCCACACCACTGGACAACCACGGTCTAGATGGAACTGTCGGACCTCCCTTCATATGGACCACGTGAGTAACAACGTCAACATCTCACATACCAGACACACAGTTTTACATTCCATGTAAACACTCAGTAAACACGACACCAGATAGATGTGATAGCCAAACATCTAACTTGACCTGACTTAATCCAACTTGGAGGTAATTTAACAACTTTCAAGTTGGTTGAGTTATCTCAACACATATATTTTTAGAAAGTCTATTCCATAATATATAACATTCTGTGTTTACTTTTTATATGTAGAGATACTCTAACAGAGTGCTCTCTCTACTTCTGTAAAAATATATATTTCTTGTGTGTTGTGAAATAGTGTTTTCCATATTCATATATAGATACTTGTTATTTACTTAAAAGAAGGATATTTCATATAGTATTCATATCATTTGTTTGAAGTTTAAATGTTAATTTTGTAATTATTCTTATTTTTTAATTCATAGAAGCATTTTTCTGGCAGACATATTCAATTTTTTTATCATCATCATTTTTAATATTATTGTTTTTTTCTTAGTTATGAAATCATTTGCAAGTGTAGTTTCTTTTTTGTTTTGTTGTGTTCCTTTTTAAGCAATAAAATATATAGAACTAAGGTGTAATATTCAATTCGAACATATGGAACCAACATCGATTCATTTTTAAAACAAAGCAAATTCATAAGCTTATACAACTTTCACTTTTTCATACATCATTAATAAAACTGATATATCCAGAAATACTTATAACTTACCACAACAATCCACAGTACGATGATGTAAAGATAGAGGTTACAAATAAGATGAAGATATTCCCACAAAACCTTTGTTTACTTGAACGTATAGTGTCCTCCTTTAACATACTATTATTTTGGAACATCTAACCCTCTCCCCCTCCATAAAACTTGGATCATCACGGCAAATAATATTGTTACGTCGTACCCAGACGCTATTCGTGTACTTTGTCTACTCAGGATGTCACAAAGATACACATGTGAGTTCGAAGGGATTGCAGCTAAAGTTAGCGCTTTATTGTATCTCACTTAACAGAAGGAATACAACAGTGGAACTTGCCTTCAGCCTCCATGTCAGAAGAATCCTTGGCGCCGTGGACGTCTTCTTGTGAAGCTTCCCGCTCCACACTATACACATGCACCCGCCTTATAGGTCGCTCTGATGTCAGTCTCTCACAGGAATGCTGTTTTTGGCGCCTGCCACATGGCAGCGGGGGCCGCTAGAGTCCACCCCTCTTCCCCCAACTTTACTCTGGTATCTTGGCCTTGTCGTCCACGTTAAAATATTATCAAAAATTATTTTGTCAGATATCTCAAGAAGGTGAATATATAAATGGTAGAATATATCCAAGGTAGAACTATTTCTTTGATGAAAATTCCATGTTAATCTTCATCTTTCTTATCTCTACCCAACTATCAGGGTACTAAGCCTGTAGAGGTTGTTGATGGTGTTTGATGGGAATGGGTAGAGCTCATCAATTTTTATTATTAAAATGATAATAGAACGACATTTAAAAATTATCCCGCATGTGTTTCTATTTTCCGTTCAAAAGAAATACATGCGGAATAATTTTCAAATGTTGTTCTATAATCATAAGCCGCATTATATTATATTATAAAATGATAATATTTAACAAAAATAAATTATAAATGCTATAATATTTATTTATAAATTCTTTTATTTAAAAAAAATTGATCTCTTTTGAGTATAACAATGAAGTACAAACTAATTTTTAGTTAGAAAAAATATATCTTTCTATCATAAATATGAGCCCCTATCCATAAATATTTATTTTAAATATTCCTATATACATATATCCTTAATTTAAAAAAAAAACTAATATTTAAAAAAATTCACTTAGTAAATGAAACGTAAATGATTTTTAAAAAATCCTAATCCATATCATAATAGTTTGAAGAAAAAATATTCATTGATTTATCGTGAAATTTTATTGGAATTTGACCATGGGAAAGGTCCTGATTGGCAATAACAATACATATAACAAATACAATTGAATCTTCCTGTCGTGTAAGATAAAACAAGGGGAAAAAAGCTCATTTTGAACGAAAAATAATTAACAAAACAATAAAAGATATAATAAGAACGATAATGAATAAATATATTTCTTAGGAAAGATATGAGGAATTATGATACAAATTTGATATAATTCAATGCTTAATGCTAACAAGAATATACTGGCGTAAATTTAGAGAAGAAAGAAGTAATACAAACATAACTTTATTGTGAACATATGTTGAAGGTAAGAATGATGAATACTCTTGTATCAATCTCAGACTGATGTCTTGATCACCAAATATCAGCCAGCCACGTCATGTCAACACTGATTGGTTGGATTGACGCCAGTTGAACTACTTTTACCCCTATCTTAATATTCTTTAAAAAATCTGTTCCACATATTTTCTGCAATATCTAACTTTGACCCTCTTATATATGCTGAGATAGCAACAACTATCAAGATAGTAGAAGCTCAGCTCTGTTATATTTAAGGAAGAAAAAGCTCCATATCTCAGTCAAGTGGATTTAAGTTGAAACGGAGTACCATTTTGATGACACAACAACAAAAATAATTAAGAGTTTATAAGAATCACTTTGAAAAGTGTGATTAGCAATCTAAGCTGCTCCATCAATTGGGTGGCTTTAACGAAATTGTAATGATGTTCTTTGTCATAGTTAGAAGATTTTTTTTTTTGGTGAGCTTTGAGAACTTCTCTAATTCAAATGACCAAAAATAAGGTAGAATAAAAATACTTTACAAACCGCTTGAATGCCAAGGATAAAAAAGGGACTCGGTGACAATAGCGATCTGTTGACCATAAAGTCTGAATTCTAGGCTGCTGTGTGTAATTGATGTTCCAGATGCCGTGACTTCCCTGTGTTCCAGCTCTACTAACGGCGTTGTTACAGGATCTAGCTAGTGTTAGACAGTAGCTATTGACAGCGGGGCGGGTTTTAGTGCTTACACCTCTGTAATGGTCACAGCAGGGGCTGTGGTCATTTACCATTCCACGTTGGGTGGGAGGACCCACTACTTTAACCCTGTGTCACATAACGTGGATTGGTACTCAACTACTCCTCCGGCAGCTTGGCTCGCTCCACAGACCCAGGACTAGGTACTGATTACTAGTCTGCTGGTTCTGATGCAAAACTCCGATGGGAGGCCTCGCGTGTGACGTTAAGTCCGGCTTTCAGCGTTGGCAGTGTCAGCAGTTCTGTCTTCGGTCTCTATTCCACTTTGTTGTCCAATAGTGAACTCAACGAGTTAATCGAGTTGTCGGAATTGGGAAGTTGGGTTCAGGGGTGTGTAGCAATTCATGACAGTGTGAGATAGTCTAACCCCCTCTGTGTTATGTATCTAGATATCACGTGGAGCCGTGTCTAGTTAACATTTAGGTAAATGTCTTTCTTTAAGCTCCCTCCTTAGGTCACCGAGTCCCTTCTTTATATCTTAGTATTCACGTGGTATCAACTATATTTTGTGATTAAGTAAATTAGTGAAATCCAACCTCTCTTTATATATATTTAGGAATTTCTCACAATTTAAAAATAATTTTTAAAATATAAAAATGCTTTTTTGTTGTGACAAAAATCTAAAGTGGAATATAACAGAGGAAAGTTCCAGCACTGTAACTACTACGGTGTTTAAAGTGTAGTTGAGGTAGGACCATGTTAAATGGGTGGACTCTCACCCAGCTGATGGACCAATGGAACCAGGTGTTGTCACCAGTGAAGGTGGAAACTTCTGTGACCTCTACTTGAGATTTCTCCATGTAACATAATAGTGATACAATAATGTCAATTCTGCTGTATATATCACACAACAATATAATCCATAGTGGTTTTTAAAGGTAAACAGTGCAAGTATTGAATATGTATGTCTCAAGAAAGGACAGTAGACTTTTTTTTTTAGTTGAAAAGGAAACATTTATGATTATTAATTTTATTTTTATGTATAGAGGGCGCAGTATTTTGACTTTTAATTTAAAAAAATATATATATAATTAGACTTAAGTTACCGTGCTCTTAACTAAAAATGAAAAGTTCTCTGTTTCTGGTGTCTCAATTGATTTCTTTTGATCAAAAACCTGTAATATTTTTGGTAATTTCTTCAATATATTTATTTGTTTTTATACTGTGACGAAGAAATAATTTATTATTCAATTTAATTAAATCATTCAATGAAAATATTTTTGGAAACAGATTTAAAATTTAACATTTGTAAAATCATCATTTAGTTGCCTAGCTTGTTTGCTCGATATTCTCTAGCTGTAGATAGTTTTGTTTGATAATTGTCGACTGGTCGTGGTGACGTCATCAATAAATACTTTTACATCTCCAGATATACAAAGACTTGATTTCTACGCCACAATACAATAAAAGGGCTACACATATATTGGATTCAAAAAGTATATATATACCAATATTTCGGTTAGCTGAACGCCAACCTTAGTCAGGTCACACATAACAACATATTTATTTTATATATTTGAATATATTCTTTCCCCTTGTGAGTGTTTTTTTAAGTAATAAAATAACTCATCGCTTTTTAATATCTTTATTTTATATATATTTGACTGTGATAAAATTATATAACATAAAATATACAAAAAAAAAACGTTTTTCTGAAATGAAATAAAAAATTTCTATATATAAAGAAGAAAGAATTTTTCTACGAAATGTATATTTACATTATGATTTATACAGAATATTTTATACACTGTTTATTTACAAAAATTTTATATCTAGGATGAATAGGAAAGTTTTCATATATATATACTTGTTCATGTGTTGCCTTTGTTTGGTATTATTGTACAGTTGTTTTGTTGTTCAGAGAGGGGGGGGGGATATATTATTAGCATAATTACATAAAAAAGAAGAAATGGTTTTATTTATTAAATATTTTTGTACTACTATCAATAAAAATTAAATAGGAAAAAATATATAAATCAACTTCCAAATATAAGTATAAATCTTTTTAAAAATCTTTAAATGTTATAATACCTTGATAAAGGTTGGCGTTGAGCCAACTTAAATATCGTTAAAATAAATGATATTTTTATCCAATATATGCCTTTTTTATTTAAAGATTTATTTATGGATTGCTCTATTTTCAAAACAGTAAGTATTAATATATTTCGTTTATTATTATTATTTTTTTATATATTCAAATACTTGTGTTTAGATGTATTAAATATCTATTTTCTTGTTTTTTTTCTGGTTATTTTGAACTTTAAAAGTAAATTTTTCTAAAGCTGCCTGCAATAAAGGTATCAATACAAGCGTATATTTTAGGGAAAAGGTAAATTTATTCTCAGTTCCAGACAATATATATATATATGAAATGTATTTTCACCAAACAATGAAATTGACTTACCAAGAAAGAAGTATTCTATAGTCAATTCTTTTTGATTGAAAAAAATCTGGTTCGTTACCCCAGTTTTTTTTTTTTGGACAAGTATATGACGTGTAAAAGCCGATATATAAACTTGGTTCCTGATAAAGCAGATGATAAAGCATAATTTATTCTTTTTACTGATGATGGTGACAATAATGTTGCCGAAACGTCACACACTAATAAATTATTTGGATTAGGTCTTATTTTCTTGTATTATAAGCTTGGTTCCGTTGTTAAATCTTGACGTTAAAAACATTTAAAATATTTATTGATACATTCAGAATATTCATCTCAAAATAATAACATAAACTTCACTAAACTCATTTTGTTTCTCTTTACTCTTCATTATTTCCGATAATTACATATAATTGAAGAAATAGATGTCTCTCTAGGTACATATATATAGATTAGATAGTAAAAAGGCATATATTGGATTGAATAAAAGATTTATTTGCCAATATTTCGGTTGGCTGAACGCCAACCTTTATCGAGGCATTACCTTTAATTAAGGTTGGCGTTCAGCCAACAGAAATATTGGCAAATAAATCTTTTATTCAATCTAATATATGCCTTTTTACTATCTAATGATTTAAGTATGAATTCCGCTATTTCCAAAAAAAAAAAGATATATTGGATGATCCAGTGAAAAGAGGGCGAGATACTAATTTCTGCGGACCACTGTTGGCAAGATACAGACAAGTATATCAATACGTTAGGTTAGATCAGGTTCGGTTAGCTTTTCAGAGATATACACTTATGGACAAAAGAAAGTTCCATATTTTTATTTCGCCTGTCGTCTGTTCTTTTGAAAGGATAGAGGCAATTTTGTTCACACTTGGTTATCTCGTATGTCTTCTATAAAGGTCACTGTAATATCTTTCAGAGTTATTGTCTGAATCCTGATATATATGCTAAAAAGTACAACTTCTCAAGTTTTGTCCATGAGTGTATTTGGTTATCTGATTTGTCTTCAATAAAGGTCACTGTAATATCTTTCAGAGTTATTGTCTGAATCTTGATATAGATTGCTAAAAGATACAACTTCCTCAAGTTTTGTCCATGAGTATATTTGGTTATCTGGTGTGTATTCAATAAAGGTCACTGTGATATCTTTCAGAGTTATTGTCTGAATCCCGATATAAATGCTAAAAGGTACAACTTCCTTAAGTTTTAGTCGTTTTAAAAATGGAATTATTTTCGCTTATCTCGCAGGTAATACAAGCGCGGAATAATACAATAGCCGACGTGTTTACATGGTATACGTAGAAATGAGTAGGTCACCCATTAAAGTAAACCGAGCTTAATCATATTAAAAAGTGTAGTTAGTAGCGAGAATTCTAAGTAACGGTGTCAAAAGACCTTGTTGACAAAGTATCCAATAGGGCATCATTATTGTTCAAATAACTGCAGGATGATCAAAGATTATTTAATCATGTATACTCATGAACAAAAATTAAGGAAATTGTATATACCTTTTAGCATTGTATATCTAGAGTCATATAATAACTCTGAAAGATATGACAGTGAAATTTATTGAAGACACACCAGATAACCAAATACACTCATGGACAAAACTTAAGAAAGTTGTACCTTTTAGCATGTATATCGAGATTCAAACAATAACTCTGGAAGATATTACAGTGAACTTTATTGAAGACACACGAGATAACCAAATACACTCATGGACAAAACTTAAGTAAGTTGTACCTTTTAGTATGTATATCGGGATTCAAACAACAACTCTGAAAGATATTACAGTGACCTTTATGGAGACACACCAGATAACCAAGTGTGAATAAAATTGCCTGTCTCTTTAAATAAAAACAGACAATCGGCGACATCGAAGACATTCCACGTCCTTAAGTTTTGTCTATTTGTATATTTGTTTTAAATGTATAAAATATATCTCAATATACGATTTTTCCTTCTTGGAGCGCAAATTTCATTGTCGGTGATTATATATTTGTTTTGAATGTTTTGATCAAAATAAATTAATTATTTACTAAAGTATGGATAAGATAATTTGTGTTTCAGTATTTATAGTAAACTGATGCATATGCGTATTCGGTGTTAAAATAGAAATAAATAATTGAAATAGAAATGAAATGTTGGCAAAAAGTTTTCATTCTAATAAAATAATGAATGTGAATATAATAAAATATGGATAAGGAAAATCCATCATTATAAAATCTAATTTTTATTTAAAGAATAAAGATAAAAATGTATATACTATATAAAATATCACAGTTTTAAAAAAAATTCAGCGATAAATAAAAAATATATATAATCACACAATCACAAATAATTAACGACAAATAAAAATACATAATTTTTAGGGAAAAAAAAAGAGAATTTAATTGCTAAAAATAAATATATATATAAAATACTTATTTTGTTCGATTTTAAATGAAGAATTTTATTCCCCAACATAAACTTTCTTTTGGTATTATTAACAAAGGATTCACAAAATTTTTAAAAATATAAATTCAACGCTTTATACACACACAACTTATAAATATTTTTAATATTCCACGTATATTTAAGTATATCTTTATCATTTTTTTTCTCCATTTTTATTTTTTAAATTATTATAAATAATCGACGGAATTTGTATATAAAAGTGCAATTTGATTATTTCAACCATTTTAAAATTATTATTGTAAAACACTTATAAAATAATCAATTAATCTTTATTCTATAATTTATATTTTTATTAATTATTATATATATAGTATTTTAAATCATTGAAAAGAAAACATTTAAATACCAAACGAGAAAAAATTCCAAGTTAAAGATAGAAAGTAAGGAAAATAAAGTATATTTTAATAGTTCGTATTTTGATTTCTTTGTTTTAATTATCATTTTGACTAATGAAAAATAATGCCTACACACAAAAAAAAAACAAACAAACAAAGCAATTAATTGAAAAGAAAGTTTGTCTAACATAAAGCCCATTTGCTGAAAATGTATCATTCTTTTGGAATGGCACAACCTGCGATAAAAGCTGCTTGAGAAAAACCATTTATAAAAAGGATATAAAGAAGAAGAAGGGGATGAACTTAGGAAAAAAAATGAATCCGCTAGTTCAAGTACTGTTGAGCGAGATGAAAAATTTGCATGGAATCAATCACAGCGTGGGGGGATGGGATGACAGAGGCGTCTGCCGAGAAATTAATGCCCAGGGAGTTAGCTATGCATGACTTAATTTCACAGGAATACTTCAACGCTTGTATCGCTGCATCGCCTGCTTTTTTTTTTTTTTTTTAACTTCGACCAAAGTTTTTTTTACTTCCCATATATGGCATGTGGGGGAAACTAAAACTTATTGTCCGAATTTTAATTCACTTCACCTCCCTTAACACATCCTTCTCTTTTAAGATATTTCTCTCTCTCTCTAAAAGATAAAGCATCTTCTCCTATCCTCTTGTAACGAAACGATGCTGTTTGCTATATCGCCCATTTTTCCTTGAGTTTTTTTTTTTTTTTTGAAAAATGAGGTCAAAATAAATGGAGTTTTCATTGATTTAAGTTGCCGTTTGGTAACACGAAGATATTTTCCTTATTTCAACCTGTGATATTTTGGTATATGTAATACAATTTTGTCTTTTGTTTTTTAAATCACATAAGATAATTTATCCACCTTATCCAAGTACAATTTCACTTGTATACTATTTTAACGATAAAAAAAAAATAAAAACACATTTAAAAATTATATATTAATTGTGTCTTTTAATTATTTTTAAAATAAGTAACACTCCAGAAAATGAATTTGAAAAAAATCGTAATCTAGTTTCAATGTAAGTGTTAGCATAATTAAATGTGATACATAAAAAATTTCCATTTAAAACACATACATAATTATAGATTTTTAAAAAATGACAAGGAACAAAAAAAAACTGCGATTTATTTAAAAATTCTTCTTCTTATATATTTCATAACGATATTTATTGATTTCAAAATATATTCTATGAATATTGTGTTTATTTTTAAAAAATAATTATATATAAATAATTTATATATTTAGATATATATTTAACATAATTTTAACAAAGGAGATAATTGCGCTAATTGAGGTATGTTGAAAATAAATTAAATTATATATTTTTGAGAGAGATCTTATGGTATTAAACTACAAAAAGGAATTAGTTGTCACTGTAGAGTTGGTGGAAGATAGGGTGGCCATGAGAAGGAAGATCCACCTAGTAGCATATCTCTAATGAGAGTTTCTATTGGTGTTTTTCCAACCAGACGAACAAAGAAGAGCTGCTCAATAACATGCGGGGATACCGATCTTAGAGCAGGGAGTCGCAGAAGCAGACGACCAAACCGTGAAGGTTGACTAGGGTACTGGTTTCTACAGTACTCCTCCAGGGCACATTGAGACTTTTCTTGGAGGTCATCCACGTGACTAGGGTTCGTCAGACCACAGGCATCTGGCAACATCCCCATTTTTTAGTTTCGGTTTTGGTTTACAAGGAAAGAAAAGCAGCAAAATATAAAGCATACAGTAAAATAAATCTAAGATTATAAGCTAAATAATTTCAAAAACGTATCTTCACTATTATCATATACACCTTAATTATTTAACTTGATCTATGGTTTAAAAAAATCGTATCTCCTGATCGTTCAAATAAAAGTTGCTGATGGCTTGCGCCATCTATCGGAATAAATATAAACTAATCGTTGATTTTTAATTATCCCAGAATTGGCCAAATACTTTTTCTTGTATAATAATTTTAATTAGTTAATAATTCAAATTAGTTTATATTTATTCCGATAGATGGCGCAAGCCATCAGCAACTTCTAATTGCAAGATCAGGAAGTGCCTTTTTAAAAATATTTATCCACCTGATCCCAGTACAATTTCATTTTTGTACTATTTTTTCACTTAATTTCTATGGTGTTTATTTTAGTCTACTGATGATTAGTTCTCTCATACATTAAATATTACATATTTAGTATTTTGACTTTGATCTATCATATGCGACTTGGTAATAATGATCTAAACACCATAATAAACGTCCTATATGGGGGGTGTAAATTTTATGCGCATGCGCATCTCATTTTCTTTCTATCGCTGTTACGTGCGCATAGGCGGGAAAGGATATCCTCATAGATTCGATCGTCTTTGTGACAGCTTTTTCACGATGTCGATTTTTTTATATATATAAAATATTGGGCAAATAATTAATACAGTTTTGACTTCTATATATCTATGAGTAATTTTAGAATTTTATGTCTCATGTTTGACCCACTAATGTTATAGCTTTTTTATATATAAATGATGTAACTGAAGACTTATTTTTACATTGATATCTAACAAGATTTTTGTGTGGTTTATATCCGGAAGAATGATGCATACAAGTGAACGAGGTTCATCTTCAAAAGGTTGGTTTTTCTAAATTTAAATTCATTAAACCAAATAAAAACTATTCTAATAGAAGGAAATTTATCTCTTAAAGCTTCCATCAATCTTTCATAGGATTCTTTGGAAGTTAAATTACTTTTATAATCATAAAATATCATGGTACGTAAACTTTCTCTAGTCAACTCCAATGTGTCTGATGCAATGTTTAGAAATTATCGCTGGCGCTGTTAACAAATCACGCCCTCTATGAGTCATTGTTGTTACTATTTTATGAAAATGTTTATGTTAGGTAAACAATACATGTAGATTTTAATGGTATAATTTATTTTTTATATTTTAATTATTTATTAATGGTTGCATAAACGTTTGGAGTGATCCTTGTATTTTCGTGTGTTGCCCCTTGGTCCTTTATTGCGACAACGCCGCTTCTTCCGTCGTGGATCACCAGCCGTGTTGTCTCCCTTCTGCAGTTCTTGGATCCCAAACTCGTTCTATCGCTTCTAATTTTCAAAACAACCGTTGTTCGAACGCAGACGTCGCGTGACTCGTGTAGAGCTTCGTTCGACCTGAGGGAATTGACTAAAGACTTGAAGCGCGCCATCTGTTAACGGAGGTTGTCAGAGAATATGGTGGCACGGGCTACTAACCAAAGTGTATCATTTTCGAGCCCAAAAATGGACGTAGACAAAGCAGAACAAACCGCAATACACTGTAGCAAAGTACCAAGGTGCTGCACGCCACCAAGGCTGTTCAAAAAAGGTTAGATTCCCCAGGCCAGGGAAGAGAGAGAGACAGGTGTTGATTAGATAAGAAGAGTAATTAAAAACGGGAATAATACGGAGGTGGTTTTCTTTTCTAGACCAATACCCGTAACAATATATTACAAATACACTCATGGACAAATGGTAAGGAAGTTGTACCTTTTAGCATTTATATCTGGACAATAACTTTGAGAGATATTACAGTGACCTTTATTGAAGACACACTAGATAACCAAATACACTCATGGACAAAACTTAAGGAAGTTGTACCTTTTAGCATGTATATCGGGATTCAGACAATAACCCTAAAAGATATTACAGTGACCTTTATTGAAGACACACTAGATAACCAAATACACTCATGGACAAAACTTAAGCAAGTTGTACCTTTTAGCATGTATATCGGGATTCAGACAATAACCCTGAAAGATATTACAGTGACCTTTATTGAAGACACACGAGATAACCAAATACACTCATGGACAAAACTTAAGCAAGTTGTACCTTTTACCATGTATATCGGGATTCAGACAATAACCCTGAAAGATATTACAGTGAACTTTATTGAAGACATACGAGATAATTTAGTGTGGATGAATTTGCCTCTGTCTCCTTAAAAAAAAAATAGCCGACCGGAGAAATCAAATACTTTCCACTTCCTTAAAATTTGTTCATGAGTATATGTAAATTTTTTTTTTGAGGAATACATTCATATCTACAAGAGCACCTTTTCGGTTTATTGGTAAGGCTTGGCTTATCAGTGGTGAAACCTTCCTAGCGGTTTCCCCAATTTAATCCAATATATTGCTTCATCCCAGTAAGGACAATAGAACGTTTATTTTGTTTGAAAACGAAACATTAGTGCGTAATGGTTTCATTTCTTATAGCCCCATTCTTATTTTATAAGTTTGACCAATGGGATATTATACAGAATGTTGGTGTTTCTAGTACTTCTTCCAGTAGTGGAGGTTGGTGATCCTACTGATGACATCTCGTTCAGACAGTTTTCTTATTTCTGTCAGTATGGTGATTGGTCTAATTTGGTTGTTCTTCATCTGGGCTTTCTTTTATCCCTTCAACTATCCTTTGAACAAAGGTTTTCTCCAGTTTTTTTATTCTCTTTTGATGATAAGACCATAGTATTTTAGATTTGAAGTTCATCCATTTACTGAATCAATCTTTTCGAACTATTTAGTTCATCTTAGATGTCCTTATTGATTCTCTGCATCACCATCTCCTCATTGTTCAGTCTCAAAGTTTTCTTCGTAGATGTCGGAATACATGGTGTCGCTGGAGACCTGTTGGCTCCATTAAACTCTGCAGTGGTGTCAGAGGCGCCATATTCATTGTATATAGTTAATTGTTATTTTAAAAAAATAGTGAACTTTGTCCTTCATTTCCGGCACTAATTAATGAAATATCAAAGAATATAGCGGTGGCGATATTCCACAGGATTATATCCCGGAACACAGTGTTCTCTCCATCCTTTGTGAACTGGCGAATCCTGTATAGGGCGAGAGGCCTAAATAAAGGCTTTGTTGTTGTTGTTTGTTGTAACAATAGTGAACACTCTGTTCTTTTACACGTATTGACAAGATGTCAATAAAATTTTGTTAATTATTAATTGTCTACTTGAAGTATTATTCAGATATTTCTTGGTAAAAGTATTCTAAAAAACAAAGAATTTACAACAACAATAAAGATTTTATTAAGGACATTCCTTCCATACAGGATTCTCCGAGATGGGTAAACATAATATGTATTTATAATAATGAAAGTGGAGAATAACATCAATCTTTCCTCACCCTAGGTCGCTCGCTCTTCTGTGATAGTCAAAACAAAGCATTAATAGGGAATGTATTTTGAGAGATACTAACAATGTGTCATGTATCATCAGAGGATAGCTTAGGAAGCTATATTTGATTCTTGAATGGAAGAAAATAAAGCAGAATCTTTCATAAAGCTTTGTTTCTCTTGATTTTTTTTATATAAGAAAAAATATATATATATACTTCTATTCAATTTATTATATGAATATTATTATATAATATTAGATGTTGTACAAAATTTGAAATATCACGTGAGAACGCCCTTGGAGCCTTAGAATAATTTTAAACGCCTTGCCAAATGTTTTAATTTTTGTTTGCTCCTGACGAGGACAAAAGCTTTTTGTCGAAACGTCGAGGTAATACTGGCCGAAGTACCTTTATTTTCAAGAACTATGAATGCCGGCCAGGCAGCCTCTATCTTTACGACTTCTATTCAAGTTAGGAACTCATCTTTTAGCATTCTATTCCATTTGTTTTTTATAAATACTCCCAATAGACTAATTACAATCAATATTCCATTAAGAGTTTTTATAAATATTAATAAATATATATGTGTAATATATAATGTAGCTTATTATAATAATAAAAAATAAATAATAACACACAGAATTCAAGGAAATAATACAGTTGTGATTTATAATGCGAACTTCTTTGAAAATATTTAAGCAGACGAACTAAGTGATGTACAATTTTATGTTTATCGAAAGTTGCGCATGCGCGTGTACCTGCGCCAAGCTCTACGTGAGAGAGGGGGTAAACAACAAAAAATTTCCATTTTATTTCTACCATATCAAAACTCTACAACAGAGATTTTTCAACATGCAAAAAAAAAAAAAAGTTATAGAAATTCATCCAACAATATGTAAAAAAGTTTGCATATATTATTCCATAAATATTTTAAAGGAATCCTCTGTGGTGGTGGAATATCGTAGAAAGATTGATGATGATAAGATGGCGACATTAATTTGGCGGGAGTCACACCCCGGTGGGTTGCCGGATTGTTTCTTGCAAATTGTCCATCCCCCCCTTCTCACCCCCCAACAAATTGAAAGAGCTTCTGTGGTCGTTATTGATGTTGTTGAACCATCGTCTGCTACTTTACATACTTCGTCTGCTACTTTACTAAAATACTCGTCTGCTCTAAATATGCTACATTTTCGTCTGCTATACCTTGCTGAAATACTCTTAAGCTCTATTTGCTTTGCATTTCTCGTCCGATTCCTTGCTCAAATAAAGTCGTCTGCTCTATATTTGTTCTGCATGTTTCATCTGCTTCTGTACCGAACGGTTCTTTTTTTTTTTGCCATCTTTATCTGTCTCATTTTTGAATTAAAGTCTCTGGCTCCACGATTTGTTGATTATTTTTTGCCTACTTCTATTTATTTTACATTTTGGTCTGTTTCGTCTGGTTGAAAAAAAAAAGTCGTCTGCTTTCTGATTGATTTAAAATTTTCGTCTGCTGCTTCAAAAAACTTCTTTATTCTATTTACTTAGCATTTTTTCCCTTTTCTTATTAAATAAAAAAATTCTATTTCTCAAAAACTTATCACGTTCACACCAATTTAAGAAAATTTAATTCTAATTGACCTTCTTATTCTCTTTCCCTCCTATTGCATGAGAATGAACACACGATCTCTTTTACAGTTTTCTAACGAAGAAAATTGCTTATCGAAATATTAAAACAATTTATATCTAAACTATACCTTTTTTGTATTTAATGTGTATATTGGGAGAAAGATTATTCATTATGCACAATTTTCAATTCTATATAGTAAAAACGATATGTAAAACAATATATCAATATATAATATTTCTGGAAAAATGCTTTTTTTTTCAAAGATATAAATTGAATTCAATCACAGAAGCATATTCATGGCAGTCATTTCTCTCCCCATACCTTCTCTCCCGCCACAATATCAATTATTCTAGCAGAAGTTGACGCGAGGGGAGTTTAGAGAAATAGTCCGTTAATATTGTTCCAAGACATTTCAGATTATTGGTTTCACACACTCCCCCTTCCTGGAGCTCTAATATTCTATGATTGTGATCACTGATTATTCCAGTGTTGCCGAATCTTTTCATCTTTTCAAAAGCACAAAATATAAAAATATATATAAAAAGATACGAACTTATTTTTGAGCTCTATATATTAATCAAGTTGAAAATAATTTTGAAACATATTTAGCAAATAATATATAGTATTGATTATTTATAAATAAACCACGAAAATTTTATATATATGGATGTTTTTGAAAGGTTCCTAAAAGCTCATATAAGATTCTGCTATTGGTTTATTATAAGCCATGGTGATGGCGTGGTCCTCGAGATCAACTGGAAAGATCCAGAACTGCCGCCCGATGATGGAGAATGCCTCTAGGATGAAAAAGGCAGACGGCAGCAGCGGTGGACCAGGTCGCTGGAGCCGCAGGTGATGCAGACAGGCGCCAGGTGCATCCGCCACATGGCCCCCGAAGGAGCAGCGACGGAGAGATGAGAAGGGCAAAATGGTAGAGAGCGCGTCGACCACAGGCGCCCAGCGCAGGAGATACTGTGAGGTGGGAACGGCGGCCAGGCGGGGATGCTCCAGCATACGTCGCGCCGTGCGTGTGCATATGCGCAGAAATGGAGTAGCCGTCCCGCGCAGCACCACGGCTTCCTCCAAGGACCTCTCCTAGTAATCGCTTCTAGCATTCTTGTTCAGCAGCCGCTGGCAGAATGATCCAGGGGCAGCTGCGTCCTCGTGGACACTCCTTGTCGTCCTGGTATTGACAGCGAAGCAGGAACCGCCAGGTCGCTGAAACGCACTCCAACCCTCTTACAAGAGCTCGAAGCGATGGCGTCGTCAGGAACCTGGAGACGCAGACGAGAGGCAGGTTCAGTAGGGTGAGAGTAGGCACCACCATCTGCTTCAGACCCAGGATGGAGGAGGCCTGTTCCCAGAAGGGGGGGGGGGGGGCATCTATTAATAGCTCCTTCCAGTAATTTACCGCAACAAAGACCCTGACCTTTGCCGAGGTCATTCATGACATTACATTCCAGCGTATGCCAGAACGTTTCCTCGGCCGAGTAACTGCTCTAGGTGAAGAAGAAGAGGTCCGATTCAGATCGAGAAGAAAGCAGCACTGCTCTGTTTCATCCCGTTAATCAGGAAGAACAACGGAGTAGTCCAGCTCCGTCGATCCTAATGACCGCTTGTGCCCCCGCAAAGAGCAGCTGGACCCACGCTACGAAGACTGGCGGAACACCGATGGAGATCAGGAGGGATATCATGAAGCCGCGGTCCAGAGCGTCAAACGCAGACTCCAGGTCAGTGACAACGACCGCACCGTGGTTCATTATTTTTGTGGGCCATGGCGTCACAGACGCTAGCCGTGTTCCAGGATTGTGTTCTTCCCGGAATGGCGTATCTCTGGCATTCCGGAACTATGTCGCGAAGGTGACGTCGCAATCTCCCGCAGAGAATGCCGCTGAGGACTCAGTAGTCCTTTGGAGGAAAATTTATAGGTCGAAGTCCGCTGACACCTGGGCTGCCGTGCGGTTTGGGAACGAGACATATCTCACTGCGCCACGTGGATGAAGGAAGAGCTCGGCATATATGGGAAGCCTCGAAGATCCTTTGAAGCGCTGGCGTGAAGAAGTCTTCAAATCCCCGGATCAGTTCGCAGGGTAGATCATCCCATCCGGCTGGCTTTCCCATAGGAAAACGGCGGATGACAACACATATATCAGCTTGGGAAATCTCAGCGCGTCTCAAGGGATCACCATCTTCCAAGTTGATGGTTAAGGTGGTGCCACGCAGGAATTCTTCAATGTCTTCCGGAGAACATGTTGGGCGTGAGAAGCGCTATTTAAAAGAGGCGTAGGCCATGTCCCGCAAGACTGAGACCTCGATGACTTGTCCTGCGCTATTGCAGATGGTGAGTGATGTGCGGCGAGTCTGAAGCGTACGCCCGAGGTCTGGGAAAAATAGATATCAATGCTATCAATAGCAATCAATGCTGCTTCGAGCCTTGCTTGAACCTTCTCGCTCTTTTGGTGTAATACTCCTCTGCAACGCGAGGGACTTTATTTATTGTGCCAGCTTGGCCTTAAAAAAGGTCAATTTTTTCCATAATTCACTTTCCAGCAGGTCTTCCATGGTGTTTGATGCGTTTAAGAGGGTAACAACCTGTTCAATGACCAGTCTCGAGCGAAGCAAGCTGACGATGCTGGGTGATCGAGGATCGGGAGCCTCGCCGATCTAAGGAGAATTGCGCGGAGTGGTAGTTGGAAAATTTCGTCTGTTGACCTCGGACGTCGACATCAAAGACGGCGACCTTGCCAGGAAACATGATCCGCTTTCCGAGGATGGAAATTCCCGGCGCAACTAAACAGGCGAGTCCAGATCCTCTGATGGCCGAAGCTGGCGCGACAGCGGCGGTGTATCTCAAGCAGAGGTCTTCGACGGCATCCAGGGTCGATACGTTGGTCTCCTAGACGAAAGCGATGTCAATTGCGTGCTGCTTTAGGAAGCTGCAAAGCTCCAAGCTTCTTTGACGAGCGGCGATCCCGCGCTCATTGAGGCTCGCAAGGCGGAAGCTCATTGCGGGGGTTTAGCTTAGGCTCCGATGCCGACAAGCCGCTTGTACAGAAGGCTGGTATCATCTTCCACTTTGTCTGTTAACTTATAAACCAAAGGGTGTAGACCCGATTTCCGATATTTGTCCAATTCATTGGGATATTTGGTGAGGTGATGGCGCCGGCGTCTAACCTCAGAGTCTTTGACTCTTTGAACCGTTTGAAGAAAGTTTTTCATTACAAAACCTCCAGTTGTTTTTATACCTTGATCTTAGCAATGGAGTTGGATTCTGTTTCATCTGTAGAAGCCGTCTTGTTCTCTAGAATTTCCTCCTTTTCTGTCGGAGCTTCATATTCCGCGCTGGTGGCGGGCGTAGGATCTAGCAGCAACTGGGTCACAAGTATTAGAAATATTTTTTTTAGATACGAGGGAGGTGAAGCTGGTGGTGACTGCTGTAGGTAGATCGCGCTTGTCGTTGCCTTGTGTTATACCTCTCATTATCATTATAAATATCATGATTATTTTCGCTTTATTACCACTATGTTTTGTTATCTTTATATCTAGATGAACTGAGGAGAGAGTTGGCGACTTTTCCACACAGCTTCAGGATTTCTTGTTTCACCAAAAAAGAGAACGAAAAAAAATCTTTATTGAAGACAACAACAACAACAACAAAAAAGCCTTTATTTAGGGTCACTGACCCTATACAGGATTCACCAGAGGTATGCATAAGAACAAAGCAGTGAGACAACGGAAATAGCGATATATACAGAGTAAAAAGAGAAAGAAAAAAAAAAAAAAAAAAACAAGAAAAGGAAAAAAAAATAATAATAATAATAAGAAAGAGGGAAGCAAGAAATCAACACAAAAAGAGTAGCAGTAAGAAAGTGAGGAGTGAGTATCACTTGGCCTTCTTCTGAGATATGGACTTGTGGAAACCATAAAACGCCGTAGCAATATACTTATTCTGGGTCATATTGTCAATTATTGATGGAAGTGAAGCACAGAGTTGCCCAGTTTTGAGCATAAGGGTTCTTCTTTCTTCTTTCAGAGCAGAGCAATCAAAAATATAGTGAGTGATTTCATTTTGTAGTTTTGAATTACAGAAGGTACAAGTCGGGTCCTCACCGCAGAGCATCTTGGTGTGGTTTTCTCTAAAAAAACTTGAAAGTATTCTAACTTGTGCGAGTAGTCTTACAACCGGGAAAGGAAAATCCCCTAAAAGGTATCCCTCCGTCATGAAAGATATGTGAATGTCTTTGTAGTGAGAGTATAGCTTAGATTTATCCATTCTTGTAAGGTCGTTTTGTATAGATTGGTCTGCCGCTGTTTTTAAGAGCCCTGTAATCGCGCTCCTCAGCGTTTCAGGGTCATCACAGGAAACAAGTGCAGGGGATCCATTATCGTTAAGCAGATTAGTGAGCTTTTTAATGAAACCGATGGGTGTGCCCGAAGCATTAGAGAGTTCCCGTGTTCTATTAAAACATATACGTGGCAATCTGTCACTGCTCATATTCAACACCCGCAGCCAATACTTCAGGGTTAATTTTAAGGCTGTTACACTCAATGAGATACGACCGGTTTCTAATCTGATTAGGTAACCTGGAGTGTATCTGGGCAGATTCAGGAACCTACGGATAAATATGTCTTGTATATTGTCCAGTAAGTCTTTATGCTCTTTATTGAAGACATTTTATAAAACAACAAGAAAATTTTACAAAGAGCCTTCACTAGAGCATGTTTGCCATATGTCACAGAGCGCAATCCAGTGGAACAAAAACAAACCAAACGCTGATCTAACGTGAGATATTTGGCCAACTCAACTCCTTAACAAATCAAGAAAGGCCAACCTCGAACGCCTCTAGGGTTGCTGGCCCTCGTTAGCGTGGTACAGGCTTTATTACAACGTCCATATAAGGTTATATAGATGACCCGGGTTTGTCCGAAAATTACCCGAGTGAATTCTTACTCAACTAATAGTGTTTTATTTAATTATTATTATTAGATCTCAGAGAGAGCAGGAGAATAACCTTAAACCAATGACCGAGAACAATTTCCGAATATAGTAGATTGGAATCCTTTTCTTCTCTTGTAAATAGCTAACGCATATATGTAAATATGATTACCATTTACTCTTAGAAAAAAACAAAGATGCAAGAAAATCGTGGCAAATAAAAAAAAAACTCGTGCTTTTAAATCCTTTCATTTTATATGTATAGATGGCGCGTTATTGCTTTGTGTTAAAAAATATATTTATATTGTTATTATTATTATTATTCATTAGTATCATTATAATGATGATAACTTAGAGTTACCGCTTTACAAAATAATCATCTTATCGAGGAGCCACCAGGATTAGAAAGACTGCTGGAGAGCTGCAGGACATCAGGGGACCATATCTGCGAAGGCCACAGCACTGACCAGGAGTCAAGATAGCAAATGTAAATATCTTTGTTTACTTTTACTGTTGGCATTTATTGAAGTTGTAAATAAAAATATGTAAATAGACTGACCATTCGCTACACTTTTTAGAGAAAACCTTGTAACCTTTTTGAAAAATAAAGTTCATTAGTATTAATACCACTATCTACTTTGGTGGGTTTTAGCCCCACACGAATAGAAACTGATATAATTTGACTTTTAAAAAATATATTTATATATAAATGATGAATAAAAAATGTAATATTTTCTCAACAAATTATCGTTTTCACCAAAAAGAACGAGTCTGAAATTAATTTCCAATCCAAAGACGTGTTTCTATAGAAATTTACAGAGAGATATTTTCCAATTTAACGCCCGGCCGGCTACCTTAGAGGTTTACATGTAATTCTACACTAAAAAATTACTCTGCAGCCACATCTTAAGGTTACACGTTTTGTCACTTTGGCTGCAGCCGAAGATGGATGTTGTTACCATGACAACGGCGTCACCTGATCGGGGCTACCCTTTGATCGCAGGAGTGCCAGATTCGCTCTATCTATTTCTTGTAATTTTCACAGAGCGACTTTTTTTTCCTCTCTGTCTACCTCGGAATATTCATAGAGTTTTTCTTAGAATTATTTTTTTCTTTATGTTAATGTTGCTAGATGCTATTATTACGAATGGTTTTATGTATTAATCACTTAAAACATTGTCACGGATGTAAAATAAGTAATAGGAATCACGTGAACGGTAGTTTTCTATTGAAAGTTTATTCTACCTGCATGTTAAAACAAACTTCTTTTATATAATTTTGGCTTATTTACATAATAGTTATTATATGAAAATTTACATGATGAATTGAAAATATTATATGCAAATATTATACAGTGACAATATATTCAACGATCGTCTAATTTATTATTGTGATCGCATATATTTTTACCTTTCCTATTCATCATTATGGGAATTATTCAATTTGGTTATTACGATATACAGTATATCAATCGAAATAATTTCAAAAAAGTTTCTTTATTCAATAAAAATGGTTTACTTAAACTTCAATATACTTCAATATATCTTTAATTAAAAAGACATATATTGGATCAAAATATCATTTATTTTACCAATATTTCAGTTGGCTGAATGCCAACCTTTATTAAGGTGTTATAACATTTTAAAGTGTGTCAACAACAAACTCAGCGCCACATAACTTAATGCTGTTGACGTTATGTGGCGCTGAGTTTGTTGTTGACACACATTAATGTTATAATACCTTGATAAAGGTTGGCGTTCAGCTAACTGAAATATTGGTAAAATAAATGATATTTTGATCCAATATATGCCTTTTTAATTAAAGATTTATCTATGGATTGCTCTATTTTAAAAACTTCAATATATATATATATATGCTTCAATTAAAAAAGGCCTTTTTTATTGATTAAAGAAACTTTTTGCAATTATTTCGATTGATATATACCGTTTTAAATCCTTTTCAATTATTTCACAATCTAAATTTGCCTATTGTTGGGTAAAATTAAAGATTTTCCTAGAAGAGAAAGTAAGATTGATAATTCTACGAAGATCCTTTATTACTAGGATAACAAATACTTCTTGTTTTCTACCGGCAAAATCACATAAAAAATATAAAGAGAGAGTGACAAGAGTTACTTTGTACGGGTTAACACAAAATGCAATACACTAGGGCCTAAAGCAGTGTCGGGCAACCTTTTTCGAGTTGCGGCGCACTAAGCTTAATTTCTTTTTTTCGCGGCGCACCTGTGGTTCTCACTATAAATTTCCTCGTAGGTAATTAAAATACAACAATAAATACTAGAGAGTAAAAATTTAAACATATATATCACATTTTATTAATTTTCAATATTAAATTAACATAATCAATGCGAGCATTGCGATTGTTTTTGAGAGCATATCAAATCAATACGGGGATCTACTTGTGAAAGACAAACGCGCATCTCCTCATCTATCATTTGAAGTCTTTCGCGCTTCTTAGACTTCATTTCTGTGAGTGTTGAAAAACCTTGCTCACACAGGTAGGAACTTCCAAATGGCAACAATGATTCGATGGCCGCATTACTAAGTTTAGGAAATTTGGAGTTTAAGCACAACCAAAACTCAGATAGCTCCTTTTCAGTGGATAGTCTTTTGAAAACTAAATCGCTTTTTAAATCAATTAAGTTTTCTTGCATTTCTTCTTCCAGATGTTGAATTTCACAGTGCATAAATGGGTTAACTACCCATTCCATCTTTTCAAAGTCCAAGTTAGGAAAATATTTATCAAAAGAAGCGGATAGTAATGTCAAAGTTTCTTCGACTTCTTTTTTGATAATAGATTTTGATGGATTCTCTTGAACCATCGGAAAAGATGCAAAGTTTTCTTTAGCAATGTTTAAATTCCATAAACTGAGTTTTTCCTTAAACGCTTTCAACTTGGTGGAGATAGTGATAATGTTCTCCTGAGCACCTTGCAAATTTAAATTAAGGCTGTTTAATTTGTCGAAAATATCACCCAAAAATGAAACTCGTAACCACCAAACATCACTCATCATGAAAGGAAAATTAATCTCTTCGTTATCAATGAATGCCATTATTTCATTTTTCATTGAAATGAATCGATTTAAAACTTTGCCTTTCGACAACCATCTGACTTCAGTATGAAACAATAAATTTTTATAATCGGAATCCATTGCTTCACAAAATGTTGAAAAAATTATCGATCGAAGAGCATTTGATTTGATGTAGTAATTGACTACTTTGACAACTTCATCTAGAGTTGTGACAAGGATGGGAGGAACCGACTTTGACACTAACATTTCTCTATGAATCATACAGTGAACAAATTTGATATTTGGATTTTTTTTATGACATGTGCTATCAATCCCTTTCTTGAACCTTTCATAGCTGGAGCTCCATCCGTACAGACGCTAACACAATTTTCCCATCTCAAGTTATACTTCATAACATTTTCATCAACTAATTCAAAAATGTCCGCACCAGTCGTTCTTTGTTTTGATTCTTTACAAAAAAAGTAGTTATTCACAATTTTTCCTATATCGACGAACCTCAAAAATGCCAGCAATTGAGCTTTATTACTAATATCTGTGGTTTAATCAAGCTGTATAGCCCATTTTGTTGATGAATCATTAAAAGATTGTTTTATTTGCAACTCAATATCTTCTGACATATCTTCAATTCTTCTCGCAATAGTTTTTGATGATAGTGGAATTTTCGTAACCTTCTCCATAGCATCATTCGTTAACATACATCCAGCCACAATTTTTAAAGCAGGCAAGATAATTTCCTCTGCTTCCGCGTGAGCTTTCTTCTTTCGAGCGATGAGTTGAGCTATCATGTAACTAGCTGTTTGAGCTTCATCTGAGGTGGTCATAAATTTCTTGAATTTTTTGATTGCTTTTGAAAACTTGATCGTATATTTTCAAAGTAGCTTATTGGATTGTTCATCTGCTCCTGATGATTTGTCTCAATATGTCGAAGTAGTTTACTTTGCACCATTGTTTCGTTGCTGAGGGTTTTTTGTCAAATTAAGCAAAACGGCAGTGATGGATCATTAACAGATGGTATAAATCCATATTTGAGATAATCTTCAACGTATTTCCTCTTATTTCCAGTTGATTTTACTATTTTCTTATCTTCTTTATTTTCGTTTTGATTTTGTTTATCACTGGCACCTTCTCTAATTAGAAATCTCTCCATCTAGTTTTGAGAGAATTTAGAAAAAAAAACACACAAATATAATAATAAAATGTTTAAATAAAGTTACCTTGAGTTAAAAGTGAGTGAGAATTTCGTAACAAAAATATTTTTTTCCTTTTTTAACCAACAGATTTTACGGTGTACAAAACTTAATTGTGTGAATGTGTGTGTGTTTTACAACATGCAAAAAAAATGAAGAATTACTACAGCAATACTTTGACGAAAACTCCGAATAATTTTTTAAAATAAATTTATAATTTTTTTTTGTTTTCTTTTTTTTAAGCTTTATAGCTTTGAGTCTCTATTAATAAACAGCTGTGACAAAGATTGTAAATGACGGTTAAGTTTGGACATATTATTTTAAAAATTAGGTATTTTACCGCAGTATGTATTCAACTTTATTAAATAAAGTTGTTTTCGCGGATTGTTTTTTTTTTTAACTTATGATTTTAAATAGGTACGTACCTATTTGCATTTTTTTTTTTTTAATAATGGCACGTGCCAGTTATGTACGTCAAGATTATGTACATACGTTATATGAAATATAAAATTATGCAAACTGTTGTAATTATAATACCAAAATAAGTTTTATATAAAATGAAATTTGCTTTTTTTTATTTCATTTTTTATATGAAAATTTTTGAAAAAAATATTAAAATTGAATAAAAATTATAAAAAATATTTTTTGAAACATTTTTAAATTTAACCAAAAGTTCTAAATACCTACAAAAATGTTCGCGGCACACCTAGAATTCTTCGCGGCACACCGGTTGCCCGACACTGGCCTAAAGTAATAGTAACTAAACACACAAAATCGTACACTCAAAAGTACAACAAAAAAAGAGATAAATAAACTTACAATTGGTTAAATAAAATTAAATAAAAAACACACAGTACTTATCTTTATTGTTGCTTTGGTAGGGATAGGACCGGGGTTACACAGGGAATGCGAAGAGATCACCAGACACGGATTAAATACGAAGAGAACGCTATAAGCGTCTCTACACAAAACTTTTAACCACACTCGCTCTCATGCATTCCCTTAAACCCCCCTTTATATACAAACATGGCCACATTCGTCCAATTAGAATGCTTGAGAGATCGGTTCACTTATCTGATAAAAACAACGTTCTTCGCACTAAAGAAATAGGATAAGATAAGCGTGCAAATATTTGTCAATATAATTTGACAAGAGGGCATATTTTGCCCACTTTACCAAAGGAATAAAATATCAGAACTGGAACACTATATATTTGAATGTACGTCTCTCGCTATGGAAAGAGAAACTTTTTGCGGTAGAGCTGCTCATCCACACTTTTCGCTGTATTCCTTTCTTCCAGACTTGATGGGTAATGGGTCAGCTATTTTAAAGTTCTTTAATTTTTCCAAGACTGCAAGAATGAAAAAAAGACCTAACAAAGTAACTGAACTGTGTGGAAATATTTTTTTCTTCACAAGATGCAACCATTTACTCAATAGTCTACTTCTTCACTGTGTTCTATGCACGAAAAACTATGTATATAGTCTCAACTTTCTTTCCTTTTCTTATTTTTCTCTTTTCTGAGCGAGGATTCAGTTTCTTCCCCTACTTCTTATTTCTTTTTAGATTAATTTCTAACAGGAGAATCGTCTGTATAAGACGGAATGTCTTAATAAAGGCTTGTGTGTGTATTACTAGGATTAAGGACAAGAGATCAAATTATATGTACATCAGCAGCTCACACCGGTCTGTCCTATCCAATAGCCACTAGCCAACTAACAATCCAACAAAGCTGTGATATATAGACAAAGATGTCAATTTACATAGACAATATTAGAATGCTATGCAAATCACAAGAGTATTCTATCGTAGAAATATCTGGAATTTCCACTTTCAACCATAATTATAGGAATAATACATATTGGAAATAAATTTAAAGCCTTGTTCTTCGGGTGAAGCATTTTTGCATAAGACGAATGTCTAATTAAAGGTTTATGTATGTATCTTGTTGCGTTGGTGATCTGAGGTACTTGGAAAAAACATCACAAGCCTTTTGACGTACGTTTATTCAAAAACTGTTTGTTTAAAAAAGAGCTAAAGACAGACGAGATATCCAAGTGTAAACAAAATTCCTTCTGTCTCCTTCAAAAAAAAAAAAAAAAAAAAAAAACAGACGACCGCGGCGTCAAAATTTGAAACTTCCTCAAGTTTTGTCCATGAGTGTACAGTGGTCGGTCAATAAATAATGCACAAAAACCTATAGAAAATTAAAAAAAAAAAAATTATTATAGAAATTATGTTTTCGGTTAATGAATATTCCCATTTTTGTATCTGCAAAGAAATTTAAGATATATTTAGTATTTTTTCATATATTCAGCCTGAAGTGTGTAAATACAGGAATCCGACAACTGTCGGTCATAGAGTTCCTGTGTGAGTTCGGACACATTTCAGCCAGTGTAATTTACTCGAAGCTAAAGTCTGGGTATGGAAATAAAGTCATGGATAGAAGCTTAATACAGAGATAGATTCAGCGCTTCCGCACTGGTGATTTTGCTATTAGTAATAAAAGAAAGGCCAGGTATCTCTGTAGTGACGGACCATTATTTCGTGCTAACGGAGGAATTGATCAAGAATAACCTGACAATGACGACTTATCAAATAATGGGAAAACTTTTCCCGTCTAAAGGAAGGGTTCTTAAACTTATTCAACATCTTGGATATCGGTGAAAAAACTCTCATCAACGAGAAATGATGCAAATTTGGAAAGAGATTTGCTTAGACCTCATGGATGCTTTTTCTGGAGAATCATCTCAGGTGTTTGAAGGTGTGATAACATGTGATGAGAGTTGGTTTTATCATTTTGACGCCTCTTCAAAGCGTCAATCAATGCAAAGAAGCCATAAAACATCGACAGTAAAAAAACAAAGGTTTTTCTTTTCCACGGACAAAATCATGATCTCTGTCTTTTGGGACCAGGAAGAGCTGATATTCCTGGACACTCTTGAAATAAATTATTTATCAACAAGGAAAAAAGTATTGTAAATCATTAGTAGTGCTAAAAAGAGCAATTGAAACAAAAAGACACAACTCAAAAAACACCCAAATCCTATCAGGACAATGCGAGACCTCACACCTGACTGGCGAAGATTGCAAGGTATGGGTGGACTTTGATGCCTCACCCTGCGTATAGCCCTGATCTGGCATCTTCAGACTTCTACTTGTCTGGAAGATTAAAGCGTTTTTAACATAATAAAATATTTGAAAGCGGTGCAATTTTACTCCAAGCTGTTAGAGGGTTGTTCATAGAGTTGGATAAAGCGTTTTACCAAAGTACAAGTTGGCAACAACGCTGGACCAAATGTGTACAGAAGGAAGGTGGGTATATTCAATGATTCTAATATACAGAAGAATGTTAGGAGTTCTTGTATTCCAAGAAGTTTCAATTTTCTAGTTTTTCAATCAAAAAGGTTATTACCGACTGTACATCATTTATTGACCGAGGCTTATATTTGCAATGATATTCATTTATAATTCAAAATGAAATTTTGAAATTTGATAAAATAGTTATACGTATAAAATGTACAAAAAAGGAAAACATATTAGTTTAAAGCTAAAAAAAGATGTATTCTACTTAATTAACTTATAAAGGTATTTATTGGTTCAAATAAGTATATAGTTGCACGTGATGTTTTTCTATTAATTTATCCACCTGATCCCAGTACAATTTCACTTTTGTACTGTTTTTTTCACATATGTATATAAGGAAGTTAATTCGCAGCACAAATCTATTACTTTTCCCAAGGTAATAACACCAAATCCAAATAAATAGTGTGTAACGTTTCGGTAACAGCGTTGTTACCATCTTCAGACAAAAGTACTGAATTGGATTTGGTCTTATTACCTTGTGTTTATAATCTATAATCCAAATTGTGCCTTATCATTACTTTTCCCATTAAGAGTTCTCTCATCAGGAGTCTGGATGTTCAGTCAATGACCTCCAAAGAAATCATCTCCCCACGGCACGTAATCCCTCAATGGCGCCATGATACAGCGTAACGTGAGACTGTTGGAAGGTAATGCCATCTCTCGGCAGAAATTGGAAGTTTCCTTCCTAATCGACATTGGCGTGGCCATTCAGCCCACAAATGGGTCACGTGATGCTATTGGCAGATTGCCCTAGCGATGCTGATTGGTCGGAAAAGTTTTCCAATCGGAAGAGGGGAAGTGCAATGGGGATTGGGTGAGCTTTGGGAATTGGCTGTTGGTGAAATTTCTTTCTCCACTTCTCTCTCCACCTCTTTTCTTCTTTAGATTCTTGAGGCGCGGAGTTTTTGGAGCGCGCGCGCGCCCTTTTTATTTTTATTTTTCGTCTGCTGCGTCTTTTGGCGAAACATTACAGATTTTTGTTGTTGTTGTTGTTTAAATTCGCAAATCCCTTTATATATCAGTTATTGTTATCATACAAAAAGAGTCGAATATAAAATGATTAACGTTTCAATATCTTTTAAAATGAAAAATGAAGAAACGTGTCGCTTTAAAAAAGCATTGAATCGTTAAAATTCTTTGACCGTTTTATATAGATGATAATTAAATATATGTCACAGGTTTCTGGAGATTAGTGTCTTTATCTTTATTGAATGTATTCTCTAGAGCTTTCGGACATATCTCTGCCTTTCTACAGTATAGTAACATATAAACGCCGTTAAGATGCTAGCATGATTTATATATAAACCAGCTAGCATGATGTATATATAAATTGTCAAATTATTTGACAAACATAGCAGTTTTAATCTTCTCAGTTATGCGGGAAGAATGTTGTCTTCGTTTGTTAGTGAACCAATCTCTCACGCCTTCTCATTGGACGAATATGGCCATGTCTGTATATAAGAGGGGACTAAGGGAATGCGAGGGGGGCCAGAGCGTGAAGAATTGGTGTGGAGACACTTAAAGTGTTTTTCTACAGGGTTTTTCCGTGTCTGGGGATCTCTTCGCATCCCGGTGTGACCCGAGTCCGATCCCTACCAACGCTACAATAAAGATAAGTACTGTTTTGTTTTTATTTCAAAAATCGTGAGTTTTATTTACTTCCTTCTTGTTGTTGGTGTTGTACTCTTGAGTGCACGCTTTTCTGTGTATTAAGTTACAATTACTTTAGGCCATAATATTTTGCTTTTGTGTGTTAACCCGTAATAGTAACTTTTGTCAAAACCAGCTAGCATCTTAACGCCGTTAATATGTAATTATGTACTACTGTAGAAGGGCAGAGATGTCCGAAAGTTCGAGATTACGTTAAATAAAGATAGAAGAAACACATCTCCAGAAACCTATGACATATGTTTGATTAATATCCATGAGATTTAAATTAATTAATAGACGATAATTGAGATTTTAAAAAATATTACCACAAAGACTGGTAATGAATCTCTGTTTAGTAAACTAAATAAAAAAAAGAAAACTTTCACGCGGTCGCGCTTCATCATAAATTTAATCTACAAAGGTGTACAACATATATATATTAAAAAAGGCATCTCCTGAACATATAACTAAAAGTTGCTGATTGCTTGCGCCATCTGTCTAAATAAATATAAACTATAATTATTGATTTTTAATTATACCATAGAAGTAGTTAGATTTTCTTGATTAATCAAGAAAGAGTATTTGGCCAATTCTAGAATAATTAAAAATCAACGATTAAACGTCATACTCAAGCATGGCGCTCCTCTGGAAATCATCACTGACAGAGGAAGAAATTTCATGTCTTAGACCATACGAGAAATAAATAATCTAAATGGAACAATTCACAGATTCACCACGGCATACCACCCTCAAACGAATGGTTTGACAGAAAGACTCAACAAGACCCTAACTGACATAATCTCGATGTATGTTGACGTTGATCAGAAAAATTGGGACAACATCCTACCATATGTGACCTTCGCCTACAATACCGCTCGACAACAGGATACAGCCCGTTCTTCCTCGTCCACGGCCGAGAAACACCGCTGGATTCTATACTGCCGTACCAGCCGGCAGGAACTGCTGAAGATTATGTGGGCCATCTTGTGACCAACGCTGAGGAAGCACGGATGCTAGCCCGTCTTAACATCCTGCAGGCTCAGAGCAAAGAACATTCGCGTTTTGGTGTTTTCATTTGTATTATATATTATATAATTATATTATTATAATTTTTCGAACCACCTGCAGGTGGTGCGTTCAGAAGTAGTACCCTTGCCCCATGCGCTGATGACATTTCGAGTTGTTTCCGCAGCGTTGTGGCCGAGTTTGAACTCATGAAGCAAAATTATGCGGATTTCCTGTTTTGAAAGCATTTTTAATACAGCCAGAAATCACAGATATATGTAATAAGTTGAGGTCTGGTAGCCTCTTGTAGAATCCTGTCGACTCTCGCTATATGCTGTGGTAACCGGTGGTCAAACCTGTAGTAGCCGAGAGGGACAGTCAGGGCGTGGAGAGTTTTCCAGTACCTCTCTGCACTTTGGAAGACCTTTAACAGTTTTCACAGAGTACAGGCAGTCGTGGTCGAGGCAGAGTGGAAAGCTTGGGAACCACACACACAAAACGAAGAGACACAGCTGAAGTAGGAAAGTTCCATGAACAGATAGGAGTTGAGCTAAGCAAGATGGAGATATAGAGTTCTTACTGTTTTACATGGCGATGATGTGGACCTGGCTACAAGCGACAAGGGCTTGCGCCGACGGTGAAGAGACTAACTGCGGACTAACTAACTATTGTCGGCTAAAACCGAGGTGTTTATATACCATTCCCGAGGAGGGGGGGGAGACATCTGCGAATTTGAACTTTGAACGTCTGGGGCATTCTGCACCCTTTAGACCAGATGGCAACGGGTTGCCGAATTCCTTTTCAGGGTTGTTGGATTGTCTGAGAATGTGAACTTTGAACGTCTGCACCCTTTGGCCTTGATGGCAACGACTCGCTAAATTCCTCTTCAGGATTGTTGGGTTTCTCTCTCGATCTTAGACGTTTTTGAATTTCTCAATCTTGCTTTAACTTAGCTCTTAATCTATTACATAGTTTTATTTATTTGTCTTTAATTTGTACAAAGTACATTACATATGGCGATGCAATATAGTTGTGTTTCTATATACAACACGACAATCTTGTTATAAGTAGTTATACAATATAGGGCTGTTGGTTTAAATTACCATATATATATATTGGTAGATATGATATATATATTACTTGTAAATATTTAAAGATAATTAATTGAAATTATCAACGATTGAATTTGGATTTATGAAATCGGCCATTATTTTTGCATCAACCTAATAGATGGCGCGTTATTGCTATGTATTAATGAGGTTTATCAATTATAAATGATGATAAATTCAGGATTGTTGATGATGAGTCTTACACTTCACCAAACGGAATTCACTCGAGAAGAACAATAATTTTTACTTAACCTACGTTGAATATTTACATACATACAAGGGTTTTGCTAACTATGCAAAACAACCATATTTAGGCGTAATTATTAAATATGAACAAAACATGATAACTGTACCTAATACCTTTGTAGGATCAGGTTTCTAATATATCTTATTGTTTTTTTAAATTAATTATTTTTTTGCATAATATGTTGTTGACTTTGCTTAGAATTTTTAATGAAACTGATTCCAATAATTATTAATTAAACATTATATTTATTGATTTACAAGAGAGAGAACAAAATATAAAAGGGAAACTAATATTAAACAAAGGAACTTTTTTTCTGTTTCGGTTAGCGCCTATTTACCTGTGAGCTTACACACCCTGTGGTAACAATTAATTAATATATATACAACATATGTTTATAACTGCTTCTGTTTAAAAATGTAAATCGACGCAATTATCCCTAGTCGGGATATCGTGTTTTGTGTGTTGAAATAAAAGTGAATAAAAGTACCTAAAAGATTATTATTGATTTAGGTTATCACAATTGAATTTTCAAAAATACTAAATTATGTTAATATAGGATTAATTTATGAATATATATGATTTTATATATTTTATTTAAAAGACATAAACATAATAAGTGAATTTTTATAAATATAAAAATACATTTTATGATGCATTAGCGCATCATCTGTTATGAATATTCAAAACTATTATAAACGCGTATGATTCTTTTTTAAAAGAATTTTTAAAAGAATCATATGCGTCTATAATAGTTTCGAATAAAAATATTTCTATCAATTATTTATCTCTGAAAGATAATTTTGATATAAAATAACTTTAATGAAATAATTAAAGTTCAATTTTGTTCTCTGATGTGTTATTGAAAAGCAGATTGAATTACCTAATTGCATAAAATTTAATATAATTTAAATATTTAAACACTACTCTTCTCTTTTAAACTTTCGTGAATTTCTTAGATTTTAGAATAAAAATATCACATACTCTCTCACACAATGTTTAAATATATTTAATTCGAATTTATATATATATTTATATTATATATTAGTGTAAAAACTATATGACAAAAATATAACAGTGATTCCACATTTAATTAATTAATTTTAAAAAATAAATTTAACACATTGTTATTAATTATAAATATATAATTAACTGAATGATGTGTTAGAAGTAAAGGATTTTTTTTTCTCTCTCTCTACTAAATAATAACAATTTACAAATTTTATAATTTGAATTTAAATAATCAAAATAATGAAGATAATTTTAATACAAAACTAAACCATAAAACTAAACAACTATTTATTATTATATTATATATTATATATATAAAATATATAATATATTTTAAAATAATTTATTTTATTGGCATTAATATTATATATGGTTTTGTATAAATACATAATAGATGTCAAAAAAATAGTAAAAATGTAATATTGTACTGGGATACGGTTCGTAAATTAAAAAAAAAATAAGAAAATCCATCTCCTTATCGTGCAACTGAAAGTTGCTGATCGCTTGCGCCATCTATCGGAATAAATATATACTATTCGTTGATTTTTAATTATTCCAGAATTATTAACCATTGATTAATCAAGAATGTGTATTTGACCAATTCTGGAATAATTAAAAATCAAAGAATAATTTATTTTTTTATTACCAGTTGTAAATAAGACACGCTATATCCGATCTGGATAATTGCGCGTGAAACTATTTACAATAATTGTAGTAGATTATTTTATTAAGAAAAAGGCTTCTTCTTATCGAGCAACTGAAAGTTGCTGATGGCTTGCGCCATCTATCGGATTAAATATCAACTATTCTCGTTGATTTTTAATTATTCACCTTATTAATTTATGCACCTTATCCCAGTACAATATTACATTTGTACTATTTTTTCACATTGTGTAGCGTTCTCACGCAATTCTGGCCTTAACTACCCGTTTCATGATTTTTCAGGATGCCTTAATGACCAATTTTTTGGTCGTTGAGGTACAGCTTGCACCACTCTGATGAGGGCCAACAGCCCGAAACGCGTCCGTGGTTAGCTTTTCTTGATTAATCAAGAATGGGTATTTGGCCAATTCTGGAATAATTAAAAATCAACGAGAATAGTTGATATTTATTCCGATAGATGGCGCAAGCCATCAGCAACTTTCAGTTGCTCGATAAGAAGAAGCCTTTTTCTTAATTTATGCACCTTATCCCAGTACAATATTACATTTGTACTATTTTTTTCACATTGTAGTAGAGTAGGTAACAGAATTATCAAAAAGAAAATAAACAATTAAGAAAAAGAGCATTGAATAAACATATACATTAAACAAATAAGCAACAACATAAGCAGATAGAAGAAATCGCAAGGTAGTTATTTACAATATGTTAAACAATGATCGAAGTTGATGAAGTTATCAACGAATAGTTGGTATTTATCACGATAGATTGCGCAAGCCATAAGCAACATTCAGTTGCCCGATAAAGAGATGCCTTTTTTTACATAATAAATGGTTAAATATTTTAATATACCATATATAAATCGATATAATTATAACATTTGAACATTTAATTTTTCTTCTGGGTAGTTGACGACACTGTACCCAAGATCCTGGATTAAGTCACCCAAATAATATTCTTTTCTATCCGTTAAAACACGAAAAAAAAGTTTATAAACTAAATCTATATTTATTTAATAATATATTATTTTATAGAATAAATAAATATAGGGTTTTGCAATTTTAAGACAACATTTTACACTTTTTACTGACAACATTTTCATTTTAAACGATATCCATTTAATAACTTTTATACCTAATTTATTCAATAAAAAAATATTTTCCAATTAACATTTTGATAACATAATATGTTGCAATCATTTTGTGGAAAATATGAAATATTAAATATAATAACTGTGGCCTTGTCCTTATTGTTTGCGGAAGAGTATTGTTCGATACAAATATTTATATGTAATTCTACTGTCCTATAAGCTTATGTCCATAGTTTTATTAAATACCATTTCTGAGATTCCACCCTTCATGGTAGAATATATAAGCAGAATCGTCCAATACAGTATTAGAAATCTAAATGAAGCAGTCTGGTAGATTAAATCGGTGAAACCGCTGATGGTTGGTTCACTACTGATGAGCCAAGCTCTCCCAGTATTTTTCTTCGCAGTAAGGACAGTAGAAATTTGTTTGATATATTTTAATGTTTTAATTTACTATAAAAAATCTGATAAGCCAGGGGCCCTCCCATTAATTTTTCCATTGCAGTAAGGGCAGTAGATATTGTCTAATTTCAAAAAGAATCTTACACGTCTAAAATAGTTTCGAATTTTGATAAAAATCTGTGTTAAAGGTCTTTAAATCTGAAGTATCTCGGAGTTCACTACTTCATCCCCTCAATGCGAAGAATATAAAAAAGCCTGGATTCAATAGCAATTGGTCAGATCACTACCAGTCTACTCGCTAGTCTAGCTGGATATCGGACATTCGCAAATATTTGACTACTCCTTACAGAGGCTTGTTCTGTGTGCGTCTATTCCGATTGGCCAATACTGTAACACTGTCATCCTAATCACAATATATATATTTACAAGGTGCGTCCCTCGGTACTGCTACAGGGCGCGTCCCCAGCTTGGGAATGATCAACGACCTTCAGATATGAAGTCTAGCAGCGAAACAAGCAGAATAACTCTGACGAATAAGCAGTCGCGTACCAACAGCAGCATGAGTTCAACTGACCCAGTTGATAGACCTCAGCAAGGGTCACGCTCCAAGGTTACAGAAGAGCTGTGTCTGTACTCATGTTAGAGTCGGCAGCCAGGCTGCTAAAGCCAGCTAAAGGCTTCCATGTTAGGAACGACCTCAAATTACAAGGCAAAGTCAAACTTTCATCAAAGTGTGCCTGGATCATGGTGCCATGATAAAACACATGAGATTTACTCATGTGTGTGAAATTCGTGTAATCTTTTTACACAAGGGGATATGAAACAACAACACTAGGTGCGTTCATTAATTTTCAGGACTGTTCTGTATAAAAAAAAAAACTAATTTAAAATTTTTCAAAATACACCCCTCCTGCTTCAATATACCTGTGCCATCTTTTTTTTTTTTTCAATTGTCGAAACGGGAGATAAAATCATATTTTGAGAGGCTCCTCTTTAAGTTTATTTATTTTATTTAAAGGCAATTAGAAAATATTTAAGAGATTTGTACTCCACCGAAGTACGACACAAAAATATCATCTAGATGTTTATATACAATTTAAAGTCAAATAGTGTAAAAAATAATATTATTATTTTAAACAATAATATTCCTATTTACACTATGTTGCCTTCGGTTCAGCTTGTATCATATCAACGTTGTCAAATTTCCTTCCTTTTAACTTCATTTTCAATATAGGATAGAGGAAAAAGTCATTGGGGGCTAAGTCGGGAGAATAGGGTGGATGAGGTAGCTGTATGGTTGAATGCTTGGCCAAGAAATGCAAAACAATATGGGCTGTGTGCGCATTATCGATGTGAAGTATCCAGTCATTGTTTTGCTATCTTTCAGATCTTTTAAGTCCCACTGCCTCCCTTAAACGCTTCATTATCCCCACATAAATCTCTTGATTAATTTTACGTACAAAAGGGTAAATTCACGGTGAACAAACCTCTAATTTCAAAAAATGTAACGATCAATGTCTTGACTTTGGATTTTGCAAACCTTGCCTTTTTGGGCTTCGGTTCCCCTCTTTCAATCCATTGGCTGGATTGATGTTTGGTTTCCGGGTCATACTGATACACCCATGTGTCATCCCTGGTAATGATTTTTTGACTCCACTCTGGATCAATCCGAGTCATTTCGATCATGTTTCTGCAGACCTCCATTCTAACCTTTTTTTTTTGTTCCTCCGTTAGAATCCGGGAACAAATTTTGAAGAAGTCCGGATCATGTACAAATCTTTTGTTACTATTTGATGTCCTACAGATAGCCCAGTCTGTGAAGATAAATCTTTAATAGAAATTCTTCTGTTAACTTTGATTAATTCCTTCATTTTGAGTTTGTTTTCCTCGCAACGTAATGTTCTTGGACGCCAAGTATGTTGATAATCGTTTACCTCTTCCCGACCTTTTTCGGAAGCGTGAAAAATCATTCAAAAGTTTTTGAACGGGATAAAGCAGCATTGCCAAAAGCTTCTTTAATCAATTCATGCGTCTCAGTAGCACTTTTTTTTCAATTTGAAATAAAACTTAATGCAGATTCTTTACTCTTCGAAAACGGCCATTTGGCCTATTTAAAACATTTTTGAAGCCGTTTTAATAAAGTATTAGAAATAAAGCATTTAAGATTTTCTCAAGTGAAGTTAACCACTATTTAATATGGTGTTAAGTTTTCCTATATTTCCGCTGCAAGCTGCTTCCCAGCTTAAATTTCAAATGTTTCATAAATCATGTTTTATATAGTTTTTTTTCTGTTGAATGGAAACATGGCACAATTTAGAATTTTGGTTTAGATATTTTTCTATAGCATTTAAGACGCTAATTAATGTTCTAGTTCATATGATATCATTCAAAATTGAATTATTAGTTTTCAAAGGTATAATTAGTTCGCGTGTTTCTGAATTGATATCGACGCACAATCTTTGCTTTGAACCTATGGTGGTGGTGTTTTGTCCATACACATTTCAGGTGTTCATTGAGGTAGGTTTCCTGGAGACATGCAATGTGATGTTCATACAGCAGTCTACTCAGCTCTCCTTCTGTGTTCCATTTATATTTAACTAGCCGAATGACCCGGGCAACGCCCGTGTTTTACCCGATTGAATGTTTTTATTCAAATACTATTTGTTACAATTATAAATTGGCGCCTTATATAAATGCATATATTAGTTAATAACTATAGCCTATGTGCTTTATCTGTCTATGTACTGTTGGCTTCCGTAGGCGTCTCTTACTGGGAAAAAGAAAGAGAGGATTCCATTTAGTTATTAACTAATATATGCATTTATTTAAGGAGCGACCCGCTCCAACACAATAGTTACAAAAACGAAAAAATGAGTGGGGGAGGCATGATGGGGGGGCAAAGGTGGCGTGATCGTAGCCAACCAATAGGAGGGCGCCATTCCAAAAAAAAAAAAAGCAAACGGTGACAGAGTTGATTAGGAGATGAAGAATGACGCTCGTAACTGTATATAGAATTGTAAGATGTTCAGTGTTCTCGTAGCATATTTCCTACTGGTTCCCCTTTTTGAACCTATAAAAATAATTCAAAACAGTTATGAAAATAGCTAAAGGTTAAGCTGGGAAACTTCTTGTAGCGGAAATATAGGAAATATTTAACGCCATATTAAACAGTGGGTAACTTTACTTGAGAAAATCTTAAATGCTTTATTTCGAATACTTGATTGACACGGATATTTAAAAAAAAAATTGCCTAAAATAAATTAATTTCAATTCAAATTGAAGTATTTCGATAAAAACTAAAAATATCTATAGTAAAATTGTTAAAATATTTTTTTAAATCGTAAAATACAGTGTAAAATTAAAAAGTTGTTATTAAAGTGTAAAATGTGTTACTCTAAAGTGTGAAATGTTGTCTTAAAAAATTACAAAACATATATATTTTATTAATTATTTTCTCTAAATATTATGTGAATTAAAATAAAAAAAAGGTCAGGTATTGATATTAAAAATATTTTTTTTTTTATATTATATAAATTATATTTTATATAAAATTTTCATTTTATAAAAAGGTAATTTTCATAAAGATCCTATTTTTAAATATAAATTTTATATTAAATAAAAATGTTTTATTAAAACTTAAAACTATACTTTTCAGTTATGAAAAATATATTGACAATAAAAAAATAAAATAAAATTGCATTTATAAAATAAGACACATTTATTTGAAAAAAATAGAGTGATAACGGAAAAGATCTTCTGACATTTTTTAAAAAATCATCTAAAGAACAAAAGTTATCAATCAAACGACGTTAATAGACTTCACAAAAATATTAAAATACATGGGCGGGCTAAGACATCTGTTTGCTCTAATTGTAAGGTAAAAAGAGGTATATTAATATTAATTTACAATTCGTAGCAAATTAAAAAAAAGAAAGAAGGTGCCATTAGGGCCTGTCGTCTTCATTAATTGACCTGTCAATAATTAGTGCTCGTTATCTTTTGCATCATTTTGAGGACATTTAGCTTCTGCGCATGCGTTATCTTCCTTCTTCGTCTGCCTCTTCAAATTCTTAGGTTTATAGGAAGTTAATTTTATAAAGTTTGATTTTTTTTATTACAATTTTTTTTTTAAATATAATATTGAATTTATTATATTGGTTTATAGGTATATTTTATCTTTTATAAATGTCTAAAATATACTAGTGTCCAAAATTAAGGTAACAAACACTAAATTTTTAATTAAAAATAATAATAATAACGAAAAAAATAATAAAAATCATTTTATGATATGCAAATTACACCACACAGTTTAACTCTAGTCAATAAAAATAATCTTAACGCTTCACCTAATATGCTAATTAAGGTCATTCTTTAAAGCGTTCGCTTTTACGTACCTTTTTATCCAGCTATAAAATTTTATTTAAACAAATTTTCTTCCGTTTTATCTATCCATGGAACGTCATAGATGTTTAGAAGACTCATTGATATGGATGGCCATTGGTAGAATAGCGGCAGGCCAATTCCAAGCAGAAGTTGCAAGATGGTTCGAAACGTCAAGTGGTTTCAAATCTATAGAAACAATTTCAAGAAACAGGAGACATCTCCAAAAGAGAAGTACAAGGTCGCCCGAGAATCACAACCTTATCAGAAGAACGTTATCTGAAGTTAACGGCCAAACGTAACAAAACCATAACAACCAGACAGCTAACAATTGAGCTCTATTCGGCCACAGGAACCATGATATCAAGGCAAACAGTTTACAGAAGACTAAGCTAGAGAGGGATGTATGCAAGGTGGCCGAAGGTTTGTATCCCTCTCACTGCCATCCAAAAAAGGGCTCGTCTTAATTAGTGCAGACAACATCAGTCTTGGACCCAAAATCAGTGGGCTCCTGTTCTTTTTAGTTATGAGTCAAGGTTTAGTCTTAACACGGATTCTAGACGTTTACTGATCTGGAGAAAAACCTGGAAAAACTACTGTATGTCTTCTAGCCATCAGTTTTTCGTTTTTAAACGATATTTCCAACTTTTTGCTGAAATTTAGAACTGGTATTACAGATGGACAAAATCCTCATCGGTCAATAAAATTAAGAAACGCTTGTAAATCTTTGGATTGTTACCTTGATAGACAAATGAAAAAGTTAAATGAAACCTTTAATCGTAAAGATAGAGGCTGCCTGGCCGGCATTCATAGTTCTTGAAAATAAAGATACTTCGGTCAGTAAATCTTTTTTATTACCTCAACGTTTCGACAAAAAGCTTTTGTCCTCGTCAGGAGCAAACAAAAATTAAAACATTTGGCAAGGTTTTAAATAAAACTAGAATAATGTTTAACGCTTTGTCAAATGTTTTAATTTTTGTTTGCTCCTGACGAGGACTAAAGCTTTTTGTCGAAACTTCGAGGTAATAAAAATATTTACTGGCCGAAGTATCTTTATTTTCAAGAAGCCTTTAATAATAAAGGAGAGATCCTATGGAACTATAGAACAGTAAATCATAATCTTTGCGGAGAGAGACATAACAAACACTTAGTGTTTTAAAACTACAAGACACTTGGTGTCTTCTTAGTCATCTTCTTTTCCCTTTTAAACGATATTTTCAACTTTCTACTGAACTGTACAGTAGTACAGTCCCTGCTTTTACACTTTGATAAAATAAATTATAAAACGACGTTTAACAATTTTACTGCAAATGTTTCTTTTTACAGAACGTAAAATCGTAATTTCAATTATTTTAAGGAGAAATAACGACTATTTCTATCCTTAGAGATGAAGTATGAAAGGATGAATTGTGAAGAGTAATGATAAACGGAAAAATAAAAGTGTCCAGGGATGGGAATCGAACCAACAATATTTACGGTAAAACTTGTTAAATGTCGTTCTATAATCATGGGTTCGATTCCCATCCCTGGACACTTTTATTTTTCCGTTCATTATTACTCTTCACAATTAATCCTTTCATACTTCATCCCTAAGGATAGGAATAGTCGTTATTTCTCCTTAAATAATTCAAAATTACGATTTTCCGTTCTGTAAAAAGAAACATTTGCGGTAAAACTTGTTAAATGTCGTTCTATAATCATAGCCGTATTATAAAATAAATAATACTTCTAGGTCTCCGTGTTTGATAGACATGTTAGCATGAAAGATTAGGAAATAAAAAATGTAAAAAGAATCCTAACCCTAGATTCCTTATTGAATTTTGCCAAAGTACAGATAGAGACAAAGTTCGAATAGATCAATACATCAGAGAAAGAGCTGGTAAATCTTTCCTTTATTCTACATTGATAACACTGATCAATCCTTTGAGCTAAGACTGACTGACATTTAATCGACTCCACTGCCACCATAAGACATAGATGGAGATTTTGCTGAGAGGAAATTGATCTAAAGAGACGAGGGTCGCCTCTCCCGTCAAAATAGACGTCTAAAACCAGATGCCATCTATTGACCGTCGCCGGAAACTAGCGGCCTCGGATCGGCGACAAAGCCACAACACCAACTTTGGCGGACTAGTCCGCTCTAGGATGACGAGGGCCATTAGCCCGAAACCATGGTCTCTAGGTGGACGCTTTTCAGTTTGCTAAAGCTGGTGTTGTGGCTTTGTCACCGACCCGAGGCCGCTAGTTTGCGGCGACGGTCAATAGATGGCGTCTGGTTTTAGTCGTCTTTTTTGACGGGAGAGGCGACCCTCGTCTCTTAAGATAAGACAGGTTGTAGTTTGTATTGAGAATGGTCACAATGGGGATGACCGAAATTTCAGTAGATAAAAACTTACCAGACATAAGTTTGACAAGTTATTGCCCTCAACATACCAACCTGCCATGATGTCATATGTTACGTTACTACTATCCAATTCTGTCAACACCCCCTCCTACGAATGTCACTAAGTTTCCTCTGTCCGAACAGTGTCACATCCCCTCAGCCGAGAAAGAGGACAAAAAAAGTGTCACGCTAGATCACAAGGCAATTTTGTAACCCCCTCAACGCGACAAGGGGTTGTGGTGACATATGGGGAGATTGATAAGTGGGGGTCGGGCTTTTCATTAGCTCCCCCCAACTCATCCATCTGGGGCTGTTTTCTACCATAGCGGCTCCCCCCTCGATCCATGGTAGTGGTGGACGTACAACACTGCTCCTGTTCTACAATATACCGTAAACCACGGATCATGAAGAAAAAAAACATTGAATACCTTTCTAATTCTCTATCTATCTTGAATTCACTGAATTCTTTCTTTGTATTATAAAAAATAAATAGTTTTGTGAATGAATCCATTCTCAATGTATATACAATCATGAAAAAAAAAACATAAGGAATTTGTACCTTTTATTATGTATATCGGGATTCAGACAATAACTCTGAAAGATACACTCATGTACCAAACTTGAGGAAGTTGTACCTTTTAGCATGTATATCGGGATTTAGACAAATAACTCTGAAATATATTACAGTGACCTTTGTTGAAGACATACGAGATGACCAATGTGAACAAAATTGTCTCTGCCTCCTAAAAAAAAAAATAATAATAATAAAAAGATGACCCGCAGCATCAAATACTTTCTACTTCCTTAACTTTTGTCCATGAGTGTAATATGCGTAATGTTTATTAATGTTACCTAAAGGGGTCTTTGTTTCTTTACCTTTAAGCGGAAAATTTGTGCTCGAGACAAAAATATAAGTTTTTATTTTTATGTGCTATGTTTTGACGATTCTGGGTCACCTTTATTAAGCAAAAAGAACAAAACTAGGAATATCTTTGAATCAAAATGCTTGAAACCAAAGATACTACCGGTCTCTCCTTATAAAGCGCAAATTCATGTTTTCTACATTCATAATAATAATTTTTGTTGGCTTAAGTACCGGTGGTGCAGGTCATGATAATCATGGTGGGTAGACGTTGGTGGCTGTTTTTCACTGTAAGTGCACCACATGTCGAAACATATGGAAAGCGCAGTTCGACTTTTGAACGCGCAGATACGCTAAAGGAAAAATGGTGCACTGCCAAAAATACATTTGACAATGATCTTTATTCATATGGTTCGTTCATATACGGTATAATCGGTACCAGGCAGTACCAGGTCTATAGTAGCACTACATGTCATCCACAACAACAAAATATTCAAAATTTCTTAGGATTCTACATAGGAGAATCGTCTTTGTTACGGTTCTAGGGAACATAGCGTCAAGATCCGACAGTATCTTTGTGTATGAAGACATAAGGTCGATCATGAGGGGTTTAAGCTGCAGCGGAAAATTCAAGAGAGGTTTAGGCCTGTCACATGACATCATCAACAAAATTCCTACATAAAAATATAGGCATATTAATAGACGAACTGTTACCGTTATGGTTCTAGGGAACATCAAGATCCGACAGTACCTGTGTTGAAGAGAACAATCGCCTTCAGACAGCTGTACTCCGCCGTGTCCACCCGTAACGCCTTCAGCCGCTCCATCTGCTCCTGGAAGACCCTGATGTGGTCCATGAAGGCGACCACACGGTCAGCGGCATGCAGCCCGGCGGCAGCTAGCAGGGGCGCGGCGTGGAGAGGCAGGGCACACTGGGCCGCCCCGAGGACAAACAGCTCGCTCCAAGCCAGCCTGAGGAGCGAGACTTGATCAGTCGCTGGCAGCTCGTGGAAGAGCGGGATGTGCCTCGCCCATTCCACAGCACCGAAGAGAAGCCGAGCGGCTACCTCGCATAGGCCGTCTACGCCGCCCAGCAAACAGCCCGAGGGGAGGTACCGTGTAGCAGGGTAGGGCTCGGCCCGTACCAGCAGGGAGACTAGACTGGATAGATAGGTGCCTCCAGCTAGGTCCCCTAGACTGGCTCCATTAGTCAACTGAAGATGGCCCCCCAATGGACTCGAGGGGACTCGACCTCTCTGGACAGCTGCGCAGAACATCCAGCTCTGAGCTGCGCGCACATCATTCGCAAAAATACCTTGGAAATGGAATTAGCATATCAAGTTGAAATAGGGAGTGTGTCAAATTACTTGACAAACATAAGGAGTTTGAACATTTCAGTTAGTTAGTTAGAATGTTGTTTATTTGTTAAGTGAACTGATCTGCCACGTCTTCTCATTGGACGAATGTGGCCATGTTTGTACATAAGGAGGTTTCAAAGATAATGGAGGAGTCTGCTAGGAGATTATTGTGTGGAGACGTCGTTCTCTGTGTCTGGTGATCTCCTCACATACCTGTGTAACCCCGGTCCTCTCCTATCAACGCTGCAATAAAAGATAAGTACTGGTTTTGTTATAACTTATCGTGTTTTTTTTTTAATTTACGTCTTTCCTTTTTATTTTTGTTGTACTTTTTCGTGTACGCGTTTCTGTATGTTAAGTTGCTTATACTTTAGGCCCTAATACTTTTTGTGTGTAACCCGTAAAAATAACTTTTGTCAAGTATCTTAGAAAGAGTAGGTGTTTTATCACAGTCTGCAATCTCAGCTGGGTAGTTCAACAAACACCTCGAGACAGTTGTGGAGAGGATGGGAATCTTACTCTCTCGAAGTTGGAATTTGAAGGATAAAGTTTTTTGTTGTTGTTGTTCACACTGACACACTATATGGCCAAATTCAAAGTAAATGAGTAGTGGGATGGGATACTTTCAGCTCAGACCCTGAATAAATTTGTAGTTGATGTTTGGGAAGTTCGGATGCATCGTAGAGCTCACAGAGAGTTTAGAATTTCCAAAAATTGGGCAATTACCCTTTCTTGACAAAAGTAAACAAGAAAACACGGCCATATGAATACATAGTCAGGCAATTGGCTTCCTTCAACAAGGGTCAGGCTATACCTCAACGACCAAGAAAGATAGTCTTTAAGACAAACATTGAGTTGGAACGCACAAATCTATATAAAATAATCAATTAATAGAACATAGTTTTATATTTTTTTATTAAAATGCACTAAAAAGGAGAAAATAAATATTTCAGGTACTATATTTGATCAAGTAGATTTATACGAGTTTTTTTAAAAAGTGGCGAAGGACTATCATCATATATTGAGGGAAGAGGTTGAAATATTCAGCTAATATATATAAAAACAACATATATATATATTATATTATCTAAAAATTCGAATATTTCTATATTAAAATAAATATATATTATATTTTATTCATTGATAATTTTACTTTTGTTATCATCGTTTTTAGAAAGACTTTCAGTTTTGTTGTTTAGTTTTGTTGTAAATATGCGTAGTTAACATATCTATCCTTTTAAATCACTAATATAGGATTAACTTTATAAATTCTATATAATGTGAAAATAACTAATGTGTAATATTTCCTCAAGTAATTGAAAATAAAAGCTACTTGACGGTAAATAATTATCTTTTTCTTATCACGACTGCACCTTTAACCCTTTATCTTATCGATCCTTTGTCTTATCAACCCTTTATCTAACAACAACAACAACAAAATATTCATAACATATATATACTTATTAATCATTTGCTTCATATTAAATTGGTAATTCATGACGATCGTTTCCCGCCGCTTCACTTAAAACAGAGAGGCATGTGGAAATATGTTTAATAAAGATAAAAAAGAAATGGTTGAAAGAATGATTGCTAATTCAAGTAAGACCACAGAATGGTGAGGAACTGTAGATTGAGGTAGTATTGGGAGGTTATGAGAATCGTCAATGATCGGCACAGATGCAATAAGTGTGGTAATTTGAAATACAATATGGCGGCACCCCAATAAATGGTAATTCCGCGGCTCGCGTTATTAGCTTTCCCCGCGTTAATTACCCAATAATATATACACCGAATTATCTGCCAGCTGTACGGCTTCCAAAAACTTGACGTCGAAATTGACTTTTGATTAGCAGCTCTTACTGCTAATAGGTGTTTCATTTAATTTCCTCTTCTTTGGTGGTGTTACTGTAGTGTATATAGCTGTGACTTCAGTGGTGTTACTGTAGTAGCGGTGACTTCAGTGGTATTTTTGTAGAATAGCGGTGACTTCAGTGGTATTTTTGTAGAATAGCGGTGACTTCAGTGGTATTTTTGTAGAATAGCGGTGACTTCAGTGGTATTTTTGTAGAATAGCGGTGACTTCAGTGGTATTTTTGTAGAATAGCGGTGACTTCAGTGGTATTTTTGTAGAATAGCGGTGACTTCAGTGGTATTTTTGTAGAATAGCGGTGACTTCAGTGGTATTTTTGTAGAATAGCGGTGACTTCAGTGGTATTTTTGTAGAGTAGCGGTGACTTCAGTGGTATTTTTGTAGAGTAGCGGTGACTTCAGTGGTATTTTTGTAGAGTAGCGGTGACTTCAGTGGTATTTTTGTAGAGTAGCGGTGACTTCAGTGGTATTTTTGTAGAGTAGCGGTGACTTCAGTGGTATTTTTGTAGAGTAGCGGTGACCTTAGTGTTATTTTTGTAGTTTAGCTGTGACTTTCGTTGATGTACTTGGGATTCCTGTAGCGTAGCCGCGACTTTCGTGGATGTATTTAGGTTTCCTGTAGTATAGGGGTGACTTTAGTGGCGCTTCTGTAGTGTAGATGCGTCTTTCGTGGATGTATTTAGGTTTCCTGTAGTATAGGGGTGACTTTAGTGGCGCTTCTGTAGCGTAGCCGCGTCTTTCGTGGATGTATTTAGGTTTCCTGTAGTATAGGGGTGACTTTAGTGGTGCTTCTGTAGTGTAGATGCGTCTTCCGTGGATGTACTAGGGATTCCTGTAGTGTAGTCGATTCTTCCGTGGATGTTCGCGGGGTTCCTGTAGTGTAGCCGCTTCTTCCGTGGATGTACGCGGGTCTCCTGTAGTGTAGCCGCGTCTTCCTTAGATTTACGCGGGGTTCCTGTAGTGTAGCCGCTTCTTCCGTGGATGTACGCGGGGTTCCTGTAGTGTAGCCGCGTCTTCCTTAGATTTACGCGGGGTTCCTGTAGTGTAGCCACGTCTTCCGTGGATGTACGCGGGTCTCCTGTAGTGTAGCCGAGTCGTCTATGGATGTATGTGGGATACCTGTAGTGTAGCCGCGTTTTCCGTGGATGTACGCGGGTCTCCTGTAGTGCCGCCGCGTCTTCCGTGGATGTACGCGGGGTTCCTGTAGTGTAGCGTTGTCTTCCGTGGATGTACTTTCAGTTTTTGTAGTGTATACGCGTCTTCCGAGGATGTACACGGAGTTCCTGTATTGTAGCCGCGTCTACCGTGGATTTACTAGGGATTCTTGTAGTAAAGCCTCGTCTTCAATGGATGCACAAAGGGTTCCTGTGGTGTAGCCGCGTCTTCCGTGGATGTACGCGGGGTTCCTGTGGTGTAGCCGCGTCTTCCATGGATGTACAAGGGGTTTCTGTAGTGTAGCCACGTCTTCCGTGGATATACGCGGGGTTCCTGTGGTGTAGCCGCGTCTTCCATGGATGTACAAAGGGTTCCTGTAGTGTAGCCGCGTCTTCCGTGGATATACGCGGGGTTCCTGTGGTGTAGCCGCGTCTTCCGTGGATGTACGCGGGACTCCTTTAGTGTAGCCGCGTCTTCCGTGGATATACGCGGGGTTTCCGTAGTGTAGCCGCGTCTTCCGTGGATATACGCGGGGTTCCTGTGGTGTAGCCGCGTCTTCCGTGGATATACGCGGGGTTCCTGTAGTGTAGCGTCGTCTTCCGTGGATGTACTTGCAGTTCTTGTAGTGTATACACGTCTTCCGTGGATGTACTCGGGGTTCTCGTAATGGCTCCACGTCTTCCGTGGATATACGCGGGGTTCTCGTAATGTCTCCACGTCTTCCGTGGATGTATGCGGGGTTCTCGTAATGTCTCCACGTCTTCCGTGGATGTATGCGGGGTTCTCGTAATGTCTCCACGTCTTCCGTGGATGTACTCGGGGTTCTCGTAATGTCTCCACGTCTTCCGTGGATGTACTCGGGGTTCTCGTAATGTCTCCACGTCTTCCGTGGATGTATGCGGGGTTCTCGTAATGTCTCCACGTCTTCCGTGGATGTACTCGGGGTTCTCGTAATGTCTCCACGTCTTCCGTGGATGTACGCGGGGTTCTCGTAATGTCTCCACGTCTTCCGTGGATGTATGCGGGGTTCCTGTAGTGTAGCCGCTTCTTCCGTGGATTTTGTCCACTTGCATTGTCATCAGGTTTGAGCAAATAAACCATATTTAAATTTTAGGTGCTTTATAAGCATATAAAAAGTTATAAGATTTGTGGACAAGCAAATAGAACGATAGACAGATTAACATGCTAAATTAAATATTCTAATATAAAAAAAAATCTGTCCACAATAGTTCGGATTCTCATAGATAGATGGCGTACTAACTCTACGCCTTAATCTCTACACGTCGTTGTAGTAAGTTTTGCAACACTCTGCATATTTTTGCAATAATTGTTGCATCCACAGTAAACCGGCATTTATAAACCTTTAAATAAAGAGGCATTTGGGCCAGAATTTTTGTTTTATTTTCGACGTTTCGACAAAAATCTTTTGTCCTTGTCAGGATAAAAGTGTTATATAGTGTCTTTCTATAAGATTTTATTTTAATTTTTCTTCCTGACAAGAACAACACATTTTTGTCGAAACGTCAAAAAAATAAAATGTTTCCGGCCGAAGTTGTCTCTTAATTCAAAGAAATTCAAGCAGTTATTTTATCTTCTTCAGTTTCTCTGCTCTTAAGCAAATCTTTATCTCAAAGTGACGCCGTATTTCTCTATCTTGAGTTATTCTTTTTAGTTCTTCATAGCTTCCCATCCACAGTCCTTATGTTCAGTTGTTTCTTTTCTCCTTTCAGTTTCTCGGTTCTTAAGCAGATCCTGACCTCTTTTGTGGCCCCGTTATTCTTTATCTTGAGATATTCTCTTCATTTCTTCATAGCTTTTCATCCAGTCCATCATTCCTATTCTTCAGTTTATCTTCTCTTGAGCAGGTCCAGGTCTCCAGTTACGCCATACTTCTCTATCTTGATTTTTTATCTTCATTTCTTCATAACTTCCCATCCTGTCCATCATTCCAATTCTTCAGTTTCTCTTCTCTTGAGCAGATCGTGGTCTCCAGTAACGCCATACCTATCTGAGTTTTTCTCTTTATTTCTTCATAACTTCCCATCCCGTTCATCTGTACAACTGTTCAGTTTCTATTCTTTTGAGATACAGATCTCCAGTGATGCCATACCTCTCTATCTTGAGTTTTTTCTCTTTTTTTCTTCATAGCTTCTTCCATCCAGTACAATTCTACTTCCTACCGTTCTCTTCCTATCCATTTTACCTTTCAGGTGATCCCTATTGTTTCAAGATTGTTGTGCCCTAGATAAACTGTCTAAGTTATAAATAATTATTATATTAATGTTCACATTGGGGTTCATTACATTCACAAAGGAGTTATGTCAATCATTGTTATGCATAACTCGATTGTTGTATTGATTGTTGGTTTCTAGATGCACCGCAATTCCAATTAATGTATTCGGGTTCATATTAAACCTGGAGTTGTATATCATTGATGAATACAAGATAACCATTGGCTATATATTAAAATTATCTATTGCTCGATGCAAATATTTATATATATTTCTACTATAGAATGAAATTTGACAATTATATCGCATATTTCGTTATCCGCATTATATTGTATTATAAATTACTTTATATATTATTTACGAACGGAAAAATAAGTCCAGGGTAACCTAGTGGACATGACATCTGCCCGGTAAGCGGAACACTGTGGGTTCGAATCCCATCCCTGGACACTTCATTTTTCCGTTTATTATTACTCTTCACAATTCATCCTATCATACTTTATCCCAAAGGTTAGAAATAATCGTTATTTCTCCTTAAAATAAATTTCGATTTTTCGTACAAAAGAAACATTTGTGGGATAATTGTCAAACATCGTTCTACAATCATGAGCCGCATTATATTGTATTATAATTCTACTGTATTAAAAGCTTATACTCATAGTTTGAATCAATGCTATTTCTAAGATTCCACCTTTCATTGTAGCATATATAAGCAGAATTGTCCAATACAGTATTAGAGCTATAAAAAGCGGTTTGGTAAATTAAATTGACGAAACCTCTGAGAGGATTCACAACTAATGAGCCAAGCCCTCCCAAAATATTTTTTTTCCATCGCAGTAAGGATAGTAGAAGTTTGTTTTATGTGTGTAATATATAATATATATATATGGTTTTGACCAAGGACTTGGTTGTTGTTGTGTGATGTAATCAATATATAACGTGAGATGTTTTTAGTTCTTATGATAATTCTGTAATAATATTATACAAATATATAACAGTAACATACAATCTCTTTTAATAGAAACTACACTACCTATTGAATATTAGGTAGAAGAGTACATAACAGTGGCGATGAGGATTAAAAGAAAATGGATTGTAAGTTATCAAGTATTGAAGAATTTAACCTTAATAATGGCAACTCTTTTGTAAGATTATTGAATATTAGGTAGTACATTACAATGTAAAACGACATTTGAAAATTATCCCGCATGTGTTTCTTTTGAACGAAAAATCAAAATTTATTTTAAGGAGAAATAACGATTATTTCTAACCTTATGGATGAGGTATGAAAGGATAAATTGTGAAGAGTAATGATAAACGGAAAAATAAAAGTGTCCAGGGATGGGAATCGAACCCACAGTGTTCCGCTTACCGGGCAGATGCCATGTCCACTAGGCTACCCTGGACATATTTTTCCGTTCGTAAATAATACATAAAGTAATTTATAATACAATATAATATAATGCGGCTTGTGATTGTAAAACGACATTTGAAAATTATCCCGCATGTGTTTCTTTTGAACGAAAAATCAAAATTTATTTTAAGGAGAAATAACGATTATTTCTAACCTTATGGATGAGAAATGAAAGGATGAATTGTGAAGAGTAATGATAAACGGATGAACAATCACAAGCCGCATTATATTATATTGTATTATACATAACAATGTGTAAAATAAAAATTCATGTTTTAATTTCCAATGTATAGATGGCACGTTATAATAAAATGATCAGTTCAATTACTGCATCATTCTATGGGCTCGTCTTTGTGAAAATATTCATAGTTCGAGCAGTAGCAAAATCCAAATTGTACCATTTTTCTCTTGTAAAGATATGAAGAAGATTCTAAAAGGAACTCTTCCTTATACATCACTTAGTTACATTTATATTGTAGTGAAATATCTATTATTTCATGTACAGATTATTATTTTTGATATTTTTACTCTGTAAACTTCTCTTTTTCTGTTATTTTATAAATGTTGATTTGTTCTCGCTTTAAAAAAACTGATGTTTTATTCTGATGTTTGTCTTTACAAATTTTCTATGTGACATTTGGTGGAGATGTTGGGTAAATTAGGGAAGACAAACTGAAGATCGCCGAGGAGAACTTGAGGCTATGGGTGCTGTGATTTACATTTTTCAACGGCTGACTCCAGGATTCCACCGCCATGTCAAAGCAAAGACTTCCCTCAAAGATGACGATGGCCCTAAGAACGACAATACGACGACGAAGCCGCTCTTCACGCATCAATAAATAAGACGTTAAAGTACTATAGACAAAGTTCCAAGACTCCGAGAGAATCCTTGGCAGAAGCACGTCATCTTCAAGTCAGTAGCAACAAGATTTGCAAGCTGTGAGTTACAGCTCTTCCTTACACCATTGGTAGGACAGTAGAGAACAACAAGCCAGTAAGGTACTGTAGATGTCTCAGGAGATGTCACTCCAGTTGTAGTTCGTAGAAGTATTTTTTAGCAAATAAGTATTGTTTCCCTAACTAGGATGGTTGCCAAGAAAGAAATCTACATGGCAAAACCTCAGTAATTGGACTTCCACTGACATTGTAAATAAAATCAAGAAGACTTAGGTGTCAGCCCGGGTAGTTGGTGACTTCTGTACTTAGCTCCAGGAACCTGAGTTAACTAACAAAATATTAATATAATTATAATTGGGATTTTTTATGTAGTTATTGATTACGAAGTGTGTTCAAAAAGTATCGCGACTTTTGAATTTTCGCGGGTTACGTATATTCGAATTTCGATCTTTTTGTGGCTTTATGTTGGTACTCATGTCTCTCACTTATGCCGACAAGCTCGGCCATTTTGAATGTTCACTTAATTGTTGACAGCTGCTTTGCTTGCAGGTGTTTTGGATCGTCTTCGATTTTTACCTATTAAAAAAAAAAAATGGATCAAAGAACCTGTATCAAATTTTGTGTGAAAAACGAAATTAAGTGCGCGGATGCATTCCGAATGTTGACTGTGGCATACGGAGAAGCTACCTTGGACCGAAGCAACGTTTATCAGTGGTACAAAATGTTCTCAGAAGGCCGAGAAGATGTGAACGACGAAGAGCGTGCCGGACGCCCGAGCACTTCAACAACAGACGAAAAATTAATGAAGTGGAGAAAATAATATTGGCCAATCGTCGAATCACCGTTAGAGAAGTTTCTGAGGACCTAAACATATCGATTGGCTCGTGCCATTCGATTTTTATCAATGATTTGGGCATGAGACGGGTCGCCGCGAAATTCGTACCAAAATTGCTCAATTGCGACCAAAAACAGCATCGCATGAACATTGCTAATGAGATGTTGGACTCTGTCCGCGACGACCCATATTTGCTCCAGATGGTCATAACTGGTGACGAAGCGTGGGTTTATGGTTATGACGTGGAAACCAAAGCTCAATCATCTCAATGGAAGCTGCCGCACGAACCAAGACCGAAAAAAGCGCGCCAAGTTCGGTCGAATGTGAAAGTTTTGCTGACAGTTTTCTTCGATTTCAGGGGCGTGGTGCATCATGAGTTCTTGCCACAGGGGAGAACGATCAATAAGGAATATTACCTGCAAGTTATACGCAATTTGCGCGAAGCAATCCGCCAAAAACGCCTGGATTTGTGGAAGAACAAAAATTGGCTTTTGCACCACGATAACGCCCCTGCTCACACATCGTTGCTTGTGCGCGACTTTTTGGCCAAAAACAACACACTAATGATGCCGCAGCCACCGTATTCCCCAGATCTGGCCCCCTGTGACTTTTTCTTGTTCCCTAAACTGAAGAGGCCCATGAAAGGACGACGTTACGCTACGCTTAACGAGATAAAGACGGCATCGAAGGAGGAGCTGAAAAAGATTTTTTTAAAATGATTTTTTGAAGTGCTTCGAAGATTGGAAAAACCGTTGGCACAAGTGTATAATATCTCATGGGGATTACTTTGAAGGGGACAAAATAGGTATTCATGAATAAATAAATAAATTTTGAAAAAACACAAAAGTCGCGATACCTTTTGAACACACCTCGTATATCCAATAAGGCGTAATATTGAAGTATTTGCGCCTATTACAGAGGAAACAAACAAATGAGAGCTTAGAATTAAATATTTACAAATTTACATGTATTATTCGACAGAGTTCATAAAATTTATATAGACATAGTGGCTGATGTAAGAGAGTTATATAATTTAAATCAGGGAACAATCCATGTCTCACTTCTGTAAAGTACGGACAGTCATAGATAAGGTGGTTTGCTCAAGTTTCTCCGCACAAAGAGAGGGACAAGAAACAATTCGAACAATTATTATAGGATCTGACCAAAAATTGTTCTTTAACAGTTTGAGTGGAAATGAGGTTTAAAGAGAGTCTATAGCTGCAAAGTTTCAGATTTGAAAGGATATAAGAATATGGCTTCACTTGTGTCACATTGTAGAGTCTTATTTTGTTGAAGTTATTGTTTTAATTATAAAGCAATAGCGCTTTTTTTTTTTTTTTGGACACTCATGGACAAAACCTAAGGAAGTCTTTGATGTCGCCTGTCTGTTTTTTTTTTTTTTGAAGGAGACAGAGGCAATTATGTTCAAACTTTATTATCTCGTGTGTCTTCAATAAAGGTCACTGTAATATCTTTCATAGTTATTGTCTGAATCCCGATATACATGCTAAAAGGTACAACTACCTTAAGTTTTGTCCATGTGTGGATTTATAATAAATAGAATTAAAAAGCCCGAAAGATATTTTTTTACAAACAAGGCAGACTTCTACTGTCCTTACTGAGATTAAAAATATTGGAAGAGCTTGGCATATCAGTGGTGAACCCAGCGGTTTGGCCAATTTAATCTACCAACCCGCTTTTTAGAGCTCAAACTCTGTATTGGTGTCTGGTAAATTAAATTGGCGAAACCGCTGGGAGGGTTCCTCACTAATGAGCCAAGCCCTTCCAATATTTTCTCATCGCAGTAAGGACAGAAGAAGTGTATTTGTTTGTAAGAAGAAACATTCATGATTTATAGCTCTCTATATTTATCAATTATAATTTATCAACATATTATATTTTATATATAAAGTTATCGGTGGACGAGACACCCCCGATTCCCGACAGCCATGAACCAGGATTGAATCCCGTGTTAACATTTTGTTTAATATGTGAATAACCTTCACACATATTATTAACTGTTTCAATTATCATAAACTAGGTTGCTCTTGCTGAGCGGTACCTAATAAAGTGATTTTGAACCAACAATATTATATTTTCCTTTTTTTGATATTTTGGTACTCGGCAAACTTCTCCCTTTTTTTTGCCTCTTTTAATTTAGTCGAGTTGGCAATTGTTTAGGCATTAAATAATTTGTGAAAAAAATAGTACAAAAGTGTACTGGGATTAGGTAAATAAATAAAGAAAAAGGCAAATTTCAGTTGCACGATAAAGAGAGATGTCTTTTTCTCAATTAATTAGTTGTTGTGGAGGTTTGTCTTTACTACTTTTCAACGGAACAATGGGGTGTTGCGAGTGTTTGAAGTTTTACATTTTATGAATTCTTCTGTTTTTGGACTGTTGTTCATTTTCTGTTTGACGCATTTATATATTTGTCTACTGTAATATCTGATAGGTCTTGATAGAATGACTGGAAATTCATAGTTTAGTTTTCAAGGATTTTAGCGTGACTTTGCATCTTGCTAATTTCTTACTGCGATATCAGATATATTTGGAGAAGTCCTGGCTCATCAGTAGTCAACCCTACCAGCAGTATCACCAATTAAATCCACCAGATCGCTGTGATAATTCATGCTTCTAATATGATAGGAGGTAGGGAAGCCTCCCTTGCTGAAGAAATTTGTACACATACACAACTATATATTATAATTACAAGCGTTATTCGCTCTTCAACATTTTATATACTCTTTATTTACTCCTTTATTATATATTGTTCTTTTTTTTGTGTGATTTTCTTTTCTGTAACAATAGATTAGAGGAATCAATACCATTGTTTAATTTGATAGTTGGCGATTCTGTTTTCCTACCTGACGTATTATTGGTTAAGGTGTAAACCTAAGATTATCTCATGGATTTGCTAGCCACGGTGTCTTTACCATTTTCTGAAAGTAAAATTCTTAGCGTTTTTATTTCAACTTTCTCTATTAATACTGAGTCACGGATAAGAATCGTCCAATCCTATTAAGACAATCTCACCATTCGCTATAGAAGAATAAGTCGGGAAGACATTTATATAAGAGGACGATTGTACAAGCTTTCAGGCAAGATGTCTTTCTATGGGTACAGAATGACACGATTGGCGATGGTTTATATCCCTCCTTCAATGCCTTCCTCTACTGAGGGTGGGCCACATGGTCTCTCCATATCTCCCTCCTTCAATGCCTTCCTCTACTGAGGGTGGGCCACATGGTCTCTCCATATCTCCCTCCTTCAATGCCTTCCTCTACTGAGGGTGGGCCACATGGTCTCTCCATATCTCCCTCCTTCAAAGTCTTCCTCTACTGAGGGTGGGCGACATGGTCTCTCCATATCTCCCTCCTTCAATGCCTTCCTCTACTGAGGGTGGACCACATGGTCTCTCCATATCTCCTTCCTTCAATGCCTTCCTCTACTGAGGGTGGGCCACATGGTCTCTCCATATCTCCCTCCTTCAATGCCTTCTTCTACTGAGGGTGGGCCATATGGTCTCTCCATATCTCCCTCATTCAATGCCTTCCTCTACTGAGGGTGGGCCACATGGTCTCTCCATATCTCCCTACTTCAGTGCTTTCCTCTACTGAGGGTGGGCCACATGGTCTCTCCATATCTCCCTACTTCAGTGCTTTCCTCTACTGAGGGTGGGCCACATGGTCTCTCCATATCTCCCTCCTTCAATGCCTTCTTCTACTGAGGGTGGGCCATATGGTCTCTCCATATCTCCCTCATTCAATGCCTTCCTCTACTGAGGGTGGGCCATATGGTCTCTCCATATCTCCCTACTTCAGTGCTTTCCTCTACTGAGGGTGGGCCACATGGTCTCTCCATATCTCCCTACTTCAGTGCTTTCCTCTACTGAGGGTGGGCCACATGGTCTCTCCATATCTCCCTCTTTCAATGCTTTCCTCTACTGAGGGTGGACCTCATGGTCTCTCCATATTTCCCTCCTTCAATGCCTTCCTCTACTGAGGGTGGACCTCATGGTCTCTCCATATCTCCCTCCTTCAATGCCTTCCTCTACTGAGGGTGGGCCACATGGTTTCTCCATATCTCCCTCCTTCAATGCCTTCCTCTACTGAGGGTGGGCCACATGGTCTCTCCATATCTCCCTCCTTCAGTGCTTTCCTCTACTGAGGGTGGGCCATATGGTCTCTCCATATCTCCCTCCTTCAATGCCCTCCTCTACTGAGGGTGGGCCACATGGTCTCTCCATATCTTCCTCCTTCAATGCCTTCCTCTACTGAGAGTAGACCACATGGTCTCTTCATATCTCCCTCCTTCAATGCCTTCCTCTACTGAGGGTGGGCCACATGGTCTCTCCATATCTCCCTCCTTCAGTGCTTTCCTCTACTGAGGGTGGGCCACATGGTCTCTCCATATCTCCCTCCTTCAATGCCTTCCTCTACTGAGGGTGGGCCACATGGTCTCTCCATATCTCCCTCCTTCAGTGCTTTCCTCTACTGAGGGTGGGCCATATGGTCTCTCCATATCTCCCTCCTTCAGTGCCCTCCTCTACTGAGGGTGGGCCACATGGTCTCTCCATATCTCCCTCCGCCATCCTCTTCATCTCGTGTCGTCCAGTCCATTGTTTTAGATCGTCTGTGTATCCCTGTCGTCTCCTTCGCCTCGATCTCTTCCCCTGGAGCTTTCCCTCCAACAATATCAGCAATGTCTCTCCTGCTGATCCGCGCTTCACATGTCCAACAAACGTCAGTTTGTCGTTGTTTAATGGTTTATATATATGCATTTTTTTGATGACAATTTTTTACTATTTCCAATATTATTTTTGAAATAAAACAATTTCCTACTGTCCATACTGTAATGATATATTGATGGAGGATTCATGCCCAGCAATGGCCGCAGCCTTGCAGAAAATTGACTTAGACCCAGAGCAGCAGCTTTACACACCCAAGATAGTGGACATTGCTGCTGCTGTGATGGAGATGTATGGAGACATCTGAGGCTCTTCTTTGGACACGACAACAACAACAACAGGGCCTGGCTTATCAGTTGTAAACCCTCTCTCAGCGGTGTCGCCAGTGTAATCTTCCATACTGCTGTAATATTGTATTGGGCTATGTGTCAAATTATTTGACAAACATAGATATTTTAGAACCTTTGAATTAGCCGGGAAAATGTTTTGTATATTTTATTATCATCTACCACGTCATTGGTCAAATGTGGCCATGTTTGATATAAAGAGGATTTAAAGGTAATACGAGAACTCTTCAAGAAGTTATTGTGTGGAGACGTTTAAAGTGTTCTCTGTGTTCGGATCTGGTGATCTCCTCACATAGCTGTGTAACCCCGGTCCTCTCCTTATCAACACTGGAATAAAAGTACTGGTTTTGTTATAACTTATCGTGTTTTTATTTACGTCCTTTCCTTTTGTTGTTATTGTATCTTTTGAGTGTACGTGTTTGTGTGTTAAGTTACATTCTACCTTAGTCCCTAAAACTTTTTACTATTGTGTGTAAATTCGTAAAAATAACTTTTGTGTCAGTAGAGCTCTAAAAAGCGTTATGCTAAATCACACTCATAGACAAAACTTAGGGAAGTAGAAAATATTTGATGTCGCCGTTCGTCTTTTTTTTTTTTTTTAAGGAGACAGAGGCAATTTTGTTCACACTTAGATATCTCGTGTGTCTTCAATAAACGTCACTGTAATATCTTTCAGAGTTATTGTTTGAATCCCGATATACATGCTAAAAGGTACAACTTCCTTAAGTTTTTTCCATAAATGTATAGTAGCCAATTGAATACATATCATGATAAACCATTTATATGACACATATTTTAATAAAATCAAATATTTAATGGGAGAGACTATTTTACTAATGTTAAAAAACGATTTCCTTCAAACTTTTTTATTAATTATTCCAACGTTTTAGCGACCCGCTGTCGCCCTTTTCAAGGAAAACTCTTACTTTGATAATGCTTGCTTGAAGTCAAGTTCGGAATGATCTGATCTTTAAAACGCGTAGCGTACGTCGACATTTTTACAAATATACACTCATAGACAAAACTTAAGTGAGTGAAAATCTTTGATATCGCTGGTCGTCTGTTTATCAAAGAAGAGATACAATTTTATTCACACTTAGTTATCTCGTGTGTCTTCAATAAACGTCACTGTAATATCTTTCAGAGTTATTGTCCCAATATACACGATAAAAGGTACAACTTCCTTTAGTTTTGTCCATGACTGGATATAATCAAATACATACCAAGACACACACATGTTTTGGAGGGTCTCAATACCTTTTTTAAAAGTATTGTTTTTATAAATGAACAGAGTTGAGCTTTCGGAAAGGCCTCTTTATTCTATAACTAAGAGAAGGATGAGATACTCAGAGATTAAAGAGATTCCTTCGAAAGCTTTCAACTTGTTCTATATTCGTTCCGCCTATTGTGCGTCGAGATAAATATATAATGAAATACAAACCAATAAACACACACAATATTTTAGGAGGGCCAATTCTTTTTTTAACTATCGTTATTCTAAACGAATAAAGCTAAGCTTTCGGAAAGATCTCTTTATCCTATAACTAAGAAATGGATAGCATGACACTCAGTGGTTAAAGATATTTTCCGAAAGTTTTTAACACTTGTTCTTTATTCTTTTTTAGTAAAGAGAAATTAGTGCTAACAGACTTTGATTTAAACACGGAAGCTTCCTCTCTACTATCAAGAAATACTAAATATTACTTACCCTCACGCCTCATGCCCATCTTCAGGCACTTCTTGAGGCGACAGTACTGGCACTGGTTGCGGTGATGTTGGTCCACGGGGCAATTTCGGCCCGCGCGGCAGCTGTAGCTCAGGTTACGTCTCACGCTGCGTTTGAAAAAGGACTTACAGCCCTCGCAGGTAAATTGTCCGTAGTGTTTGCCGCTCGATTTGTCCCCGCAAACTACGCACTCCAGACCTCCCCGGCCAGGCTCGCCTTGCCAAGCCATCCGTGCCTCGCCGGCATCCTCTGTGCCGCCCACTGCCCCGCCCACCTCGACCCGCGCATGCGCACATCGCTTTGTTTACATCGGCCACGTGGCGTTTGGCCACGCCCACTTTTTCCTCGCTTTGAGAACACTTTGCGAGTTTTTTTGATTGACTAACCTTCTAGATTTGGGATGGGGTTTACGCATTTAACCTTTTTTTTTAAATTAGTAACTCTCTTATATATATAATAAATCATCTATATATTATGGTTATCTTAATATATATTTTATATAGATGGAAATTTTGCCGGGAGGAAATTGATCTTTAAAAATTGAGGTCGCCTCTCCCGTCATAATAGACGCTTAACTGGTGTCGTGGCTCTCTCACCGACCTGAGTCCACTAGGTTTGTATATATACAAAATGATCATGTGATCGGTCAGGATATGCCTCTTTTTTATAATTATACTAGCGGATGTGCCCGGCTTCGCCCGGGTTTTTACCCGAGTAAAGGTTTGTCTAACGAACATTTGTTAAAACAATTCTCTATAAACTTATTTAAAAAAGAAGATATATTTTGATAATTTGAAACTTGTAAATTTGAATCTCTCGATAAAGTGTACATTTTTTCCCGGTCCCTGTGTGCCGTGTCATCCTGAATTTTGTCTTTCCTAATTTTCTACATTATAAAATCATCGTTTTATCTAGTGAACATTTTTTCCGGTCCCTTGAAAAATACTCGATAAGTTGAATAAAATCAATATTAATTGGTTCCCTCGGTAATTGGAAGTTAAAGGAATAGTATCTTCGCCTTGGAATTATATCATTATTCTTGTCTCAAATTAATTGCCGTGTCATCCTGAGATAATCTTACTTTTGATAAATAATATTTAAGATTTTATTATATATATTATATTATATATATATTACACGTTATTTGTTTTCTTGGCCGACTGTTTTACATATGGTGTTATCTTAAAATTGCTTGTTTTGAATATTTTTTTAGATTGAGATTATTAGCTAGTATGTAAAAAAATTAACTCTGTTGAAATTTAATTTTGTATTTATATATAAATAAAATTAACTCTGTTGATTTTTTTTGTATTTAATCGATAACAGCGAAGTTACGCATGTTAATGTTAGGGAAAAATATTTTGATGTTAAGCAAAACCTGCTCCATCTCGTTTTACATAAATGTTGAAAATTTGGTTGAAATTGATGCATTGTAACGAAAGTTTTTAGTGATGTCCACTTATGAAATTTGCATTTTATTAATATAGATATTTGATGATAAAAATTTAACCTATTTTTAAATTTTATTTTATTGCAGAAGCACGAATTCTACCAGACTATTGTGCTATATTAGAATTATTTACATATATATATCTTTATATAGAAGCATAGGGCGCTTCTCCCGTCAAAATAAACGTCAAAAACTGACGCCATCTATTGACCGTCGCCGCAAACTAGCGGCCTCGGGTCGGTGACAAAGCCACAATACCAGCTTTGGCAAATTGAGAAGCGTCCACCTAGAGACCATGGTTTCGGGCTAATGGCCCTCGTCAGCCTAGGGCGGACTCCTTTTTTTCTTCCCGGCAATTTTTCCATATATATCTTTATAAAATAGCTACTTCTATCTGCTATATTAGAGAATTTTTGCTGAGAGAGATTTTGGCTCATCAGTGGTGAACCTTTATTTCTCTATTTAGACCCTTATACTCTTCTGGTAGAGAACTCATTCTTTTTTTGTTATCATAAAAAACTTCGAAGTACTTTGAATAATTTCCGTGATATTTGATTTAAACTATTTCAGTTATAAACAAAGACGTCGGTGGATGAGAGGGTAACACCCTCGATTCCCGACAGTCATGAACCGGGATTGAATCCTGCGTTAAAATTTTGTTTAATATATGTGAATAACCTCCACATATTATTCACTGTTTCAATTATCATAAACTAGGTTGCTCTTGTTGAGCGGTACCTAATAAAGTGATTTTGAACCGGCTGATTTCAGTTATAAGACTTGAAGCATTTTCAGACTCTTCTTTTGATTGATTTTCTTATCATTTCGACTGCCACGACCTGGGTTCGAATCCACATAGGGAACTTTTTCTTTATTATGAAAATAATGTCCAATAATGTCCAACCCTACTAGTGAGTGAAAGTAACCAAACGGGGCTATGGCACAATTTTAAGTACAAAAGTCTAACTGATTTCTATCTGTGTAGACATGTGTTACATTTTCAGTAAAATCAGTTGCTAACTACCCACCATGGGTAGCTGGGATAAGTAACACCACCATATTGTCTGAATGAATTCCAGGATAACATCGCTGTGTCCAAAATAAAAACTTCCAGCATCTAATCTGACAGATTCTATTTTAATCTCGATGTCATTCTTCGCGCTACCATGCTACAGGATGTTTATTTATCGCTTGTTTGGCGGTACAACTACTACAATAGGAAGGATACAGAGAAGATTAGCATGGCCCCTGCGCAAGGATGACACGCAAAATTGTGATACAGGATGTTTATTAGGAATGGGAATCCATCCATCCAGACGTTCAAAAACCGCCTTGTTTTCTAACAATCCAAAAACACCAGAATTTTCAAACATACTAAACACATACCCGAACTTTATAACAAGTCAAAGACTTACCAGAACTCTCTAATATTTTTAAAGACCCACAGAACTCCCAAACCAAAACAAGAAAGGTCTCACAATAACTTTAAATAAGGCAAAGACCCTCGAACTTCCAAGAATAATTTAAATCAAAAATAAATATCTACAGATTTTTCAATCGAACCAAAGACGAAGAAGAAACTTCAAACAAAATCCAAAGACCTGACCATAATGTTACGCGAACAACTTAAAATCCAAACAAAGTTTTCAAACACCTTAAGAGTCAACCGTAATTTACGAACAAAGCCTACCAGAATTTGCGAACAATCCAAAGATACACCATAACTCATGAAAATCAAAAGACTGTATATAAATTTCGAGAAACCTGAAAACTACGACAACATATAAAAAGGATCACCAGATATAACTTTAGAGCAAAAACAGGAACACAGTACCTTTCAGGCAAGCAAAAGAAAGTCACAATAGAGAGAATTAAAAGACATCAGGCCCGCAATAATAACATTCTAGCAAGCCAAAGACTCACCAGAATGTTCTAGCAAGCCAAAGACTCACCAGAATGTTCTAGCAAGCCAAAGACCCACCAGAATGTTCTAGCAAGCCAAAGACCCGCCAAAAAGTCCAAGCAAGTCAAAGACCCGCCAGAAGGTCCAAGCAAGTCAAAAACCCGCCAGAACTTTAAAGCAAGTCAAAGACCCACCAGAACTTTCAAGCAAGTCAAAAACCGGAAAGAAATTTCAAGCAAGTAAAAACCCGACAGAACTTTAAAGCAAGTCAAAAACCCGACAGAACTTTCAAGCAAGTCAAAAACCCGAAAGAAATTTCAAGCAAGTCAAAGACCTGCCAGAACTTTCAAGCAAGTCAAAAACCCGACAGAACTTTCAAGCAAGCCAAAGACCAGCCAGAAGGTCCAAGCAAGTCAAAAACCCGCCAGAACTTTCAAGTAAGTCAAAGACCCACCAGAACTTTCAAGCAAGTCAAAAACCCGAAAGAAATTTCAAGCAAGTCAAAAACCCGAAAGAAATTTCAAGCAAGTCAAAAACCCGACAGAACTTTCAAGCAAGTCAAAGGACCTTCAGAACTTTCAAGCAAGTCAAAGAACCTTCAGAACTTTCAAGCTGATCAATACCCCGCCAGAAAGTCCAAGCAAGTCAAAGACCCGCCAGAAAGTCCAAGCAAGTCAAAGACCAGCCAGAAAGTCCAAGCAAGTCAAAGACCCGCCAGAAAGTCCAAGCAAGTCAAAGACCAGCCAGAAAGTCCAAGCAAGTCAAAGACCAGCCAGAAAGTCCAAGCAAGTCAAACACCCGCCAGAAAGTCCAAGCACGTCAAAGACCCGCCAGAAAGTCCAAGCAAGTCAAAGACCAGCCAGAAAGTCCAAGCAAGTCAAAGACCCGCCAGAAAGTCCAAGCAAGTCAAAGACCCGCCAGAAAGTCCAAGCAAGTCAAAGACCCGCCAGAAAAAGTCCAAGCAAGTCAAAGACCCGACAGAAAGTCCAAGCAAGTCAAAGACCCGCCAGAAAGTCCAAGCAAGTCAAAGACCCGCCAGAAAGTCCAAGCAAGTCAAAGACCCGCCAGAAAGTCCAAGCAAGTCAAAGACCCGCCAGAAAGTCCAAGCAAGTCAAAGACCAGCCAGAAAGTCCAAGCAAGTCAAACACCCGCCAGAAAGTCCAAGCAAGTCAAAGACCAGCCAGAAAGTCCAAGCAAGTCAAAGACCCGCCAGAAAGTCCAAGCAAGTTAAAGACCCGCCAGAAAGTCCAAGCAAGTCAAAGACCCGCTAGAAAGTCCAAGCAAGTCAAAGACCTGACAGAAAGTCCAAGCAAGTCAAAGACCCGCCAGAAAGTCCAAGCAAGTCAAAAACCTGCCATAAAGTTCAAGCAAGTGAAAGACCCGACAGAAAGTCCAAGCAAGTCAAAGAGCAGCCAAAAAGTTCAGGCAAGTCAAAGATCAGCCAGAAAGTCCAAGCAAGCCAATGATGCACTACGACAACCAACTAAGCCAAAACCCACAACCCCCAACCACAGACTCATTCGTCAAATACCATCTATCACGGGGTGAGGTCAGACCCCCCCACAGAAATCCTATCTGCGATCCCAACCGAGGCGTGAGCGCTGCCGATAGCAGGGGCTAACCGCAGCGGGGGCAAATCACGGGGGACTTGCAGCTTTTTTTTTAAGCCCCAATCAATGACGCCAGATGCAAAGCGCCCCTCAAACGAAGCATGGTCCCTCTTTCCCCGATTTCTTCCATTTATTTAAACAAATCCCATTACAAGTTTCCTTTGACCCCCTCCGCCGACCTTTCATTGGCTGATGACAGCTCGGACTTTCATCACCCCTCTCTCTTTCATTTTTTTTAAAAGGACTATTACGATGTTATTAAAAAAAAAAGAACCACTTTTTAAACCTCATTCACCTAATGCTTTTGAGAATAGTTTCATATGGAGTTCGAGCTGAGAATATATCTTAATTTTTAATAGGTATATCAGCAACAACTATAAATTTTTATTGAGAAATCTCGAATTTTATATAGACTTGTTGCAGAGTTCAGAGAGGAAAAGCAAAAATGAAAAGAGTATCAATATCCTATATTCATGGACAAAACTTAAGGAAGTTGTACCTTTTAGTATGTATATCGGGATTCAGACAATAACTCTGAAAGATATTACAGTGACCTTTATTGAAGACACACGAGATAACCAAATACACTCATGGACAAAACTTAAGGAAGTTGTACCTTTTAGCATGTATATCGGGATTCAGACAATAACTCTGAAAGATATTACAGTGACCTTTATTGAAGACACACGAGATAACCAAATACACCCATGGACAAAACTTAAGGAAGTTGTACCTTTTAGTATGTATATCGGGATTCAGACAATAACTCTGAAAGATATTACAGTGACCTTTATTGAAGACACACGAGATAACCAAATACACTCATCGACAAAACTTAAGGAAGTTGTACCTTTTAGCATGTATATCGGGATTCAGACAATAACTCTGAAAGATATTACAGTGACCTTTATTGAAGACACACGAGATAACCAAATACACCCATGGACAAAACTTAAGGAAGTTGTACCTTTTAGCATGTATATCGGGATTCAGACAATAACTCTGAAAGATATTACAGTGACCTTTATTGAAGACACACGAGATAACCAAATACACCCATGGACAAAACTTAAGGAAGTTGTACCTTTTAGTATGTATATCGGGATTCAGACAATAACTCTGAAAGATATTACAGTGACCTTTATTGAAGACACACGAGATAACCAAATACACCCATGGACAAAACTTAAGGAAGTTGTACCTTTTAGTATGTATATCGGGATTCAGACAATAACTCTGAAAGATATTACAATGACCTTTATTGAAGACGCACGAGATAACCAAGTGTAAACATAATTGTCTTTGTTTCCTTAAGTTCTATCCATGAGTGTAAATAGGAAATCAGCTCTATACAGTTTTGGTGGAGAGATAACTAACACCGTGTGTATTTCATTCACCTTCTTTTTTTTTTCATTTTTTATAAGCGCTATATATTCTCTCTTAATTTCTCCAGCTTAACTGTAGCACAAGTAGACAAAGCTCTAATCAACCAAAGAATCAGAAGGAAGCTTGTAAAATACTTTTTACGTTGATAAACACATGGTATTTCAATTTTTTTGTTTTTCACCCTCCCAAGGATAGTAAAAGACACTATAAGATATTCAAACTTGGATTTGATCTCCGAACATAACTCCGATGTCAGAGAATACCATAACATTGTAAGTTGAATATTGAATTAATTCAAGTTGTTGACTCAAACAACCTTTTTTTAAATAAAAATTTATTGTCTTTGGCGTTACGGAGAATCACTATCGTCTTTTTCAAAAGATGTAAAGTTTATTATCAAAAGACTTTTCTAATAACCATATTTTGAAAAGATTGACATTGGGTCGCTGAAACATCAAGGACAATAAACTTTTATGAAAGAGGTTGATGGAGTCTTCAACCTAAATTGATCCAATATCCTGAGCCCCCTCAACAACAATCATTTGCAGGGTTAGGTAGTGCTCTTTTCTTTAACACACTCTGATCCACTTCATATGGAACTATTTTAAATACATAGTTTTACACGTGGATTACGCACACATTTATTCCTAAATCCTCTTTCCTGAATTAGAAAGAAACGATTAAAAAATACCTTGGGGTATCTGTCAAATTATTTGACAAACATAGCAGTTTTAATCTTCTCAGTTATGCGGGAAGAATGTTGTTTATTTGTTAAGTGAACTGATCCCCCACGTCATTGGACCAATGTGGCCATGTTTGTACATAAAAGAGGGTTGAAACGGAATGCGAGAGTGGTGGAGTAGTGTTCGAGTGGAGACGCTTATAGCGTTCTCTGTGTGTTTGTCTGGTGATTCTCATCGCATACCTGTGAAACCCCGGTCCGCTCCTTATCAACGCTGCAAATAAAAGATAAGTACTGTTTTTATTTTATTTAAAAAATCGTGTTTTTTTACCCCCCTTTTGTTGTTGGTGTTGTACTCTTGAGTGTACCTTTTTCTGTGTTTAAGTTACTCTTACTGTAGACCCTAGTTTATTGCTTTTGTGTGATAACCCGTAAAAGTAGTAACTTTGGTCATATCTACAAACTGGACTACGCTGATGTGAACCAACAGCCCGAAATGCGTATGTGGTTGGCATTTATTGATAATCTAATAAAAGTATTAATATTTTTATAGAGTAATTTTAAAAGAGTGTTCAAATTTATTCCGATAAATGGCGCCAGGTTGTGCTATAGATTATGTGTGGCGTTTGAAGCAGAATTTCTCTACCTAGAAAGAAACTGTCATAAAAATAAAGATGAATATAAAAGTGAGGAAAATTACTGAAATAGACTATTGTAAATATTGTACCACTACTTATTGTACAATATAATGTGGCTTCCCAGGGATTCCCATCCCTGGACACTTTATTTTTCCGTTTATCATTACTCTTCACAATTCATTCTTTCATACCTTATCCCTAAGGATAAAAATAATCGTTATTTCTCCTTAAAATAAATTACGATTTTTCGTTCAAAAGAAACATTTGCCGTAAAACTTGTCAAACGTAGTTTTACTACTTATTATATTTTGAATCAACAAAATATACATAAATATCAACAGAGGCTGAGACACCTGTATCTAAGTTGGAATATTGACTTAGGTATCTTGTCTGTTGTTGTTATTGTCCATCATGTCAAATTTTGGTGACATTATGGTGACAAAAATTCTCCAATCACTCACAGCTCATCTAGTGACCTTTTGGTAGTTTTCTTGACTTCTTCCAGCTAGCTTATTGCAGATCTTCCTCTCTTCCTTCAATTTTTCTCAACATCAACTTCTTTTCTAAAACGTTTACTCTCATTATGTGTCCGAAGTAGGTCAGTCTTATATATTTGGGATTCTAGGAAGATCTACTAGGAGAATTTTCATTCAAGATTGAAATATTTGTCTTTTTATTTATCCATAGCACCTGAGTAGCTTTGTCCATGTTCACATTTCGAAATATTGAAATGTTTCTATCTTCTTTGGTCCATATAGTGTTCTCAGCAGTACTTGATACAGAAGTGGTTTGCCAGTGTCTTCTTCCATCTATGCCACTGGCCAAATAGACGTATCTCCTTTTGTTTTTCTTTTATTCTAGCGACCTTAATTTATGGCAGGGATTCTAAGATAAACTGCCTTTTTCCAAATTCACTTTATTAGGTACCGCTTAAAAAGAACAACCTAGTTTATGATATTTACAACAATGAATGTGAAGGTTATTCACATATTAAACAAAATGTTAACACGGGATACAATTCCTGTTCATGGCTGTCGGGAATCGAGGTTGTTACCTACTTGTCCACCGACGTTTTTTTATACTGACTTCTTGTGATGGGAACGGAACATATATCAATGTTTAGAAAGAATTTCATATTTGTAGGGGGGGGGGGGGGTGTTGTTGGATTTTAATTAAGTTTGAAGACTTCATCGACCTCTCTTTCTTTTTATAAAGAAAAAAAAAAAGGCATCTCCTGATCACGTAACTAGAAGTTGCTGATGGCTTACGCCATCTATCGGAATAAATATCAACTAATCGCTGATTTTTTTTCAATTTTTTTTTCATAGTTTGCCAAATAATAAATAATTAAAATACACAGAATAATTGAAAAAATAATGATTTGTTTATATATTTATTTCGACAGATGAGAGGCAAGCCATCAGCGACTTTTAGTTCAACAATCAGGAGATGCCTTTTTTCCCCTTAATTTATCCAACTCATCCCAGTAAAATTTCGCTTTTGTATTATTTTTTCACTTTTAATAAAGGTTATTATTGTTTTTTTTTTGATCGACAAAAGACAATACTTCACCAATAAGATTTTCACTTTCATTCTATGGACAAAATATAGATGGAAATTTTAGAGGATTTGGAAATTTTGCTTGTGGCACCGAAGAGGTTTATTTAAAATGGTATTTTAAAAACAAATATTGGCCAGATTTTTTTACATTAGAGTAAGTATGTAAGTTTATTACTATTATATCTCGAGTACACAGGTGGTACAGGCCATGATAATCATGGTGGGTAGTTAGCGACTACTTTTAACTGTGAGTGCGCCATATATGTAAATAAGTAGTTCGATTTTTTCACTTTAAAGTGTGTTAATGCCACCGTTTGTTTACTTGAACTTGTTGGTGGGGCTGGACTTTTATAAGAATGAGCGACCATTTTAGAGCATTTTTTTCTTTAGGAAAAGGTGAGGGAGAAAAGGATGTATTCAGATGGAGGAACATGACTTTGGAAGTCGAGGCTCCAGAATATTTCTAAACTAGCCAAATAACCCGGGCAACGCCCGTGTTTTACCCGATTGAATGTTTTATTCAAATACTATTTGTTACAATTATAAATTGGCGCCTTAAATAAATGCATATATTAGTTAATAACTATAGCCTATGTGCTTTATCTGTCTATGTACTGTTGGTTTCCGTAGGCGTCTCTTACTGGGAAAAAGAAATAGAGGATTCCATTTAGTTATTAACTAATATATGCATTTATTTAAGGAGCGACCCGCTCCAACACAATAGTTACAAAAACGAAAAAGCGAGTGGAGGGGGGGGGGGGGCAAAGGTGGCGTGATCGTAGCCAACCAATAGGAGGGTGCCATTCCAAAAAAAAAAAAAAGCAAACGGTGACAGACATGAAAAATGAATGATGGATTAAGAACGCATGACGCTCGTAACTGTATATAGAATGGTGTTCGTATCCACACAGAAAATTCAGTGAGAATGGAGGGTCCAGTAATCGGCGAAGCGGAGTAAAAGAAATAAAAGTATTTCGTCTTCTTCAATTGTAAACACTAATAAACATGCGAACGAAATAGGCGTGACGTAAGCGAGGACGATCCCCGTCCAGGAGCTCTGTGAGGGCTTCGACTGAACCAGGCTGTCGGTCTAAATATCCCTGGAGATGTTCAAATCGTCAAAGACAGGGAGGGACAACTTTTTGAATGGCAATAGCTTAAATTATCTACAAATAGTGAAGCCAATCACTATAGGAATATGAACAAGATGACATTTAGGAAAAAGTGGCCAATGAGGGATTCGAATCCGGGTCGTGGATATTTAAACATGACGGTTTGTCAAATTACATTGACAAATATTTGCACTTTTATCTGATCTCTGTTTTTAGTGGGAAGAATGTTGTTTTTGTTTGTTAAATAAACCGATCTCTCACATTTTAATTGGGCGAATGTGGCCATTCTATATACAGTTACGAGCGTCATGCGTCATCTCTGTCACCGTTTGCCTTTTCTTTGGAATGGCGCTCTCCTATTGGTTGGCTACGATCACGTGGCTACGATGGCGCCGCCACTACTTTGCCCCCCCCCCACTCGCCCTTTGGTTTTTGTAACTATTGTGTTGGAGCGGGTCGTTCCTTAAATAAATGCATATATTAGTTAATAACTAAATGTAATCCTCTCTTTCTTTTTTCCCAGTAAGAGACGCCTACGGAAGCCAACAGTAAATAGACAGATAAAGCACATAGGCTATAGTTACTAACTAATATATGCATTTATTTAAGGCGCCAATTTATAATTGTAACAAATAGTATTTGAATCGAAACATTCAATCGGGTAAAACACGGGCGTTGCCCGGGTCATTCGGCTAGTGTTTGTACATAAGAGGTGGCTAAGGGAATGCGATGAGGCCAGTATGGTGGATTATTGTGTGGAGACGCTTAAAGTGTTCTCTGCGTGTTTATCTGTGTCTGGTAATCTCCTCGCATTTCTGTGTGACCCCGGTCCGATCCCTACCAACGCTACAATAAATGATAAGTACTGTTTTTATTTTATTTTACAAATTGTGAGTTTTTATTTACTTCCTTTTTTTTTTGTTGGTGTTTTATTCTTGAGTGTACGCTTTTCTGTGTGTTAATTTACTTTTACTTTAGACCTTAGTGCATTGTATTTTTGTGTGATAACTCGTAATAGTAACTTTTGTCAGGTTTATACTATTTCTCCACCTACCCGGTATTC